>JAENPR010001101.1:0-218422 GCA_018135685.1 Themeda triandra | reverse complement strand
AAGAAATTCATAATTAAATTGACTTACAAAATTTATAGTTGTTATTTGTTGATGTAAACCTTAGAAGCATGTTTCCTCAACTTAAGTTTGATTATGAAACTATAAAGTGTTTAGTGTCATTAGCTTATTAATGACATTTAATCAAATCATTTCGCAACAAGATTTGATTAGTTGCTTAGGTGACCAGAACTTATTTCGATTTGTTCACAAAACTAATAAACAAAACACCATCAGTCTACTTAGACGAATTTACTTAACCTGGAAAAATATTTTAAATTTGAACCAAATATATACAAGAAATCAACAATATTTATGGTGCATAATAAGTATCACTAGATTACTTGTTTAATATTATTCATAATAAATTCATTTGAAGAAAAAATAATCACTTTGTATAAATAAGCCAATCTTGAAAAAGTTTGACATATATGAAATCCAAAACGACACCTATATTGAGATGGAGGGGGTGCATTGTAATGATCCTTATCCCCGGCTAGGGTTTGAGGAAGGGAATTAGGGTTCTGTTGGGGAAGGCGGCTGGCGGCACGAGCCCCTGGGGCGGCAGTCGAGCGGATGCAAGAGGGCGCCTGGGATGGCGACGCGGCAGCTTAGCAGGCAGGTGAGGTGAGGAGGCAGTTGTTGGAGAGCTGAGGGGGTTGGTGTAAAGGTTTGGACCGTAACCTTTTCTTGCCTTCTTAATTAATCGTTCTCCCATATATCGCGTAAATTTACTTTTGCTAATGTGCCTAGCCCAGTATTCTATCCTCTATAGATGTTCACGTGTAAAAGAATTGGGCTTAATGCCTTTACAACTAACCTGCCACTACTTTACACGCAGGCGTCCATGGGGACGCTAGACGACTGTTACATACATGCTTTTAATAAGACATTGTCACGATATTGCCAATGCATTAAAAATCTTAGTTGTTAGGTTTTGTGAAAAAGGTAAAACATAAACAAATATGTCATAAACTTATCCTTGTTTTTTTAAGTTTGCCAACTTTTATTTTTAGGCAAATAGTGTTTTTGCCCCTACTTGTAAATGCAATTATGATTTTGCTCTCAATTTTTTAACTTTGCGATTTTGCCCTTCATTGCTAGCAAGTCTTTGTGGTTTTGCCCCCTGGTCTTTTGTGATTTTGCCCCTGTTTGGACTGTTTAACTAAGGGCAAAGTCACAAAGACTTGCTTGTAATTAAGGGAAAATCACAAAGTTTAAAAAATAACGGCAAAATCACAAACTTATTTCAAAGTAGGGGCAAGATCACAAAAGCCCATTTTTTTGGCTGCAACTCAGGGACATGCTTGCTTGGGATAAAAGAAGAAAAAGGGACTAAATTCCGAGGAAAAAAAAAAAGACTCCCCCCCCCCCCCCCCCCCCGATCTCCAATGTCCTCCTCGAATGTCCATAAAGCAGCACGTCCGCCTTGGCCCAATTTAATTTCAATGTTCAATTGATTTTATATGGGCCTGACATGCACTAAGCCAACCCAGCATGGCCCAGCTTGGCTCATCCTGATGTCCTACATGTGTGGTCCTGACATGTGTGCTTTGCTTTCTAAAACAACCGGGCTCGATCTTACCGTCAAAACTAGCTACATCACTCTCACTCTCTCAGCACGTTGCAATGAGAAACAAACAGAACAGAGCACGTCCACATGATATCGACGATAGCCACCTCTGAGCTTTCTGGGCAGATGCTCCTCCAAAGCGAAGCGACGGCGACGGACATGGCCATGATCCCGTGTCAGTGTCCTCGTAGGGACTAGCGAGACACAAACACACTCACACACACAGTCACGCAAAAGGCCAGCCAGCCATCTCGAAGAACGCGAAGCACGTAGTTCAGGAGAGGGTGTGAAGAAAGGGGTAGCAAGCAGAGATGATGGTGAACCCAACGCTCGAGTTTCACCCACGAGAGACACCCCGGGCAAAGCGAGCAATAATAATGCAGCCAACCCGGCCTTTTTCTTTTTTTTTTCAACAAGAAAAGGGACAATGTGACTTTGGCAAGGATGATGGTCCCACATGTCGGGGAGACCACACCAGTAGATCCATATGCGTGCGTGCAAGGACGATGGCCCCAAAACTTTGCACATCCACGTATGCAGTGTCCAAATAACCTCCCAGGTGCATGCGTGGACTTGTACTCTACATTGCAAGCAAAGCCCGAGGGCGGGGCCAAACCTCAATGAACGTTAAACTACCTCTGAGCTTTCAATTTTAAGTCCAGTCTTGATTACGGCTCCCGTCACGTACATACACGTGCCTTGTATCATCGTCGTCTCTGGAACTAGGGGTGACATGGTCATATCGGTACAAATAGTTATAATCAAATTTTCAAAATCAAGTTAGATTGAAGATAAAGTTTGTATCATAGTTATAGAATTCGAAGGTATCTATAACATTGTAATTGACAACTTTTTTAATTTAAATTCATTTAATGCATGATAAATCTGTGTAAGCCTTTTAGATTTTAAAATTGATTTTTTTTTCCAGTGACCTTTTATGGAGAAAAAAATAAAGAAAAATTTGTAGTAATAGAAGGAATATGCAACTTTGTAGTTGGGTGTTTTCATGTAACTATGTATGATTAGTCGAAGTGTGCTCCATTTTTTCCGAAAAGATGAAGAATGAATAGATTAGCTATATGGATTCCTCTTTCACGTTGCAGACAACATATAAAAATAGTCCCCAAATACGTGTATATTTTGTTAGTATGGCTACATTTCTTTTTCTCCCTTTAAACAGTCAAGATTGGATATTGATTGTCTTTCATAAATTTGGATGTGCCACCCTACACCATCGAAATCTTTTTCTCCCTATAACGATCAATATTTTCTCTTATTATTTTTCTACAATAATAAGATATTAGTTTATTATTTTATCTATAATGTCATAGGTGGTTAATTTTCTAAAAAAATCAAAATAGATCCAATCATTGTAGATGGCTACAGACTTTAGATTTGATGGATAGATGTTCTGAATGATGTGAGAATATCTTACATTTGATGGATAGATTTGTGGTAAGCCAGGTGAAGCGGAAAACCAAGAAGGAAGGAGCCACGGTCAATTGCATGAACATATAGAAACATGCATGCAATCAAAACCAAGAGGTAAGGGAGGAGGGAAGATCTCATGGCCACACACAAATATGTCCATTTTGCGAATCGTTGTCCAATATATATGACCAATGCCACAACAAATATGTCATCAGTTCTACAACCAAATAAAGCTATCACCCCCTCCATCAACACCAACAATCCCAATAGCAGCAACCACGTCCAATCCATCACCAAGAAGATGAAGACCGTGGTGGTCCTCTCTATGTTGGTCCTCGCACTCATCGGTGGAGCTGCCGCCGGTGAAGAAGAATGCAAGACTCTTTGTCTCGACCAGAAGCTTCTTCTTCACCGATGAGTCCATGCCAATTTGAAGTTCTGGTTGACAGTGCCCTGCTTGCCACCGGCTCATCGATGGAACATTCAAGAGCACAGTCAGCCAAAACTTCGAATTGGTATGGACACAGGCTCTTGAATGCTCGATCACTTGCCGGGATAATAATGGCAAGGGCACTCCGGCCACCAAGGCATGCGAGGCAGCATGCAAGAAGAAGTACGAGGTGTTTGTGATGGAGCTCAATGGTCACTACGACGCGGCTTGCATTACGGAGGAGACGGAGCCTATTAGTGTTGAGAAATGCAGGAAGATATGTGACCCGTCCCTCATAATGAAAGATAAGGAAGACGCGGAGGCGAAGCATTGAGCTATATATACGTCACCGGGCACCGGTTCGCCGCCCACATGTCTGCCTATATATGGTGGTTAATCATTTGATGGATATGGATGAAACTACCTATTAATTTGTTATTTCCTATTAGTAAATAATTTGTTTTTTGTTCAAATCACAATTAATCAATGTTGATTGATATATGTTTCATCGACTGCTAGCTCAAAAGGGAGTCCAATGTAAAGTCACACGGTTTTGTAATTTTTTTTGTTTGGTCCATCAACATGTGCTCTCTCACGGGTTACAATATTTTTTAAAGGTTGCATGTCACAGCATTGTACATCTATATGGTGTTTAGGCCTTGATATTTTTTTAGTCGGTATCTATTCGGATTCTGCAACCTTCGGATAATTTCTATTTTTTACCATTTCGGTAAGATAGATTAGTTATTTGAAGATATAGATTGGATTTTTTTTAGCTATTGGTAGTCTCTTTTAGATATTTTTATGTTTAGTTTTTAAGATAAGATCGGTTGTCTAGAGATTAATTCTTTTATGAACGCGTTCTCATAAATTTTCCATTCATTTTAAAAAGAATGTAGGTTCTACAATACAATTTAGGTATATAGGGATGAGAATCAGTGTTCGGCTCTCCGCAGCCGGATCACGATGTTGTAGCGTAGATATACCTCCTATCGATGAACCAACATTTATATTTCATTTTCTATGTGCATGGTCTTCCTTTAGACGTTAGTTTTTTGAAAATAAATAAATCAACCTTAATTAATTGTCCTTAGAGTAGGTTTGTAAGCCAGCACAACACGCTTTTGAGAAACACCCATTTTGTAAGTATCCTTATTACAAACTCTCATTTGAATTAAATAGTGCACAAGTCTCACACCTCACGCTTTAGAATGAAATAGAGCACCATAGTTTCATGGCATTCCTAGTTGTAGAGTATATCCTTACTACAAACTCTTCATTTGAATTAAATAGTGCATTAGTAACAAGTCACTTTCAGATCTAGTGGTTGAGAAAGGGACATGTCACATGTGAGGCCTCGGATCCATTGAAAAATCATAGAGCGTTCGCTAGTGGGGCCTCTCTTGCTTAAACAACTTGTATTTCCTATTTTGTTTTTTTTTTCAGTTTTAGTTTGGAAATCAATCTTTAAAGACTGTTGAGATTTGGCTCCTCTAGCAACCACCTCTACAAACTATCTAAAACCACTTTGTGAAAAGGTTGAGTACTGTAATAGTATTGTGAGCAAACAATATAGGATCATTGTAACATTTCACAGTACCTCTGTAAAAAAATAGTTTTAGCATGATTTGTCCTCATAATCTTTTGTAATGTTATTCATACTAGTACACACACTTCAACTAATCATACATAGTTACATTATAGTAAGAAATTTCTCTTCTTAACATGAAGAGTCAATAAAACCACTTTTTTTATTTTTACTGGCTCAAACTCTTTCACACACTATAATAACTAGGTGGATACCCCGCATGTTGCTGCAAACATTACGGACAATTTAAAAATAAATTTGACTATTTATAATTATAGTTATACGACTAAAACTAACTTAAACTAAATACATGTTAGTGGATGAAGAGTTATCATAATTATATGTGCTAGTTACTATAACTGCAACTTATAGTGGATTGTTGATGTGAATAGCTTGCATGTTGAAAGAAATCCCTAGTGGGCTTTATCTTTATAGGAGATATAGATAGATTAAGGAGCGAGAGCCAAATAAAGACAAATAATAGTCATACTGATAGGCAGCGGGGGTTTGGACCTCGTCGATCGAAGGTTGTACCGGTGGATGATCGGATGATGAGGCTTGAAGACACCTCTGATGGCGGAGAGAGAGAGAGAGAGAGAGAGAGAGAGAGAGAGATGCAGGAGGCGGCTAGGGTTATTAGGAAACTCCCGGCTCCCTAAAGGAAGCCGAGCAAATATGATTGCCCTTGCTTAATTGGCCACGGTGATTACAACTTGTATATAGCTAATTCATCAACTAATATATGGGAAGAAATAAATAAGGATAAATATGGGCTTGAGCCCCTAACTCCTGCGCCTGGCCCTCGCCGCCGATGGTGGCTTTAGCCACTATTGGGCCGACGCCTGGTATACTGGACTCCGGTCATGACACATACTCCCTCCACTAAAGTACTCCCTCCGTATCGTATTTAGAAGTCGTTTTGGACAAGATTTGAGTCAAACATCCGGAATATAAATTATCAATAACTTTTAAATTGTTGAGTTTGGATATGTAAAAATTATATGAATAGATTTGTCTTAAAAATACTTTCATACAAGTATGCATATATCACTTTTTCATAAATATTTTTATAGAAATAAGAGGTCAAAGTTGTGCTTTGGAGGGAGTATGTGCCCTTCTAGTGTTAAAATTATTATAAAAACAAGTTATGTATGTCCACCTAATTATTATAGTAGGCTTTTTCTACTTCCTCAACTTTCAAAGTATAATAATTACATGATGAAATAGCTTTTGATATGAGCAAATACGCAATTTCGAAGTAATATCGATCATCACCTGCAAAAATCCTAGTAGTATAGTTATTTTAGGACAGAGAAAGTAAGGGTTAGGGTTATGGATTCCAGTAAAAACATTTGGATCTAGATTGTCCTAAGAATCTTTTGAGTAATGAATCAGAAGCACTTAATAAAACCATTTGACTGTTGGATTTTAAACTATTTTTTGGAAAATCATATACATAAAGCTATGTTTCAAAAACTCAAAAAAAAAATAGTGGGTGAAGGACAACTGAAGACATCCCATTTTAACTTGTTGTATAAAAAGATTATAACTGAAAAAGATACAATTTCTAACTCAGAAAACGAAAGAGAATCAATGAAAAACACATCGTCTTTTTCACGTTCAATTCACAGGCAAGAAACCACAAACAATTCTATGCTAAACGTCCCATAGTTTTGCCCTTTTGCAGTGATCCTCCAAATCAAACCAAGAATCCGGAACGATTCCCCACTTGCCAAACGCGTCGTAAAATTTCAAGAGAATAATCCAAAACGTACGCGTCAACTACTGACATCGCCAAAGTCCAAACTTGCATCAAAGAAATGTGGCTCCAAACTTTGAATTTTCCCCAACCAGCACCTCGATCACTGCGCGCGGTTGCACGTGGCCGATCGATTGACACCACGCCTCTGGAACTACTCTAGCCAGATCGACTTGGCTGAGATGCTGTCTGTCTGTCGTAAGATACGATGCCCTCTTCGTTTCGTTACATGTTCCTCTCCTTTGTTAACAGTGTCAACTCCAAATCCAAAATATATAATCCATTCATCTTCCATTCTTTATTCCTGGGACCTCGAATAAATGTTGACGAGCAGCAACGTAACAATATAGAAAAGAATGCCAAGAATCTACAAACATTTAATTCTATTTGGCGATGTATAGTAACGACCGCTCATCATTATTGTCATCAGAGAGCAGTTAGATAATCTGGAGAATAATTTTGTTCAAAAAGAGAATCGAGAATAATCCCACGTTACTGATAACTGCCGACGCCCCCAAACAGGCATTACTTGGAGATAATTAGTACTTGTATTGTACGCATGAAGTAGTATTGTAAGGACCCGAACCACATGTGGCAGTTTTAACGTGCTAGCTAGGTGGACTTCGCATTATACTGGGCTGCAGCAGGCAATGATTTTTATTTTTATTAGTCTACCAACAAGTATATTCTTCAACAATCAGGTACCAAGAGAACAAATTCTGACCTTGTGAGTCCTGACCGCACATTATAATTAAATAGCTCAAGATCAAATTGGAGAACTCTGCAAACAGCAAAAATGATAACGTTGGTTAAGTAGTTTATAATCAAGGGGTAAGCCCAAAAACATCAGTTTAGCAAGAACAGCAAACTAAGAGACCATCGTTACTCAGGTGCCCCATGCATTAGGAAAAAGACTTAAGATCACTATATATTCACTTCTATCATTCATGCACGTAGTAGGGCCTTGCACTACTGGAATCCGGCGGTTTGCCGATAGCTTTAAGCCGTCGGCGAACCCTCGATCCGGGCAAGCGGTTTGCCGACAGATTTGGCCTCGGTATCGGCAAACCATTGTCGGCGAAAATCCTGTCGGCAAAAGCCGGTTTGCCGACAGGAATAAAGGGCGTCGGCGTCCTTTCGCCGACAACACCCCGTTACTGTCGGCGAAGGAACGCGCCGTCAACTCGGGCTGCCGTTCACTTCGCCGACGGTTCCAACACGGCTGTCGGCGAAGGCTTTGCCGGCGAGGGCTGATTCTGTCGGCAAAGCCTCGTCAGCTGTTTGCCGACAGCTTTGGCGGTATCGGCAAAGCCACCGCCAAAGCTGTCGGCAAACATCCCCAGTCGGCAAACCTGGGAATTTCAGCTGGGATTCATCCCGGCTTTGCCGGCGGCTATGGCCAATCTTTGTCGGCAAAGGCGAGAATTTTTTCTTTTGTTTTTTTCTTTGTTTCCTTGCATTCGAACCACATTTATAGCATATATATATATACCACAGATCACATTTATAACAACAATATAGCATATAAACCGCATTTCATCATCGGATTCGATCTCAACATGAATCCACACATCAACATCATGAAATCCATCGATACATGTCCAAAATACACATAACGTCACGAAACAAGTGCATACATGTCCAACATACATGTCCAACAAGTCCTACAAGTCCAACATACTGGTCCAGGGGTCTAACATGCATCGCTACTAGTCCAGAAGAGGGAGGCAAAGGTACCTAGCTCGTGGCGCCGTCCCCAGGGGTCCCATCGCCCCCACCTTGCTCCCACGGAGAACACCCTGGCTGTGGTGGTGCCTGAGTCCACCCTGACGGCGCGGCCTCGTAGTGCCATAATCCTGTGCGAGGCCCCTGCTGCGTCTGCGGCCCCGGCCACGAGGAGTAGCCCTGCGACTGTGGAGGAGCAGGCCATGTGTACGGCTGCGTGGGGTAGGACGGGTAGGTCGGGTACCCTGGCCAGCCGTGCTGTGGAGGGCTGGCACCCAGTGGAGGGCTTGTAACGGAATCGACGTACTAATATAATTACTGTTCACTAATCAAGCCACCGTGGCAACTTAAGTAGTAAACCGCAATTATACCAGCCCGGTAGTCCGCGAAATCCCGAAAGATCTCGAACTTTCCAAAGTCACACCCGGATCACAAAGTTCAGCGTTCCCATTCACTTAAGTTACTTTTACAATCTTTATAAATACACCGATGGTTACAAATATAATATTTTACAACTCGGGATTTTTAAATAAACAACGGAAGAGAATTTTCTTTTCAAACACACTCACACCTAAGTATTTAAATATAGTGCCAGCTCATGGTCGACTCCATCAAAAGCATGAGGATAAGATATAAGAGTTGACTTGCCCGAAGTCTATTCCTCCCGTATTGGGATATAAGTCCACCGTGTCACCACCGTGGTATTCTTCAACCTACAACAAACAACATTGGGAATTGCACCACGACTACGTTGTACTCGGCAAGACTTACCCGACTAAAAGAAAATACGGAAAAGACTCTTTGGTGGATGCCAGGCTTTATGTGGGATAGTTGACATTTTCTTTGCCAAAAGATGAGCTTATTAAGTAATCATTTAGTGATAAAAGGACTCTCTAGCTTATCCAATTAGGTTGGGCCTACCAGCTATGTTAGCACCCGTACTACTTCATCATTTTAGTAGAAGCAATCAATAATAATCATGTAACGCATTGATTGAGTAATCATTAACCAGCATGTATGAACATAACCAACTCGCACAAAGAATTCTTGTTTGCGACCGTGCCGCTGTCCGTCTCAAGTATTCACTATCCAGGAATGATGGTGATTATAATCGATTGCTAACCAGCTGGCGGGGTATTCCTCACACAAACCAGGCATACTTTGCAAGAGCAGCCTTAGTCACCATGATCTACTCGGGAAAAGACACGGGATCAACGGCTCACCACCATGACCAAGGAAACTCCCGGCAGCCAACAGGTAAGCGTGCCCATCAAATGACATCGCCCCATCTTAAGGTCTCACAAACCGGGCCCTTGTTTACCCCTCCCCCATCGCCGGCGTGGATACCTGGCCGTTGAAACCCGGCCCAAATAGATTCTTGGCTTCGCGGTTGGGCACTCCGACCCTTCCAGCTATCTGTGAGGCGGCATTCAACATGATCGGGGACGTACAAAGCCATATTTCTTTAAGAGGTGATTTAGAATGGCCACATGGTGTAGGATCTCTGGAAGAGTAAAACGGCCTAGAGGGGGGTGAATAGGCACGCAACAAATTTCTTCGACTAGCGTCGATCCCGGAAGGCGCGGCACTACCGCATGCTGTACCGGCACCGCCGCTATGCGATCGAAATGAATATGAATCGAAATACGAAAGGAGATACAACTTTACCAAGTGACTTTCCAAGCTTCCTATACCTGCAGAGATTACAGATCGAGAGCCAAACACAGCTCAACAGGTAGGAGGAAGTAGATCGACCTCAAACCCTAGAAAACACCTCAAACAACAAGTAAGAATATGAAAACTAGACAGCACACGAGACACAAGTGTTTATCCCGTGGTTCAGCTCGCCACTAAGGCTGGCCTAAGTCCATGTTGTTGAGGGAGTCCACAGACTCGAGCTCACTACTAAGGCTAGCTTACTCCTCGGTCTCAAGTCAAGAGAGTGAACTCTTGAGATGAGGGGTGATTTCTTAGTATTGGGGTGAGGTTACAAACCTCCCTAGGCAGCCACACAAGTTGGCAGCTCTAGGGCGACGCCTAGCCGGCTAGGAGCAAAGCTCCAAGAGTAACAAACCCTAGGGCGCCGGCCAAACGTGCACCAAATGCTCTTTTGACCGGTGGGAATCGGTGGATCCACTCTCCAATCGAAGTTTGCTGCCCTTTTGCTCAAGAATGCGTGGTGGATTTGATGGGAATGAGTTGGGAGCTTGAGAGGAGCAATGGAGAGTGAGAGAGAGAGCTTCTGGTTCGAGTCTAACGGATATTTCGTGAGGTAGACGAAGAGGTAAGTGATGTGGGCCGACAGATGGGTATAAATACCCCTGGGTCCAACGGTCACTTATAGGCGCGGCACTGCCGCGCCCCCCAAAACAGCAAGATGAAAAAGAGTGGCTGGCTGGCTATTTTGGTGGCTGGATGAGGTTGGTGTTAAAGGATTGAGCATTTGGTAACACTTTTGACCAACAACCTTAGCATCCTTCTTGATAGTACGGCTTTTCCTAAACTCAAATTCAAACCGAAAATGAATTTAAAACTCCTTTGAGTTCGGCAAAGCCTCCTTTTAGAAACGGGACCCCTCCAACCTATACATCATTCTTCCGTGATTCATTGCCTGCTTGTCATCTCAATAAGTCTCATTAGTTCTCTAATTTGGTGGTCATCAACGCCAAAACCCACAATAGGGCTTGATTGCACTTACAATCTTCCCCTTTTTGGTGATTGATGACAACCTAATTAGAGCTTACAAAAGATATTAAATACTGAGACTTTTTGAGACATGAATGTAGGACCTCCCCCTAAATATGTGAATAGGATTTGAATTCCAAGAATTGGTATTAGAAACCAAAATTCACATTTTTAGGAAAGTGTAGGGGAGCCTCCTGTGGGGTGCTAGAACCCGGTGTCACAAGTACAAAACGTGATGCATATGACAGAGCATTTTCTCACCAAAGAAACTTCTTTGTCATCGAGGGCGCGCGCTTTCTTGCCCAGCGCCGAGACCGCGGCTTGCCGCACTAGCCGAGACGATGCAAGTAAACAGCAAGCACCACACAGTGAGTTAAAGCAAATAACGACAAGCTAATTTAAGCACACACAATATACATGTCCATATCCAACATAGAGAGAGTCATAAAGGTAGCATTATTACACAAAATAGTTTTGAAACGACACTCACAACTCACAAGCTAAAGGGACTACTCTCAACTCTCAAGCCAAACACTAATAGGATAGGACATGCTGCTGCTGCTGAACACAAACTCCACCAAGTCTCAAAAGTTGAAGTTGGACCCCTCTAATTTTCTCCCCCTTTGTCACCAAGCATCAAAAAGGGAGAAAAGAAGTAGAAGGATCACTCCTCATCACTGTCAATACGAGCACGACCCTGGCGGTGAGTGTGAGAAGTGAAGCGTGGAGGTCTAGCTGAAGTAGAAGGAGCTGCTGCAGGATTGGGATCATGAGCTGCCTTGCGCCTCCTCTGGAAAACTCTCTCAGTGAGTGCTCCTCATGGATATCATCACCATCATCATCCTCAGTGCTGCTCAGACTGCTCCTCATCCTCCTCATCCTCCTCAGATGACTCAGTGAAATGTGGAGAATCTGGAATAGGTGGAGGAGATGGCACTGGTGAAAGTGGTGGAAGACCCTGCTGCTCTCTCACAAGCTGCATGGCCTCTCTGCTCTGGAGACTATCCTTGTAGGCTCTCTGGGAAGCATAAGTGCAATGAGACATCATTGACTTCAAATAGGAACCAAGCTTCTTCCACCTAGAGGACTTCTTCCTGTGTCTATAGCTGCTGGAGGGACAAGCTGGACTGTCCTCAGGAGTGTCTTGATGGCTGCCCTCTTCTTCTTCTTCTTCATCACTTTCCTCAACCACAGCTGCACCTGCACCCTTGTCGTCAGCGGAAGTCTTCTTTGGAGTATAGGGTGTGTGAGTGCAGTCCTTGGGAAAGTGCTTGCCTGTCACTCTCTCAATCATAAACATCAAGTAAGGAGCATATGGCAAGTTCCTTCTTCCATCATCCATGGCAGTGGCTAACTCAACCCACATAAATCTTGGCACATTGAACCTCCTGCCTCTAGGGAACCGAGCAAGCACATCTCTCACATAGCCATTCAAATCTGATGCTGCTCCATCCTTTGGATTGATGGTGTTTCTGATAATGTTGTTCACCACATAATAAATCCCAATTAGCTCATTCCTCTTGCCAACATTCTGACTATCAGGATTCTTCCACACATGCCTTAGTTCATCAGGATGTGCATCTATAGGATCTATGTGCCGGTGTATCCTGTCATAGCCTCTATGCTGGTCTCCAAAACCAAGAATCTGATAGAAGGTGACAAAGTCAACTCTATAGTGCATAGGCCCTGTCATCCAGTGAACAACATCTGCCTCCCCGATCCCAAAAATAAGTGGCATGGAACTGAGCAAGCACCTCTCATTCCGTCATATCGAAAGCCATGATTTCCTTCATCTCAAATCTCTCACAAATCTTTTCAGCTGCATTGAATTCTGGCTTCTTCTGAGCTTTCACCTTATCCCACTCAATGTAACCCATGTTGCTGATCTTCCTCCTCATGCACACAGAGCGATAGAAGTTGGAATGAAAGACATTCCAAAATCTGTAGTCAATGCCATCTACCTGCCTCTGCTCATAGGGATTTCTTTCTCTTTCAGCCCCAACCATCTTGTATTTCTTGAAGTAATCAATCACTTGATGAGGTTGAGTATCTTCAGGGGCATGCATCTCATAGCTGTCTGTTTCATTCCTGATGTAGCTGTCATCGAACTCTCCAATGTGCTCAGGAGTACCTTGCTGTCTAGCTGGAGGAATGGTGTATGCTTCTCTAATCCTCATCTCCTTATCCCTGATTTGCTGCTCTCTTTCTTCTCTTGTCAAAGGGGCAGCATGAGTGGATGAAGTTCCTGCTCCTTTGCCTCTGCGAGGTGGCTGTTTTGCAAGAGCTGCACCTTTCCTCTTTCCTTGGTTACCTCCTCCTTGATCCATCTATGCAATTAGATAGCTTGTGTAAGAAATCATGAAAGAAGTAGAGAAGTGGGAGAAAAGCAATATTAGTTGAGAAAATGACTTGCATTGTGACTCACTGAGTAGAGCGGGACAGTCTTCTTTGCGGGGGTGCGGCACGCGCGCCTCCCCTGCGGCACCGCCACGCCGCCAAACTCGGCGGTCACAATCCACTTTATTTTCACAACTACTCTTGCGTTCCTTTCACCTCTAAATCTCTTCCTTATTTCAAAAACACAATCCAACCATGACAATGCTTGTTTGGCTATGGATTTGTAAGAATTAGTTTGAGTATCATGGGATCTCATGAATGGTAAACTCAACAGAAATTAGGCATCCTCTTTTGGTTAAGTGGAGCAGCAATTGGTTCGAAGAATTGCATCTTTCGAAAGATCAAGCACTCGACCACGGCAGCTTTGCCGTGGAGGCTTTTTCCACTTAGCCTAGGATGACTAAAATCAATTCAATCCAACCATCTAGGATCTACCTAGAACCTCATACTTCATCATAGAACAGAAATCCATTGCATATAGCCTAGCATTGCATAGATCAGAGGAAGTTAGGGTTTCACCTTGCTCGAAGATTGAAGGGAGAAGAGGAGCAGGGACTTGCCAAGCCCTAGCCCGCAGCCTCCATGAGAGCGGAGGAGGCAGGGGCCCTAGGTGCGGCTCTGCCGCGGTAGAGGCAAGGCAGCAGCGGCATCGACGACCTCCGTGGTCGCCCTAGCGCGAGAAAGAGAGGGAGCCGCGTGCTCCAGGCGACGGGAAGAGAAGAGGAAGGAGAGGGGAAGACTAGGGGCCGAAGGGATAAGAGAGGAAAAAGGAACTGGGCCCACCAGTCAAGTTGCGGGCCAGTCAGGCAAGAAGCCCAGACCGCGGCACTGCCGCACTGGCAGGCAACAGAAGAAATACTGCTTAACCCCCTTTATAAATTTCTTTAGATTCGATATGGACATATATTGTTGTAAAATCATAACCAGACATAAATCATCAATACAAGCTATGGTTATGATCTTACAACCTAGGATTTTGAACTCATTTTGAAAGACATAAAAGAAGTTTTGAAAAACTTTGTTCTAGCATACTAGTAGAGCAATCAGAGGCATGCTAGATTTTAAACCACGTTGCTGGAATCAAGGATATTTAGTTCACCACGCAGCTCACGAACCTTGACTCGTCAAGAGGCTTAGTGAAGATATCGGCTAGTTGTTTTTCGGTGCTCACATAGCGAAGTTCGATATCTCCTTTGGTTTCGTGGTCTCTCAAGAAATGATGTCGGATGTCTATGTGCTTGGTCCTTGAGTGGTTTACAGGATTGTTTGCAAGCTTTATGGCACTTTCATTGTCACACAAAAGTGGGATTTTGGTGAAACGACATCCGAAATCAAGAAGGTCTCAGCTTCATCCAAAGTAGTTGAGCACAACAAGCGCCGCCGCAACATACTCGGCCTCGAGTGTGGATAGGGCTACACAATTTTGCTTCTTAGAGCTCCAAGACACTAGGGACCGTCCAAGGAATTGACATGTCCCCGAAGTGCTTTTTCTCTCTACTTTGCAACCGGCATAATCGGAATCGAATAGCCAAGTAGAGTGAACTTGGAGCCCTTGGGATACCACAAGCCAATGTTAGGTGTGTGAACTAGATATCTCAAGATCCTTTTAATAGCCGTTAAATGGCACTCTTTCGAATCGACTTGAAATCTAGCACACATGCACACACTAAGCATAATATCTGGCCTAGATGCACAAAGGTAGAGAAGGGATCCAATCATGGAGCGATATACCTTTATGTCTGCAGATTTCCCTTTAGAATCAAGCTCAAGATGTCCATTAGATGCCATGGGAGTATTGATAGGCTTGGCCTTATCCATGTCAAACTTCTTCAAAATATCATGAGTGTACTTGGTTTGACTTATAAAAGTCCCTTCCTTTAATTGCTTGATTTGAAACCCAAGGAAGAACTTCAGCTCACCCATCATGGACATCTCAAACTTTTGTGTCATAGTTCTACTAAACTCCTCAACATACACATGGTTAGTACTACCAAATATTATGTCATCAACATATATTTGGCACACAAAGATATCATTTCCAACTTTATGAGTGAAGAGAGTAGGATCAGCTTTGCCTATTTCAAAGACAATAGAGGAATCCTCCCTCTTAAAGACTTCCACACCTTTATCA
The DNA here is from genome assembly GCA_018135685.1 of Themeda triandra. Taxonomy (NCBI): domain Eukaryota; kingdom Viridiplantae; phylum Streptophyta; class Magnoliopsida; order Poales; family Poaceae; genus Themeda; species Themeda triandra. The sequence goes on along the minus strand of JAENPR010001101.1, from coordinate 202,706 downwards.
GTGCAGAGACAATTGTAGCCCATCTCACACAATTGTGAAACAGACAACAAATTGAACTTCAATGATTCAACATGAAAGACATTTGAAATTGAATGCTCAAGTGTGATAGCAACTTTACCAAGACCAACTACTCCCCCTTTAGAGTTATCAGCAAAGATGATGTTGTCACTGACTTTTGTAGTTGGGGAATAGGATGAAAACATACTCTTGTCTCCGGTCATATGATTTGTACATCCACTGTCAAGCACCCAACTTGACCCACCGGAGGAGTATGCCTGCAACACAAGTTTAGTTGCTTGATTTAGGTCCCCAAACTTTCTTGGGGACTTCAAAGTTAGTCACAAGAACTTTAGGAACCCAAATAGAAGTATTACGAAAAATATTTCTACCACTGCCAACAAATTTGGCAAACACCTTCCCCTTAGTGTCATCTTTGCAAAACAAAGTTAGAGTTCAACACTTGAAGAGGTGTCTTGACACTTGATTGATAGAAGTTTTCTTTCTTAGGTGCCATGGTATAAGCATTTGACTTCTTGGGAAACTGTTTCTTCATGGAACTGCTTCTTGGGCTTAACATGAGAAGCGGCGATCTTGGTAGCCTTCCCTTTACGTGGGGGTGCGGCCTTTGCGCCCACCAACCGTGGCACCGCGCTTGGCATTCTTCTTGGTAGGGCTGTTACGTGCCACACTACGTGCGAGGCTTATCGTACCGGCCTTGCCCTTGCTCATGAATTGGACACATTCAATGCCATTTACCATCTTTCTTCCGTTTGTCTTGGCACCTTTCTTGTGTCCAAGCCCATCCTTGATACGAGGATTTCTTCCATCTTTATATTGTGGCATCTTTGGTTGATTCACTTTGCCACTTGTCACTTGCTTGCTGTTTTTGCCTTTTGTGTCCAAAGATCTTTGTTCAACCTAGCAATCTCATCCTTCATAGCTTTCATATTTGCAAGGTTAGTGGAATAAGCATTTATATCAAGGTTATAGCACTTTCCACAACCTTCACTAGTGGAGGCCTTAGAATTGTCATTTGAGCTAGAGAGAGGTGGGGTGCTCTCACAAAGATGACTATATTGCTTCTCAAGTTTGTTGTGCTTTTCAACTAAGACACAATACTTGTCATTGAGAGCAATATTAATCTTCTTTGTAAGAGCAAGCTCTTTCCTCAAAGAGCTTGTTTCCCTTTTCTCTTGCTCAAAAGCTTCCTCACTATTAATATAGAGATTTTCAGTCTTTTCAATGACATTTTCTCTATGTTCTAGCTTGGCTTTGACATGTTCTAATTCCTCTATGAGAGCTGCAATAAAACGCTCGGTTCTAGGATCAAGATTCTTAGCGGGCTTCAAACTCTCACTAGAATCTTCATCACTAGAATCACTTGAGATCACTACTAGATATTCACTAGGAGATGGAGAAGAGGACTTCTTGTTCGTTTTACCTTTTCACCTTTTGCCATAAGACAAATGTGATGAGAGTCATCATCATCGGACATGTTGTTGAAGAGTCTTGGTGAGGAAGATGTGTTGTGTATAGCTACTTGTTGCAACCTCTCCATCTTCATCACTTGACTCTTTAGTTGAGTCCCACTCATGCCCAATGTGTGCCTCCCGGCATTCTTGCATCTTCTCTTCCCATCTTTTCTTTCTTTCTTGTTCTTGCCTTGATTCTTCTCAAGTGGACATTCGGCAATAAAGTGTTCGGTCTGCCACATCCGAAACATGTCCTCTTTTTCTTGCTTGGGAACCTTCTCTTGGTGAGCTTGTAGCCATTGTTCTTGATGTCTTTGTTGTAGTTCTTTATAAACAATGACATGTCTTCTATCTTCTTGTGATCAGCCCCATTGTCCTCACTTTCACTTGATGTGGATGTTGAATCTTCTTCTTGTGGTGTTGGCTTGATCTCCTTGGGCTGACTTGTTGATGCATGCTTGCTGCCTTTATGATTGCAAGCTGAAGTGTGCTTGTGGGGCTTGCTAGCTTTGAGTGCAACTTCCTTGATCTTCATCCCATCAAGCTTGGATTGAAGCTCACCAAGCCTCTTTCTCTCATTTGCTTCTTCTCTTTGCATATGAAAGGTCAACAACCGTCCAAGCACATCATTTGGAGTGAAGTGCTCAAACTTCTTCTTGTCTCTAATCAATGTCACCACGGTTTCATTTCTTGGAAAGTAGGCTTCAAGCATCACCTTCACCACTTTGTGATCATCAAGATCCTCACAACTAAATCCTTTAATTTGTCCAACCAACACCATCAATCTATCAAACATTTCTTGTGGCCCTTCTTCACCTTTAATCACAAACCGGTTGAGCTTGGCCATCAAGACTTCAATTCTTGCCTTTCTCACTTTATCAACACCTTCATGTGCAATGATCAAGGCATCCCGAATCTCTTTTGCCACATTGACATTCATCACACGGTTGTACTCATTGCCATCAAGAGCACTCAGTAAGATGCTTGTGGCTTGACTGTTGAACTAGGCAGCCAAGAATTCTTCATTGGTTGGGTCTTCGGGTTTTGTGGCTGCTGCACTCCCTTCTCCACAATCTCCCAAAGCCCTTGATGAACACCTGAAAGGTAGTTTCTCATCAAGTGCTTCCACTTGGCATAGTTAGTCCCATCAAACCGGGGTAACTTGCCCATGGGCACATTGACGATAGACTTGTGATCACGATGAGTTAGATGAGAATAATTAAAGGATACAGCGGTGTATTTCTTCTTGTTGCTGCTGCTGCCTTTGTCCTTGATGCTCTTCTTCTCATCCTTCTTGTGGCTTCCTTTGGGATTCTTGGAAGAGTGATATGAGACATCATCATCACCATCATCTGAGCTACTAGAGAGCTCACTAGATGGTGACAACTCAATCTCCTGCTTCTTCTTCTTCTCCTCTTCTTTAGCACGTGCCTTGGCTTTTCTTCTTTCTTCTCTTTGTTCTCGGATAAGCCTTCTAGCTTCTTTTCTGCTCAACTTATCCTCAAGCTCTCTTCTTTTCTTGAGTGCTTCTCTTCTTTCCTTCTTTCTTCTTCTTCTCTCGGCATCACTCACATTTGTGGTCTTGCCACCATCTCTGATAGTAGCATTATCAGCAGTGGACATAGAAGCATCACTGCTGTCCTCTGAAGAGTGCAGATCAACACTCTTTGCCTTGGGAGCTGGCTTTGATGCTCCGGCCTCTTCCATACTTCACGCGGTTAAGCGTATACGAAGCAACCAGGCTCTGATACCACTTGTAGGATCTCTGGAAGAGTAAAACGGCCTAGGAGGGGGTGAATAGGCACGCAACAAATTTCTTCGAACTGCATCGATCCGGAGGCGCGCCCGCGCTATGCGACTCAAATGAATATGAATCGAAATCGAGCGAGATACAACTTTACCAAGTGACTTTCCAAGCTTCCTATACCTGCAGAGATTACAGATCGAGAGCCAAACACAGCTCAACAGGTAGGAGGAAGTAGATCGACCTCAAACCCTAGAAAACACCTCAAACAACAAGTAAGAATATGAAAACTGGACAGCACACGAGACACAAGTGTTTATCCCGTGGTTCAGCTCGCCACAAAGGCTGGCCTAAGTCCACGTTGTTGAGGGAGTCCACAGACTCGAGCTCACCACTAAGGCTATCTTACTCCTCGGTCTCAAGTCAAGAGAGTGAACTCTTGAGATGAGGGGTGATTTCTTAGTATTGGGGTGAGGTTACAAACCTCCCTAGGCAGCCACACAAGTTGGCGGCTCTAGGGCGATGCCTAACTTGGCTAGGAGCAAAGCTCCAAGAGTAACAAACCCTAGGCGCCGGCCAAACGTGCACCAAATGCTCTTTTGACAGTGGGAATCAGTAGATCCACTCTCCAATCGAAGTTTGCTGCCCTTTTGCTCAAGAATCCGTGGTGGATTTGATGGGAATGAGTTGGGAGCTTGAGAGGAGCAATGGAGAGTGAGAGAGAGAGCTTCTAGTTCGAGTCTAACGGATATTTTGTGAGGTAGACGAAGAGGTAAGTGATGTGGGCCGACAGATGGGTATAAATACCCCTGGGTCCAACGGTCACTTATAGGCGCGGCACTGCCACGCCCCCCAAAACAGCAAGATGAAAAAGAATGGCTGGCTGGCTGTTTTGGTGGCTGGATGAGGTTGGTGTTAAAGGATTGAGCATTTGGTAACACTTTTGACCAACAACCTTAGGATCCCTCTTGATAGTACGGCTTTTCCTAAACTCAAATTCAAACCGAAAATGAATTTAAAACTCCTTTGAGTTCGGCAAAGCCTCCTTTTAGAAACGGGGACCCCTCCAACCTATACATCATTCTTCCGTGATTCATTGCCTGCTTGTCATCTCAATAAGTCTCATTAGTTCTCTAATTTGGTGGTCATCAATGCCAAAACCCACAATAGGGCTTGATTGCACTTACACATGGTTATGTTCACTACCAACCTACACCAATCTCAATCCAAGGGATAGTAACCACCTATCCACGCAGATGATGGTCGATCACCTGTCTTCTACCGATTAAGTAGCAGGCCTAAGCTCTACGTAGCCCTGTACCTATTATAGGATAACTTCTGTGGTAAGTAGTCCTAATGCAACTATGTTTCCGAGCAACTCCTATAACGTAAATGCATCATAGATAGTAAAGGACTCAATAAATATTTGCAAACCATAGGAGAATATGCTCTGGAGCTTGCCTTTCTTGAAGAGTTAGTTCGACGATCTGGATCGGTCTTCAAGCTGGTTTACGTCTGGTTCCCGATCACTTCGCGTGCGGATCTCCGTTCGCGACTTGTCCTTCTGGATCCTTGACTTCATGACGAATGTTCTACTCATGATCCTGGAATGATGTGTATGCATATGTATGAGTGCGTGATCATCGGTCTATGCATGATCATGAATGATCAAGGGTGATAGATGTTCATAAACGAATAACCTATTCAATCTACTGCACTTATCACTAGCAAACAAGCCAGTAAAGCCAAAGACCTATACTTAGTCACAATCATCATAACTCAATCATCAAGACACACACTAAGTAACAATCAATCATACATAGCCTAATCACTACCATTCATCATCATCAAGTTCTATGCACAACATCACACAATCAAGCTTCCCTACCAATTATAGGTATATAATTGGCAGTCCACTAATAAAAATCATAACTAGAGTTCTATACACCCTATGAATATGAATGAGGACAATCTGGAAAGCTTATCAAATTGCCCATCAATCATCTCAAGACACCAAGACATGATTCCTAACTTAACTGGTCCTAAAACAGATAACATCAGGACTGGTTCTGACCAATCAGCAACTAAACAGCCTTTCTAACCAAATAGTAAAAGCCATAGTTACTAAACTAATCATCCAATGACCACCAAATTTCACCAGTAGAACCATCTACTAGTTACAAACCAATCACATGATGACAAGTTGCCCAGAAAACCAATGTATAATTGGGTTAGGCATGACATCATGCAAGCAACCCCAAATTTGACCAACCATGGGTTGAACAGCAACCCATAGCTGCACACATCCTAAAATCCTACAAAAATTACAGTAGATAAAACATGGCAATGCCAGTGTATCATCCAGGTTTCACCCCAATTGGATGATCCTCTTTGGCCCACACAAAAATGACATGGCAGCACATAAACTTGGACCCTAAAATACTTTGTACAACCAACTTGATTATACCATGAATCTAAGCATATGCAGAGCTACATTAGGGCATATAATTAGCCCACAAAAAGTATGAACCTCAAATTCAACCTACACAATTGATTTATGAATTATCTTCGACATAGGCAACAAATGGCACTTGAACTACAACTCTAACTTTTTCCACGAAAGCATGCATGATACTTTTATCATGGACATAGCATGACAATACAAGACTAACAAAGCAAGAACCACATCTTTCGAGCATTCTATGATTTACTAGACATTTCCTAAGATTAATAGCATTTCACCAATTAAATCTAAACTCAATATAAAAGTATCACAAACGAGCATCTCATAATTTCTATGCATAGGGCATCTCCTAAGATAAATCTAGGAACTTGAATCATCGAATTTGGATAACTCTAACTCCCTCTATGAATTACTAAAGCTTTCATCTATTTTCTGAAAATCCATTTCCTAATTCCGAATAGGACAAACCATTTGTAGATTGGCCCCTGAGCTATCACCGAATTGCGCAAGGGTAGATCCGTGGTTTTACGTGCCATGCGTGTTTGCGAAAGGTCCCCAACCTTTACCTAATTTGGGGCCCCGGTCCTGCGGCTGAGGAAGAACGAGGGGAACGGAGGAGGACCTCGCGGCTCCGGCCGGTGCGGCCGTCCTCCGGCCCAGGTGACCGGCGGCGAGGCTCTAGGGTTTCCGCGCGCATCCGAGGGCGGTCTCGGGTTGCTCCGCGACGGCCCGAGGTGGCGCGGCTTCGCGGACCATAGCGGCCGGCGGCGACGGCCTCCGGTGAACCACCGCCGCGGGAGCTCGCTCCACCGCCACCGTCGCCCGCCTAGCCCTGGCCTCCTCCTCGTCCTCTCTTACGCGCAGCATAGTCGCCTCGGCGTCGCGAAGTCAACGCGCGCCTCGTCTTCCGCAGTGCCGCCGCCGCGCCGCCGGTTCACCGGAGGCCGTCGCCGCCGGCCGCTATGGTCCGCGAAGCCGCGCCACCTCGGGCCGTCGCGGAGCAACCCGAGACCGCCCTCGGATGCGCCCGGAAACCCTAGAGCCTCGCCGCCGGTCACCTGGGCCGGAGGACGGCCGCACCGGCCGGAGCCGCGAGCTCCTCCTCCGTCCCCTGCTTCTTCCCCAGCGCAGGGACCCCAGTCCCAAATTAGGTAAAGGTTGGGGACCTTTCTGCAAACACGCGTGGCACAGAAAAACCACGGATCTACCCTTGCGCAATTCGGTGATAGCTCAGGGGCCAATCTGCAAATGGCTTGTCCTATTCGGAATTAGGAAATGGATTTTCAGAAAATAGATGAAAGCTTTAGTAATTCATAGAGGGAGTTAGAGTTATCCAAATTCGATGATTCAAGTTCCTAGATTTATCTTAGGAGATGCCCTATGCATAGAAATTATGAGATGCTCTGTTTGTGATACTTTTATATTGAGTTTAGATTTAATTGGTGAAATGCTATTAATCTTAGGAAATGTCTAGTAAATCATAGAATGCTCTGAAAGATGTGGTTCTTGCTTTGTTAGTCTTGTATTGTCATGCTATGTCCATGATAAAAGTATCATGCATGCTTTCTGTGGAAAAAGTTAGAGTTGTAGTTCAAGCGCCATTTGTTGCCTATGTCGAAGATAATTCATAAATCAATTGTGTAGGTTGAATTTGAGGTTCATACTTTTTGTGGGCTAATTATATGCCCTAATGTAGCTCTGCATATGCTTAGATTCATGGTATAATCAAGTTGGTTGTACAAAGTATTTTAGGGTCCAAGTTTATGTGCTGCCATGTCATTTTTGTGTGGGCCAGTAGGATCATCCAATTGGGGTGAAACCTAGATGATACACTGGCATTGCCATATTTTATCTACTGTAATTTTTGTAGGATTTTAGGATGTGTGCAGCTATGGGTTGCTGTTCAACCCATGGTTGGTCAAATTTGGGGTTGCTTGCATGATGTCATGCCTAACCCAATTATACATTGGTTTTCTGGGCAACTTGTCATCATGTGATTGGTTTGTAACTAGTAGATGGTTCTACTGGTGAAATTTGGTGGTCATTGGATGATTAGTTTAGTAACTATGGCTTTTACTATTTGGTTAGAAAGGCTGTTTAGTTGCTGATTGGTCAGAACCAGTCCTGATGTTATCTGTTTTAGGACCAGTTAAGTTAGGAATCATGTCTTGGTGTCTTGAGATGATTGATGGGCAATTTGATAAGCTTTTCAGATTGTCCTCGTTCATATTCATAGGGTGTATATAACTTTAGTTATGATTTTTATTAGTGGACTGCCAATTATATACCTATAATTGGTAGGGAAGCTCGATTGTGTGATGTTGTGCATAGAACTTGATGATGATGAATGGTAGTGATTAGGCTATGTATGATTGATTGTTACTTAGTGTGTGTCTTGATGATTGAGTTATGATGATTGTGACTAAGTATAGGTCTTTGGCTTTACTGGCTTGTTTGCTAGTGATAAGTGCAGTAGATTGAATAGGTTATTCGTTTATGAACATCTATCACCCTTGATCATTCATGATCATGCATAGACCGATGATCATGAACTCATACATATGCATACACATCATTCCAGGATCACGAGTAGAACATTCGTCATGAAGTCAAGGATCCAGAAGGACAAGTCGCGAACGGAGATCCGCACGCGAAGTGATCGGGAACCAGACGTAAACCAGCTTGAAGACCGATCCAGATCGTCAAACTAACTCTTCGAGAAAGGCAAGCCCCGGAGCATATTCTCCTATGGTTTGCAAATATTTATTGAGTCCTTTACTATCTATGATGCATTTACGTTATAGGAGTTGCTCGGAAACATAGTTGCATTAGGACTACTTACCACAGAAGTTATCCTATAATAGGTACGGGGCTACGTAGAGCTTAGGCCGCTACTTAATCGGTAGAAGACAGTGATCGACCATCATGCGCGGATAGGTGGTTACTATCCCTTGGATTGAGATTGGTGTAGGTTGGTAGTGAACATAACCATGTGGCCATTCTAAATCACCTCTTAAAGAAATATGGCTTTGTACGTCCCCGATCATGTTGAATGCGCCTCACGAGATAGGCTTGGAAGGGCCGAGTGCCCAACCGCAAAGCCAAGAATCTATTTGGGCCGGGTTTCAACGGCCGGGTAACCATGTGGTCACTAAATGATTACTTAATAAGCTCATCTTTTGGCAAAGAAAATGTCAACTACCCCACATAAAGCCTGGCATCCACCAAAGAGTCTTTTCCTTATTTTCTTTTAGTCGGGTAAGTCTTGCTGAGTACAACGTAGTCAGGGTGCAATTCCCAATGTTGTTTGTTGTAGGTTGAAGAATACCACGGTGGTGACACGGTGGACTTATATCCCAATACGGGAGGAATAGACTTCGGGCAAGTCAACTCTTATATTTTATCCTCATGCTTTTGATGGAGTCGACCATGAGCTGGCACTATATTTAAATACTTACGTGTGAGTGTGTTTGAAAAGAAAATTCTCTTTCGCTGTTTATTTAAAAATCCTGAGTTGTAAAATATTATATTTGTAACCATCGGTGTATTTATAAAGATTGTAAAAGTAACTTAAGTGAATGGGAACTGCTGAACTTTGTGATCTGGGTGTGACTTTGGAAAGTTCGAGATCTTTCGGGATTTCGCGGACTACCAGGCTGGTATAATTGCGGTTTACTACTTAAGTTGCCACGGTGGCTTGATTAGTGAACAGTAATTATATTAGTACGTCGGTTCCGTTACAGGCTGGCACCAGGAGTCGGGTTCGACCCCGCCGACGGAGCCTGCACAAAGGACAAGTGAGGTAATTAGTATAGTACCTGCAGGATGGCCGCACAAGCTAAAGCAAGTGAGGCAATTAGTATTATACTCACCCCGAATGAGAGGGGAGAGCACTGGGGCGGTGGTGGAGCAAAGAGCGACGGAGGAAGCTCCTGCTGGTGCTAGGACTGGAGGAAGCCCGCCAGGTCCGCCATCTGACGCTGGTGGTGCTGCGTCAGTGCCACCAGGTGCCGCTGGTGGGTCGCCTCCACCGCCGCCAGCTGTAGCTTGTGGGCCTCGTCCTGGGCCGCCTAGTGGGCCTGCAGCTCTTCGAACCTAGCCTGCAATATTACACCCGCACATGATTGATGGTATATGAAGTGAAGGTGGATCGTGTGTGAAACGAGTGAACGACGAATGGAACCGCACTTACCTCCATCTGCGTGTACATCTGGGCGGTGCTCGGCCGTCGTGGCGCTATGGGGATGCGGAGGAGCCGGAGTTGGCTTTTCGAATCTCCTCGGCGTGGGAGTAGTGGTCGGGTCGATGGCGCTGTTGGCCATCCAGTAGGAGTCGTGCTGCTTCCCTCCTCCCAACCTCATCACGAGCTCCGGGTCCAGGGGCTCCGTGGCGGGGTCCTTGTCGTCCCCATGGCGCTGGCGAAACGCGGCACTGTACTCGACGAGCTTGGGGTGGACGTTTGTGTTGGTGTACGCGTCCGGCCCGTCCTGCGGGTCGAACCTGTTGTCCGGGTCCGACGCCTTGCCCTTGTGAGAAAGGGCGTACCCCACCACCACGTTGATCTTCTCCCCACCATGGGACTCCTTCTGCGAGAGGAAAACACAAACATGGTTAAAGGTAAATAGATTGAGCGCTACAGTAAATAGATCAAAAGGAGCATACCCATGCGTCCATGAACTGCGGGAGGGACTAGTTCCCTTGGTGGTGTGCTACCCCCGCACTCTTGAGTCGGCGCACCCGACGCTCGTTCTTCACCTCGTACACCTTGTCCGACCTCCAGTAGCGCACAATCTCCTCCCAGCATAACGGGTTCGCGTCGCACCACCTCGGTATCCACTAAGAAACATCAAGTATTTGACATGTCAGAAGATGAATTGAATGTTTCACAGAAGAAATAAGAATGAATGTTTCCTGCTTAATTACCCGCAAGTACTCCTCCTCGGTGAGGTCGGTCTCCCTCTCCAGCATGATCTCCTCCCTGACTCGCTTCTTATCGATCGCCTCGCCAAGCACGTTGCGGTAGTGGTTGATGACGCACTGGATGCGCACCTCGTGGTACAAGTCCTTGAGAAGTGAGTGGCAGGCGTTCTCCAGCACGATCTCCGCCCTGGCCTGCTTCCCATCCGCGCACTTGAAGTACCCCTGCACGCAGACATCATGTATCATTTCATTGTGTGAAGAACGTCCAACGAATGTGTAGTATTGAGAAATGCGTTGTGATGAAAACACTCACCCAAAACTCCCTCCTGAAAACACCTCTCGATTGGATAGCACTCAATTTTGGCTTTATTTTTACACTTCTTCCGAAGTAGCTTTAGACACCTCTCGATTGGATAGCACCAACGGTGTTGCACGGGCCCCCCCAACCGTGCCTCCCTTGGTAGGTGCAAAATCGAGATCTGCATTGATAGGAAGAAGCCGGGTGGAAATATCATCTCCAACTTGCGAGCAACATAGGTGCACCCTTCTCCGGTTCAAGACAAACTTCTCGAGATAAGCTTTTTGGCACAAAGGCAGTTCGGAAGAAAAAGCTCAACTCGCCCGGGATGCGCTACACCGCTCGGAGGTATCCTCGGGTCATCGCGGGAAGGATCCGCTGAATCCATATGTGGAAGTCGTGACTCTTCATCCCTAACACTTTCATACTCTCCAAGTTCACTCCCCGAGCCAGATTCGCCGCATACCCATCAGGGAACCGCAACGTGCTCATCCACTTCAGTATTTCCTTCCTAACTGGCCTTTTCAGGACGTAATCGGCCGGGCCCCTTTTCCATCTCTTGCCTGGCGCAGGGGTCTTCATCACAAGCTTTGGTCTATCACAAATCGTTTCAATGTCGAGTTTAGCCTTAATGTTGTCCTTCGACTTCTTACCAATGTCCATGAGTGTTGCCCAGAGTGCCTCGACGACATTCTTTTCTCTGTGCATTACATCGATGTTGTGTGGAAGATGAAGGTGCTTGAAGTATGGTAGCCTATGCAAGCCCGATATATGAGTCCACATGTGTGTGGTACCATATCCAATAAAACCACCGTTCACTTCATCAATTTGGAGAGCCTGTAACTCGGCAAGGACAGCGGCAGGGTTCCTAGGCTCAGGAATGGGGTCGGTGACTTGAACACCTTTCGTGAAATCCCGTCTCAATTCATGGCCCTCGGGCAGGAATTGCCGATGTTTGTCGAAAGAAGAGTACTTGCCACCCTTTTTCAGCCAGGTGAACATCACATCTGTCTTGCATGTTGGGCAAGGGAACTTCCCGTGAACACACCACGCGCCGAACAAGCCATACGCCAAGAAGTCATGCAATGAATACGGTACCACACATGCTTTGTGAAGTTCCTCTTTGTAGCTCGGTCGTACGTCGGCACCCCCTCGTCCCAAGCATGTTGCAATTCATCCCACACCAGGCCGCATGAACACACCCATATTGTTGCCCGGGTGTCCGGGTATTATCGGCGTCAAGAACACGTTCCGGGTTCAAACATGATGCGGGGGAAGATTGGGGGGATCACGAACACTGGCCAACAAGTGTACATGGCCGCCATCATTCCAAACGGGTTGAACCCATCTGTTGCCAGCGCTACGCGTACATTCCGAGCCTCCATAGCCTTTTCAGGATTCATGGCATCGAAGTGCCTCCATGCATCACCATCCGCTGGGTGTACCATCTTGTTAGTGTACCTTTTGCCTTTCTTGTGCCACACCATCATTTTCGCGGTATCCTCTGTCATATACAGCCGTTGGAGCCGATGTGTGAAAGGAAGGTGCCTTATGACCATCTCGGGGATCTTTGACTGTCGCTTGATGCCATCACTGCCTTCTACCTCCACATACCTAGAGATTTTGCACTTTGGACAGTGTGTTGCGTCCTCGTGGTCGTCCCTGAACAGGACACACCCATTCTTACAAGCATGAATCGGCTCGTACGACATCTTGAGTGCTTGAAGGAGCCTCTGTGACTCGTATGTGCTCTTCGGCAACACGTGAAGCTTCGGAAGCAGCCCGCCAACCGTCGCCAACACGAGATCAAAACCTTCTCGACTGATGCCCAGTGACGACTTCAACGCAATTAGTTGTGAAATGGCATCCAGCTGCGAAACAATTGTCTTCTCGTGAAGGGGCTTCTGTGCCGCCTCCAGCATGGCGAAGAACGCCTTTGCGGTTTCCTCCGGATCCTCCTCCGCCTCTATTCCTTCGGGAACCCCCCTTCCTACGGTAGTCTTCCATCGGATCGCCATCCCGGCATCTCGCATCAAGGTCCTCGAGGAGCATCTCACCGGCACCTCCCTAATAAGATCGCGTTCACCATGGTGGACCCAACGTGTATAGTTTGGAACGTATCCGTACTTGAAAAGATCTTCCATAACCGTACGTCTGTCTCTCCATTTCTTGTTCTTACATTTGCTGCACGGATACCGCATCCGAATCGACCCTCTAGTAGCTCGGTCAAATGCCTGCTCCAGGAAAGCACTGGTCCCCCTAACCCATTCAGTGGTCTGTTTCTCCCTTGTCCAGCCAGTGTATATCCACTCACGGTCAGCCATCCTCTGACATGCGCCAATGTAAGCGAGCAATAAAACCAGCATCTGCATCTACAAGGTGTTCCTACCATCTAATAGGTGAAGGATAGGTCCTAATCCCATCCGAGGATGCGTAGATGAGGTTAGCTTCCATGCTCCGTGCCCGTCCGAGACGGAATTTCGGCAGCACCTCCCCGCTGTTCTCCCGATACACGTCCCGACTGGGAGAGTGTGCATCCGGAGAACAACGGGGAGGGGCTGCCGAAACTCCAACTCGGACGGGGGCGGAACATGGAAGCTAACCCATCTACGCATCCTCGGGTTGTCCAAAAAACGTGGACAATCCGAAAGAGACACCGTCGCAGATATGCATTGTTCCGCATACCAACGACCGCGAATCCCTTTCGGACGGGAGACGCCTAACTCGGTTACGCAAAGTAATTACAACAACTATAAGACACAGAGGTGATTTATACCTAGGGTGGCGCGCGAGGGCGGAGTAGGTGCACGAACATGGTCAAGGTCCCCTCCGACAAGTCCTGCTCTGCAAAACAATAAAGACATCACTATTAGTTCAAAATTTCGACAGAACCTCCCCTGTACGGGGAGGTTCCCAAAACCTGCAAGAAAAAACGTCGGCTCGAAGGCCGACGTCCACATTTGGGGCACGGTGGCCCACACATCCACAAACCCGACATCCACATTTGGGGCACGATGGCCCACACATCCACAAACCCGGCACGAAGGCCGTCAGCACAGATATGGCACGATGGCCGACAAACCTAGAGCTTTACCTTCTCCTCCGGCGACACGCGGGGACGAATGTCGACGGACGGCGTGGACGAATGGTAAAGAATGGCCTCCTCCTTCTCCTCCTCTCTTCTCCTTCTTCTTCTTCCTCCCTTCTCCTTCTTCTTCCTCCTCTTTCTCCCTTCTTCTTCTTCCTCCTTTCCTGCTTTGCCTTCTCTTCCTCCTCCTCCCTTCTTCTTTTTCTTCTTCTTCTTCCTCCCTTCTTCTTCTTCCTCCTCTTTCTCCCTTCTTCTTCCTCTCCTCCTCCCTTCTCTGCAGGGACAACCGGTGGCGGCGCCCTCTGGCGCCGGCGGCCGAGGTGGCGTCGGCGGCCGAGGTGGCGGCGGCCCTCTGCCGGCCGGCGGCCCTCTGGCGGCGGCGGCCGAGGTGGCGGCGGCCCGGCTCCTCCCTTTCTCCTCTTCCTCTCCTCCTCCTTCTCCCCTTCACGAATCGGGCCGGCGGCGGTGGGGGACTGGCGGCGGGGAGGCGGCGTGTAACAGAACCGACCAACTAACATAATTACTGTTCACTAATCGAGCCACCGTGGCGGCTTAAGTAGTAAACCGCAATCATATTAGCCCGGTAGTCCGCGAAATCTCGAAGGATCTCGAACTTTTACAACATAACACCCGAATCGTAAGTTCGGCGGTTCCCATTCACTTGATCAACAATTTTCAAATAAGATAATTTTTACAACTTAAACTTTTCAAATAATCGGCGGAAGTAGATATTCTTGAAATTACACTCACACCTACATTTTTAAAAATTGTGCCGGCTCGGGTCGACTCCTTCAAAAGCATGTAGATGAGATATAAGAGTTGACTTGCCCGAAGTCTAATCCTCCCGTAACGGGATATAAGTCCACCGTGTCACCACCGTGGTAGCCTCCAACCTACAACAAACAACATTGGGAATTGCACCCTGAGTACGTGGGTACTCAGCTAGACTTACTCGTCTTAAACCAGAAAATAAGGACGCTATGGGGTGGAATGCATGGCCTTATAGTGGGTTGGCTGACTCATTTGCATAAAAGCTCAGGTTATCATCTTATAGATATGTCTGGAAGTGAATCTTTCATTTTACTTTAGCAACCGCTTATCATTATCCTGTTTATACTAAGTGAGCATCTATACTATAGCAATCAAATAGATCATCAATTAATAGAAATAGTTATCTTTTCAAGATTAGCCTTTCCAACATCATCCACGTAACCATCCATGGGTCTCATTATTTAATTAGACGTGATCGAAGCTCAAGTCAAGTACTCACCGTCCGGGAGTGATGGCGATTCGAATCGATTCCTACTCGGTGAGGGTATTCCCCACACAAACCCCACATGCCGCGCGAAGGCACCTTGGGTCACCGTTGGTACTTGTTCGGGTAAAGTCGCGGGACCGCTATGGACAAGTCTACACCCGAGGGTTATCCGGTGCCGGGATGCATCAAGACATGTCGCCCACGGAACGACGCGGGTAGCTCGAGAACATTCTTGCCCTTGGTCACTCGGGCCTCTGACCACCCCTCCGCCATTCGGTGTTCTTGCCTACATTTCGGTCACCGGCCCAAACAGAGCTACTAGGCTTCGCGTTGGGTTCAACATGACTTGGGGGCCGATAGCGTTGGGTTCTTAATTGACATCGATGGAGTTACCATGGTCTCAAATACCATAAGCAAACCCCATCCGATTGTCGGTTCATTTAACACCCATGGTTACTTCCAGGATTTACCATCTCATGGCTCAATTAGCCTGATAACTGCCTATCAATCGCGGGTGATAAGGAACCACCCGACTTCTATCGATCTATTTAAGCAAGGCTAAGCAGTTATATCGATCCTGACCTAACAAGGTAAAAGATATTTAAAGTGGTCAAGAAATGGATAACATGCAGCAAGGGTTCCAGGCAACTCCTATAACTTAATGCATTAAACATATAAAAGGACGCAAGTGATATTTGCAAACCATAGGAGAAATGCTCCGGGGCTTGCCTTTCTCGAAGAGTTAGTTCGACGATCCGGATCGATCTTCATCTTGTTCACGTCGGTTCCCGATCACCTCCGTGCGGAAACTTCCTTCACGACTTGTCCTTCGGGATCCTTGTCCTTCTCGACGAATCCCTAATCGTGATCCTGAGATGATGCATGTGCGTATGTATGAATACATGATGGTTGAGACATATGCACGTTCATGAATGTTTGACGATTCATTGATGTTCCTACATGACACACTTATTACAATCAATCATATACACTAATCATCATGAATACTTAACATAAGGCCTTACATACAACATCACATCCTCAAGCATCACTATTAAACATACACCTACAAGCAACATCCCACTAATAAAATCATAACTGGAGTTCTATACACCCTATGGATATGAATGAGGACAATCTGGAAAGCTTATCAAATTCTCCATCAAACATGTAAAGATATCATAAATTGATTCCCAGATTAACTATACCTAAAACAGACATAATCAGAACTGATCCTGACAAAACAGCCACTAAACAGCCCTGTTACCCAAATTATAAGGGTCACAACTCCTAAACCATCCATCCAATAACTATGAAACTTTATCAGTAGATAGCTAAGCTAATACTATAACTTTCATCTATAGACAAGTTAACCAGAAAACCAACATATAATTAGGTTAACCATGAAAACATTGGGTTAACCCCTAATTAACCAACCAATGGCTTAAACAGGAACACCAATATTGGTTGCTCCTAAAATCCTACCAAAATTACAGTAGGCAACACATGGAAATAGAATACTATCATCCAAATTTCACCTCATTTGGATGAACCCACTGTCCTACACAAAATTCACAAGTGGCATGGCAGAGGGTCACCTAAAAATACTTTGTACTACGAAGTTAATCAAATCATGCATCTCATTACACCAGGGGCTACATCATAACATATAATAAGCCCACAAAAAGTATCAACCCCATATCACACCTATATAATTCATTTATGAATTATCTTCCACATAGCCTTTCTAGCACACTTGAACTACAACTCCTAAATTTCACACAGCAAGCATACATGATCTACTCACCCTAGATATAGCATGTCAATATAAGATCATAGCAACAGAAACCACATTTTTCTAAGCTACCTAGAATTACCTATGAATTTCCTTAGTTTAATTCCTATCCAACAATTAAATAAATCTACACAGAAAAGTTTCACAAACATGGCATATGATATTTTTACTGCATATTACACCTCATAAGAAAAATAATGCAAGTTGAATCACTCCAATCGGATCTAAAATGAGCAAGTTATGGATTTTACAAGCTTATAAGTAATTTCTGGAAATCTATTTCGAAAATCATATGAGACAAACGCTTTTCAGAAAGGCCCCTCAGTTTTCCAGAAATTAACCGAGCCCTTATTAGTAACCAGCTGTGTCTGGTGCTTTTGCAGATCTGCTCCTCACCTTTCTCTAATTCTAAACTCGTGGTCCTCAGCAAGGGGAAACAGAGGGCGGCGATTTTGGCTTGGGGCCGGCTCATGGGGCGACTCGCCGGAGACCCAGAGGTGCGGCGGAGACCCGCGGGCCACGGCGCACCCGCCGGTGGTCTTCAATCGGGCTGCGACGGCCCGTGGCAGCCGGGCCGCGTCGGCCGACGGCGCGACGGAACGGCGGCGCGACGGCAGCTCGCTCCGGCGGCGTTGGGCGGCGGCTAGGAGGCGGCGAGAGTGCGGCGCGAGCTGGCGAACGTGATGGCGTGGTTGGGGAGGAGAATGGCGCGGTGGAGGCGATGGCGCACCGCGGCAGTGATGCTGCCGGCCGGCGGCGGCGCACCGGCACGCTCCAGTGAGCGAGGAAGCGATGGCGTGCGGAAGGCGGGGCGGCGGCTATGCCAAGCGGTGGCGCTGCTGTGGCTGGCCTGGGCGGCGCGGTGCTCGGCCATGGCGGCCTCCATGGCCGTCCTACGTACGGGAAAGAGAAGGGGAGGAGAAGAGAGTGAACCGGAGAGAGTGGAATGGAGGATGGGGAGGACCGGAGCCTCGTTCCCCCTCTGCCCAAGGCCGCGGCCGGCAGGATGTCCTCGACGCGTGGGAGGGCACGCGGCGGCCATGCCCCGCACCGGCACTGGAAAGGCGACACGGGAGCCTGCCTGTCTCCTTGATGAGGATGACAAGTGGGTCCCACTAAAACTTAATTTTATTTATTTTAAAAGTGACTGAACACGATTTTTAAAGCTACGATATCTCCTAATCTAAGCCGAATTAGAAAATACTTCCAACACGAAAAGTGATTCTCTAGATGAGTAGAATATTTCTCCTCAAAGAAGTTTGGTCAGATTCCGCATCGTTTTGAAAATATAAATTCCCAAATAAAATATCCTTTTTAAAACTCGCTGAAAACGAGACAGCTCCTAGGTCCTGTCTATTCCCTGAAAAATATATATCTTCCACCCATTTTCCCAAGAAGTCGTCTTTGGGACTTTTATTCCTTATAAAATTCCCCATCTAAAAGCTTTTGACCCCAAAAGCTTTTGGAATGCCCGAGAAATACTTTTTCACAAAAACAACAAAGACATTCAATAATTCAAACCAGTCAACCTATTAATCCAAGCATAACTATCCAAATCAAGCCAACTAATTGCAACCCTTTAGTAGGATTCTCAATCTTATATTACCACTATACTTAACACTACCAACATCATTTGCAGGCATTCATCAAAGATAATCTATTTTATCAAGACAAGCAATCATACACCAGATAAAAGGATGATAATGCATGCTTATACAAATGATGATATGCTTAAGCAAGTTTAATTAGTGCTTAACACTGGAGGTGTTACACGGCGCGGGGAGTAGCGGCGGGGCGGAGGTGGAGCGGCGGGGGAGCCTGCGGCGCGCGGGGCTTCCGCGGCGGTGGGGAAGCGGCGGGCGGCAGAGGCGGAGGTGGAGCGGAGGGCGCGGGCGGAGGTGGAGCGGCGGGGGCTGCGGCGGCGGGGGAAGCGGCGGAGCGGGCGGGCGGCCGCGCGGCGGTGGCGGTGTGGAGCAGCGCGGCGGGTCGGGTGGCTCGGGCGCGGAGGAGATGGGGAATGGGGATGGGGATGGGGATGGGCCGGGATGGGTTAGGGTTGGCCGGGTCTTTTTTATTTTTTTTATTTTGGGCCGGTTCACCGACAGCCCGAATCCGGCTGTCGGCAAAAAAATTCTTTTTTTAAAGTCCTATTCGCCTACAGCTCGTACTCCAACCGTGTCGGCGAACACTCTTTCTTATTAATCCAAGTGCGGTCGGCAAATAAAGTTTTAAATTTTTGTTTTTTGTTTCCAATTTTTTTTGGGTCCTTCCTACCATAATTACATCTCAAATTCAAAACTTGGGGATGTTTTGAGTTATTTAGCTATATTTCATTAATTTTCTCCTCACTTGAATTTTCTCGCATTATTCAAGTTTGAACTGCAGGTGCATGAAATAATGAAACTTTGGCCTTCAAAAAATGATATTCATGGTGGGGAGTGTGTTTTAAGACCGTGTACCAAATCTCACCCAAAAGTTCCAAGTCCTTGTCCACGCAACAAGACGATCCAGGATTGGTAAAAGTGTTTTTTTAATTATATAAAATCCAAACGAAGTCGAAAAATCACGAAACTTGACGGGGTGTCGTGTTATCGCATGTGGAGGCTATGAAAAAAATTTGAAAAAGTTTAGAGCAAGTTGCGGCGTCACATGCTCAAAACCCATACATCTCCACATGCGATCACAAGTGAGATGTCCGGAGATGTCCGGGTTTTGAACATGTGACGCCGCAACTTGCTCCAAACTTTTTCAAATTTTTTTCATAGCCTCCACATGCGATAACACGACACCCCGTCAAGTTTCATGATTTTTCAACTTCGTTTGGATTTTATATAATTAAAAAACACTTTTACCACTCCTGGAGCGTCTTGTTACGTGGACAAGGACTTGGAACTTTTGGGTGAGATTTGGGATACGGTCTTAAAACACACTCCCCACCATGAATATCATGTTTTGAAGGCCAAAGTTTCATTATTTCATGCACCTGCAGTTCAAATTTAAAAAATGCAGGAAAATTCAAGTGAAGAAAAAAATTAACGAAATATAGCTAAATGTTGCCAAAAGGGCCCAAATTCAAACATGTGATTGTAAACAATGTATCTAGGCAAAAAAAAATTTGAAGTCAAAATTCAAAAGAAATGGGTACTCTTTGCCGACAGCATACAGATGTTGTCGGCAAAGAGCATACTTCGCCGACAGCACCGAGATGATGTCGGCAAACAACACCCTTCGCCGACAGCATACATAGGCTGTTGGCAAAAAGCATCTTCGCCGACAGCATGTGTATGCTGTCGGCATACTTTGCCGATAGGTCGACGGGGCGTGGTCAGTTTGGCGAAGCAAACGGGCGACGCCGTTTGGCCGAGCCAGCGCTTCGCCGACAGCTCTTGTTTGCCGACAGTCTCGCTTGTCGGGAAAAAAATTCTTCGCCGACAGCCTTTCTTCGCCAACAGGCCATGGATCTGGGGCGTCGGCGAAGTAAACTTTCCCGACAGCGGGCTGTGGCTGTCGGGAAACAACCGGTTCGCCGACAGCCCAGATCCCGGCTGTCGGCAACCTCTGAAAATTTGTCAGCGAACAATGGATTCCCGTAGTGTTGTTTAGATTGCAAAAATTTTCAAGTTTAGATACGTACTATAGCACTTTCGTTTGTATGTGGTAATTAATGTCTAATTATAAATTAATTAGGCTCAAAAGATTTATCTCATAAATTGAAGATAAATTGTGCAATTAGTTATTTCTTTTACCTACATTTATTGCTCTATATATGTGTCCAAAGATTGATATGATAGAGAGAGTGAAAAAATTTAAAATTTGGGAGGAAACTAACCAAGGCCTAGGTGGCTAGGTAGATTTGTTGACCATATGATTTTTTTTACGATGCCACGTATCATCCGTCCATGATAAGGGTCCATACGAGAGAATTATACCCCGGCCATGTAATTTTATTCCAAGTAATAAAACAACTAATAAGCCTTGTCTATGCTTTTAAAGTGACCTTTAATCTCAATCAAAACACAATTTATATCAATGCACAGAGCGGGAGTAAACTGCATGCTTATGATTATTTGCGCACATACGGGTTTTATTTAACATAACAATGACGATATACTATTTCTTATCAGTATAAGCGAGGAAGATCCACAACTTTCTAGTCTTGAATGGACTGAAGCACTTGGAAAGTCCGAAGTCGACAAGTGGACTTGTAAATTGCAAGCAAAGCAAGCTCAGAGCACTAGTAAAATCCAAAAGCAAGCAGCCAATAGATTATAGCTCCAGCATTTGAATTTTAAACCTCCTTGATCGTCGCGCCCGTCGTCGCACGTGTCGGATCGTCGCCACGTCTCTGGAATTACTTGATCTTATGGAAGGAGGGCTTCATCAACTTGCATATATATGAGAATTGAGAAATGAGATGTTGTCGTACGATAATCCAAGTTCTTTAACTGGCAAGTTGTAGCAACAGTCAACTCCAAGAAAGAAGCTAACGGTACTGTTGATCTCCTCCATTATCCCTGTGACTAAGAATTTCTTAACTGATTGCATCAACTTTTTTTTTAATAAGGGATTGCATCAACTTGGTGATTCGAATTGTTTTTTTTAAACCAAAGGTGATGATTCGAATTGTTGATGAGCAGCAACCTAGGCCGGCCGGCAACTTGTCGTAACAGGTAGTGTATATGTACATATGTATATAGATAATATTGATTCATTAATAATTACCAAGCCTTATATAGCAAGGATGCGAATATATATGGCTCAGTAATGGTCACTTGGTGGGTGTTATCAGTGTCCCTGAGAATACAGGTACAGATAGAGTCGAGAATAATCCCACGTGGCCACGTTGCGCCTCATTGAGCCGATGCGCCCTGCCTCAATGTCACTGACATCGGAGCCCCACTGATCACATGATTATTACCAACGTCCTAAACAGGCATTATATTACTTGTGGACTATATACAGACGATGGAGTACTATGGCCTTGTTTAGTTCGCGTCAAAGTTCCAAGTTTTTACACTCTCTCTCCATCACATCAATTTTTACACTCTTGCATGGAGCACTAAATATAAGTAAAAAAATTAACTAATTACACAGTTTAGTTTGAAATCACGAGATGAATCTTTTGAGCCTAGTTGGTTCACGATTGGACAATATTTGTCAAATAAGACAAAAGAGTTACTATTCATCATGTTGAAATTTTTTGCAATCTAAACAAGGCCTATATACGGATATAAAGTGGCATGTGGCAGTTCTAACGTGCTAGGTGGACTTTTGCATTAGGAAGCACTTAGCTAGCATAATTTTCTTCTGTACATGGTACTAACAGTAGTTTATCAACAATCAAGAGAACAAATCCTGACGTTTATGGGACCCTGACCCATTTGTTGCTACAATGTAATAGTGAATCTTCAGTATGTTGTACATTCCATGTAATGAAAGGCCGATTCGAACAACTTACTGAAACGAATTTTTTGGTAACGATGCAATTACTGTCAGGAAAACTAAAAATACTGAGGAAAATTTAAGACCTGACCAAGCACCCTCCAGCAGTCCAGCATGTAGATTACCACTATTGCAGGCAAGGGATCTTCAATCTGAAGCAAAACGAGCACACCAAAGTCAAAATGCACAATGGTGCACACCTAAATCATCACTTGCAATTAGGCATCGTCAAAAATAGACTTGCTAGCTCATAGAACTTAAAAAATATCTAGAGTAGAGTAACCTGAAGTGCTAGTATGGAAAAATGTGTAAACATATAGAGATATATACATGAATCATAGAAAAGTGTGTGAGTTTAGATTTTCATGTAGAAATAGCTTATCATTCTGTTTTCTTCTTACTGAATCAAATATTGTATGAGCTAATTTTTTTAACAATATTGGAGTTGCCATTACCGTGTGCTAGCCCATAATCTCTCTTTCTCTCCCTTGTCATTTTCTCGTCAGACTTGTAGATAAGAACTTATTATCACAGTGCCGTGTGGTGTGTGTGGTTCACAAAAAATTAATTGCTAATAAGGTGTAGTAGGAAACAATGGTCGGCAGTCACCAATACTACGACATGGGATCGTCAGTGGTTCACCAGTCACTCGCTACCTCACTAGATGGCAAAGGAAACCACCAAAAACTTCAGTTTGGCAAAGGCCATCGAGAGTGTAGAACTGCAGATAGATGCAGAACAGACAGCGCAACTACAGCGCTGACGAGTGTTGTGCCGACCGATCGGTGGACGATCAGTGCTGCACTGCTGTTGCCAACACTGTCAAATGAAAACATGAAGGCACTCGACAGTTTCCAAAGATTGGAGGACATTTGTCTGCCTCCTCGTAACTACCAACAGTTCCTTGAGGGCATTCACAATGCAGACTCTACCATGACTACTTATTTATTACTTAATTGTATTTTCATGTGGCGGTATATTTATTGAAGAGAGAGACAGAAAAACTAAGACTCCAAGTCTTATTTAGCTCTATGTCAACAATCTTCGCAAATATCACAAAGAAAATACAATAAATAAAAGGGTAATAAATAGCACGATAGAGTCTTGACATTGGAACTGCCCTGACAAGCCTGCAATAACTAGGCAACAGTCTCACTGTCCGGGGAAACCCGCCGGTGCTTGCAGCATCTTTCGCAACCACACGTACTAGCACGTTTGACGACAGAAACGCGTTATTCATTGCCATTTCAAAATGTACTTTGGATCTGTGTTGTTTCAGTACTATAAACTATCATAGTGCATTTCAGGTTCATCTTCGTACTATAAACTATCTATCATAGTGCATTTCAGTAACTTTTCTTTTCAGCTCAAATTCATCTCTCGTCCTATGTTGAAAACTATGCCGTCGCACCTGATTAGCTCCAGCACTGCCAACAATAAGACATAAAAAAATTAGATAAAAAACATAAATAGTTGAGCACATGGCAAATTTCCACGTAGAACAAGAGATGAAATTGAACCAAAAATTTGGTCTAAGGACTAAAATGCACTTTGGTAGATTATTTTTTTAGTGAGTTTGATGTGTCTAAAATACAAAGTTTAAGAACTAAAATAGCCATTTTGATAAGTCACTTTGATAGTCCTAAGATAAAACTAGGTCCAAAAGAAAAATTTATAGACTGAAATGATCATTTTGATGTTCACGAAGAAAAATATGCCTTGGACAATAGCTGACTAAAATGACGATCCCACCTCAAATGTGGAAGGATGAATTTCGTTCTTCCTTTAACCAAAAACACGTTTATCAATAGTTGCCAAAGATTGGAGGGCAAATTTGTCTGCATCTCCATAACTAATTACCAACAGTTCATTCACAAGATTGCCGGTGCCAACAGCATCTTCTAGTACTGTCAAAGTGATCGTTTCAGTCCCCAAGCATTCCATTGTAGACTCAATTTAATCTAGTATAACAATAATGAAAAAAAAAGGACAATCTGCCAAGCATACAGCACAACCTGCCAAACTCCCCCGACTCCCTTCTCACTGAAGCAAACAAACAATACACACACTGCACTAATGCTACTGTACTGAACCAAGGCAAGCAAACAGCTAAGCTGAAGTTAAAAGCTTTAATCTGAATTGATAGCTAAAAAGTACAAGTAAATCCAATCTTCAGACACCGTCAATATTTGCTGAAACACTAAAGGGGAGATGCAGCTAAGATGTTGCAGGTTCTGAAATAAAAAAGGTGCAGCATACAGATAGCACAACGAACAAGAGATTCAGGTAACTATGACCCTGTAGTGATTGCTCCCTTTGGATTGCGGCGGGGGGACGGGTACTTAGTTACCTTAGGATAGCTGAGCAAACGCGAGTAATTAGCTTACTTTCTTTGATACCCCGTGCGGCGGTCTGCCGTGCGGTGTAGCGCTTTTCGCGCATGTATGAAGCAACTCCTTTTCTACTTATTAATATAATGCCGGGAAACCAGATCTTTCAGAAAAAAAAACTATGACCCTGTAGTTGTCACTAGAGAGGAACTGCAGTTGCTGAATTGAACCGGGTACTGCTTTGTTGCTTCAATTACTGAAAATGCTCGTTTCAGGAACATCAGTATGCAGACTACAAACAGAGACAGAGAGAGCAAATAGAAGCAAGTTGCTGCTGCCAGCTAACAGATGCAAAGCAAGGGTGGCTTACCGTTTGTCCTGCAACTGAAAATTTCAAAACCTGCGTGTTTGAATTGTGTTGCTTTAATTTTATAATACAGTCCAAAGCTCAAGTAAACAAGCCCTTTGTAGATGAAACGATAGTAGCAAATCCTCAGATTTCAATGATAACACTCTCCCAGTACACTCATCTTGGATCTCAAAGCAGCTGGTAGAATTTCCATTTTCCTGTTAATAAATAAAGAGAGGTAAAAGAAAAGTGGTAACACAAGAGTGCCAAATTCCAATCTCAAACTGATCTCGGCCAGACCGGTCTCTCGCGAAGCGAGTAGTAGCTTCTCCCTATAGTACCGCCGCCCACTCGCCTCCTCGCTTCCGTCGCCGCTCACCGAAGCCGGCCCCCTGCCTCCCGGCGTTCTCGCCGCGGTGAGGGAGGGCCGGCCCCGCTCCTCCCTCCCCGTTTTCCCTCTTTTTCCACCCCTTGTAAGATCCCTATCCAAACTACATGAACCTTCACCTAAAGAACGCCGCCGCCGCCGTCGTCATCGTCATCTTCTTCATCTTAGCCGCCGCGCCGTTATTCACCAGGTCGAAATAAATCCGCCACCTCCTCCACCCGCTCCTTCCCATGGCAGCCCGGTTTCCCCTTCCTCCGCCTCCTCTCCGCCAAATCGGAGCTGTTCCGCCTCGCCACCACCTCCGCTCGCGTCCGCCTCTGTTCCCGCCTCCACCTCGTTCCATGCATCCATCGATCCCGCAGATCCCGCATCAAGACAGGCCGCAGCTCTTCAACAGGTGCTAGCTCGACGTGCTCGCCTCCACCGGGGATTTGACCTCCGCTCCATCCCATGTCTCCGGCGACGGCAATACTTCGAATTTTCGGTCGCTTGGAGTGCTTCTTCTCAACGGCTGCGTCGCCCCATCATCAACCGACGGCGCCTAGCGCGGTCTTCCATCTGGGTGTAAGCGCCCTTGGCGCCTCTACGGCCCCTCGCCGGCGAGCTCGTCGTTGTCTTCGCCGTCGATCTAGATGCTGTCCTTATCCGGTCTTTGGACCTGGTTGTAATTTGGTTCTCTTTCGAGGACCTTGGTGTAAGATGGATGCTTAATATAATATTTTTTCGCTGTTGTCAAAAAAAAAATCTCAAACTGATTTGACACTTCAGAAGGGCTCACACGTTCTTTGTATCACCAGAAATGGATGTTAGATAGTTTCAAAAAAAAAATGAATGAGATTTTTACAAATTATCAAAAAAACAAAGTAGTACTACACTAATGCATTTACACACAGTAGAACATGCCGGCCAAAAAATAGCTTGTAACAGTGGAGGCACAACCATATATTATCCATATGCTCAGAGGAATATTTGTTCAGATAGAATCTGCACCATGATCTGATCTCCATCCATCTCATCTTTTGCAGGCAGTCTGCACTGCAGTGCAGAGTACAATACTAACAATGGCCATTGCTCACAGCATCAACAGAGCTGGTTAACGTTGCTAAACTTTTTACAGTAGATATGATATCACCAAGCATTAGCCTTACAAAAACCGGTTACTGGCTAACCATGCACTTTTATACATGTAATCAACAACCTCCCTCTCAAACACACACATCTCATAGTACCATTTATATATAACCCAGAAAGTTAAGGAAAAAAGCACTACTAAAAAAGGGTAAAAAGGAGTTACTACACGAGTGAATACAGAACAACAGGCTGCTCTGCTCAATCTCAATGCACCACTTTCTTGGAGAAGAGCCCCTTGATGCCGAACAGCCCGCCGCCGCCGGAGCCGGGGCCGCGGGCGGCGCCGACGTCGGCCCGCCGGCAGCTGACCTGGTGCCGGTACCCGATGCACGAGTTCACGCTCAGGTTCAGCCCCCGGACGCCGCCGCCCAGCCCGGGCTTCCGGCCGTTGCTGGCAGCGCCGCCGGCCGGTCTCTCCTTCTGCTGCGGCGGCGGCGGCGGCGGCGCTCGCCGGTCCGTGAATAGCGGCTCTGAAGCTGAAGCGACGGGGACGGGGAAGGGGGCGGGCAAAGGCGCGGGCTTGGCCGCGTGTCGCCGGATCTGCCAGACGGGGCTGGACCGGCCGACCGGCACGCCGCCGCCGGAGCGGCCGGGGCTGGCCGCCCACCGCCGCAGCGGAGGCGCGCCGCCGCCCGCGGCCTCGCCGCGGGAGTTGCTGCGCGAGCACGGCGCGCTGCTCACCTTCCTCGCGGCCGGCCGCGGCGTCTTGGACGAGCCGGACCCGGAACCGCCGCCCGCCGAGCGGCTCCGCGAGAAGGGCCAGATGTTGATGTTGAGCTCCGAGCCCGCGCCGCCGCCGCCGGAGCCGGTGTGCCCGCCGCCCTGTTTCCGGCCGCCGCCGTCCTTGCGCTTCGTCTCCTGCTTCTCCCTGTCCCGGTCCGCCTTCTCCTCGGCTGCTACCACCGGCGCCGGCGGCTTCTTGGAGAAGATGTCGGTCCAGCGCTTGGACCCTCCGCCTCCTCCACCTCCGCCTCCGGAGGCGGTGGGCGGCGCCGGGGACGTGATCGAGGCGGAGGCCGTGGGAGGCGCGACGGTCGCCGTCGCAAGAAGCGACGCCGCCGCCTCCCGCAGCTCCGGCGGCTCCGGCTCCGGCTCCGGTTCCGCGAGGAGCGCGCTTTGGCTTATGCCGCTGCCGCTGCTGTTCCTGGACGACGACGCCGGCTTGGGCGGGAGGACGGGGAGCGGGAGGAGGACCCCGCCGGCGAAGAGCTCGTCGGCGCAGGACGGCGACGCCGCGGGGTCTGGGTGGAGCGGCCAGAACTCGAACTCCGGGGAGGAGGTCGCGCTGCTGCTCCTCCTCGCCTCGGCGGCGTCCATGTCGAGTGGGAGGACCCGGCCGGTGACGGTGTCTTCTTGCTCCGGTTGCTTGGGCTCCCGGCGACGGCGAGGTGGTGGAAGAAGGGGAGGGGGAGAGGAAGGTGGGGAGGTGGCAGCGCGCGCGGCTTTGTATGGGGAAGGGAGGTGGGTACGCGAGGCAGACGAAGGCCATTAAGAGGGGAGCACATGGGGAGGTAGGTCCCACGGACGCCCCTCTCCCAATGCTGCCATGATGTAAAATAAGTGGGTGGGACCCGCGGGCAGGGTGGCGGTGGCCGGTGGGGCCGTGGCAATTTAGGAAGTAAATAGTTTTTTTTCTTTATCTACATTATTTCTTTTTATCCATTTATTTATTAGAGTTATAGTTCTTTTTTTGAACTAGAATTTACATTCTATCGTCTTCATTTTTTGAGTGAACTTGAGGTGGAACTAGAAATTTTATCACATATTAAAATATATAAATATTATATATTAAAATATCGGTAATTATATATTAAAATATATAAATATTTATGCTAAGTAATTAGTATCATCGGAAAGATCTCTACGTCTAGTTTTTTAACAAATTTATTTGAAAATATAAATATTGCACGTTTTTTCTACAAATCGAAATCAAACTTCACGATAAAAACTCAAAACCACACTTATTTTAGAACGGAGGGAGTAGTTGCTCGCGTGTGGTTTAGTTCTACAGGCATTGGGAAAGTTGATGATGCACGTCCATGGCTCACTGCCAATCTGCCCTCTGCGCACGCTAGAACCGTGCATGTAAGTACGTCCATGTCCACGTGCACATAGTTTTAGTTGGAGTTTCATTTTAATTTCATCTGCATTTTGTTAATAGATTATCACAAACATTTTTAATATGTTATACGATAACATTTTTAAGCAGAGGGAAGAAGAAGTGAGTTTTTTTACAGATAGTAGGAGCTGAAGGCCTCTACTTCAATTTATTAGGAGCAGCAAGGTAGAAGAAGAAAATAAATCATGAGACAAAAAAGAAAACAAAAATGATAAATAGAGTTACACAAGATGCTCTAGCCATTCTTTAAGGATCTGTCTACCTTACATCCGGTTGAATTAGGTAGTAGCCTCAACCGGTTGAAAGATGTAACCAAATCAAACGGCGGTTGCAAGAAAGCAAAGCCAGTTGATTTGACATCTGTCTCAACCGGATGAGATTTGTGACCAAATCAACCGGACCTGGCACAAAGATCAAATATCATACGATTATGAATTGCAAATGAAAATTCACAAATTTCATATCCAAATGAAAATTTATTAAAACTTTTTTATATTTGCCAAAATAAAATTGAAAACAGATAATTCAAATATGCATATCCAAATATACATAATCTCCAAATTTTTTCTATGACAGCCAAATTACAAATGAAAATATAAAAAATGCCAAAAAAAGATGTTTTTCTATAGTAGGCAAAAAGCAAAAGAAATTATTAAAAGAAATGAAAAAATTACAGAAAAAAGCAAACATATGACTTATAACAAAAGTTATACCATCAAATAAAATAATTTACATTTACCAATGCACTATAAATTTCATTAAAGATAAGTGTAAGTTTAATTTGTACAACTTTGAATGTTACTGTTGGTTACAGAGAGAACAAAAAGGGATCATTATTACTAGTAGGCATAAACAAAGGAGAAATAGCAGGGCCTTCCTGTCCATCATACTTGGCACAGAAACCACTTGATACTTGAGGGTTATAAGGAGACAGAAATCAAAATGATGTCTACTATGTAAATTTGGCTTCATCTAACATAAAGTTGACACAAACCATGGACTTATACCCAGCTTATACCTCCCAATACAATAATTTACACTTATCAAAAGCAGTGTAAATTTCATTAAAAATAAGTGTAAGTTTTATTAAACAGATTATTTCTACGTCGAGGCATGCAACCACATAATAACTGATTTCCATCACCCGCTCTCCGATTTCAATAACCCGCTCTCCGATTTCCATCACCTCATAACACTGAAAACAAGAGAAAGTTGCTGAGAATAACTGATAGACTGGAGAGTGCACAGAGACAGACAGGCGCACAGATACTGACAGGACTAGCCCTCCTAAACTAAACAATGAGAGCACTGACAGGGAAAAAAATTGAAAGCAGCAACCAGCACACCAATCGCAATGCGGATAAAGGTAGGATGCAGGAGGCAGTTAGGTGGTCGCAGCACTAAATCAAGCGTTGATCAGACTTCCCGTGAATACAAGGAAAGGCAACCCCTACATCTACATACACAGCCAACCAAATTGCACAGCAGAGCTGCAACATTAATCTAGTTGCCATTAGGTGAAACCTCAAAACAAAAATCATCATTGAAGCAAATGCAGAACTACCTATGCAAAAAACAGATATTGCAAAAAATTTTCTATAGTAGGCAGATAACAAAGTAAAATTTTAAAGAAATGAAAATTTTTTACATAAAACATATCCAAATTTCATAAGTGAAAGCAGGCCCCATCCGTTTTTGTTAAAAATTCGCTGAGAGAAAGATACTATACCATGATTGATAAGTCATGCTCATAAGTTGAATCGAGGTAGTCCAGCATGGTAGCAGTGACATACACTCCAGGAGCTGACCCATTTCCAGGGTAGCAGGAGCTGGCATGACATATACACCAAATTAGGACAATTGAACACATAAGAAAAAAAAAATTGGAAGAATAGGCAGAAATCGTGAGGACCAATCTAGAGACAATGTTACAATCTGTATTGGTCAATATACAGTAGAAATTCAACACAGGCTGTAGATAAAATGAAGGGCCAAACAGATATGTTACTGTCATCTATAGTTAAATTTCTTAAATTTACACCACCCATTCTTATAAATTACACTTAGGGATTCAATGTAAATATAGATATTTCACAGTGTAACAAAGCAATCACTAGTATGTAAGTCTACAAAAAGAATTCAAAAACCATAAAGGGCCACAATTCTACGAAACACTAAACATTCAGGGATGCTGAGCATGACTCTTACTGATCATAGTGCACTGTCAGATGATCATGTTCACCATACAAAAAAACACAATAAGAGATAAAGTCAAATATTTCCTCTGGAAACCACAGAATGCATGCACAAAAAATAGATTGCTTACACAATGCTTCGAGGACATACATAAGGGCACATCATCCGCCTGTCAACCTGATGGGCAGGTAGTAAAGATTAAAACAACTAGATTTTGGCATACAATTGAATCATAATAAATATTGAAATGAACCAGCACCTTATTAAAAAATAAACAGATTTTCAGATGAATTACCCAAATAATCTAACATTACAGTCGTCCATTGCCAAATTTACACCAACCAATCTAATAAAAATTAAACTGATTCCTCAAAAAAGCATAGAGATAACTGTATATGCAAAACTAATAATAGAGTGAAATCCACATTGCTAGATCCATAAGGCGCCAAGAGCAAAACTGATACTTCACAAAAAAATATGCAAATGAGATTTTTTCTTTAGTAGCCAAATTACAAAGGGAAATTAAACCGATACTTCATATATGCATATGCATATGCAAATACAGAAATCTTCATATTAATTCTATAGTAGCCAAACTACAAAGGAAAATAAAACTGATACTTCAAATTTGAAGATATAAACATATATTCAGCGCAAAAAGAGAAGAGCCAAAGCCACATGGCTTGGTCCATAACGCCATATTTGCACAAAAGCTCTAGTGATTTAGGATTGCTGAGGGCATGTACCTTACAAGTATCTTGTCAAGTATGGTGCAGTGACAATCATATTCCTTCTTGACTTCAGATTTCTTGGGCAACCAAGATAAGACCTTTTATTTAACAAAATTTGCACTGAGATTGACCAAGCTAAATGAGAAGATAGATGACAAGCAGTAATTTTATAATACTTATTGCTGCCGGAATGCTTGAACCAACCGAAGGTATTGCAGCCTCTGATACTGACAAATTGTTAATTGTACTAAGAAAATGCATTTCCCAGGGAGGCAATAGTAAGATGCCTTGCCCTTCCTTGCCTTTCCGTCCACCAACGAAGACAAAGAGCCTAACCAGGGAATCAAACCATGAACTAATCAAACAAACTGGACTACTGCAATGCCAAAAATTCAGCCATAACTACACCTAACCACTGCTGTTGTGTTACATTGATTACTTGAACTAAAATCAACTAGAGACATCACCATGGGGATGAACCACCAGAACCCAGATCCCAAAGCCGATGCAAAATCCTCAATCCCCACTAGCCAGAACCAAATCAAACAACAAATCAACACAGAAATCACTAAACCTCGACGAACCAAATATCTACAGGTTCTATAACAGATTAGAAGAGGGAGGGAGCGCACAAACCTGGATGAACCCTAGAATCGCCACTCGTCGACGACACCGTGACGAAGACCAAAAACCAAAGGCGACGGTGGTGCTGGGCTCCGCCGGCCGTGTGGGGGCGTCGTCTCGCGCGCGCCACACCGTGTGTCTCCATCCCGATGAGTTCAGGCCCGTCTCCCGCGGCACCGGCGCCGAGGAGCCAAGGTCAACACCACGGGCGAGACGAGCAAACGATCGAACTGAAACAAAATCTGAAATTCAATCTGCATCAAATGAACCATAGCAACTAAGATTTGGAAGAGCTCACACAGATCGCAAGAGGGAGGAATGGACGAACCCTAGAATGGCCTACAACGACGACACCGGCGAGACCGCGGAGGAGACGAGCGGCCGAAATGAAATGGGGAAGACGACTGCGTGAGTCAAAAAAAAAAAATTAAAATGAAGCACCGACAGATGGGGCCCATATGACAGCTAAACAAACGAAGACAAATCTGTAGGAATAGAAGCAGCATCAAATCGAACCGCATCGCCATTCGGACGGCCAAAACAGCCGGTTGAAAACAACGGCCAAATCAACCGGATGAAGGATAGACTTTCTCTTCTTTAATGAGGGGAAAGAATGTTTTTCTTCACTTGAAGCAAAATTAGGCCGAAAACTAAGATCAACTCGGAGTGTGTTCGGGTAGCAGCCTCTCCATAGAAGATGAAGTTGTTTCTAATAGTCCAAATGCTCCAACTGAGGATAAAAATGATTTCCATAAAGAATAGGACATTTAGCTGAGTTTAGACTTTTCAAGAATTTGAAAAGGGTCAAGCATTGGGGGGGGCACTAAAAAGGCCATTAACATTCTAGGAAGATTTGGGAACATCATAGTTCAAGAAGAGATGACCACCATTTCTTTAGAGTTGGTGCAAAGGGCACAATAAAAGGATTGTAACTCAAAGTTCTTCCTTTTTAAGATCTGTGAGTAGTCAGTTTGTCTTGGGCAAGGAGCCAAAAAAAGCTTTTATGTTTGTGTTGATAGGACGAGTTTCAAATCCACTTGAAGACTGAATGAATCCTAAAGAAACCAATAAGATGTGATAATAAGCCCTCTAGAAAGAAAATGAGGGACTACCCTAGATGTATGACCAAACATGGTTTCCTCCTAAAGCTAAACATTCCGCAGGGAGCTCTCCGAATGTTCTAATTCATCAAATGACTTAACCAATACTGGAAGGTTGAAAAGAGAGGAGGTTGGGGAAACCATTTTTGTGGAAGCAATAGGAATGTTAATTTGGCTTTTTGACAAAAGAGGGAAACTTAGGGAAAATCAACAATTTGAGAGGTTGTCCAAGCTAACAATCATGCCTAAGGAGGTAGGAAGTGCCACTTTTAACCGAAATTGTTGCCATACCTTTGAACTAATCTAGAACTTTCAGGATGCCCTTTTACCAAAAGGAACCCTTTTTAACATGGTTTTGACAAGTTGCCATGACATTGATTCTATTGCTATATCCTCAACATTGCTCCAAAGATAATGTTTCTTGTACTTGTTAACCTACTGCTCTGTTATTGTACATGAAGGCTAGAAGAAGTTGATCATTAAGAAAGTTGGGAAGGTAGTAAAAATTGAGTTAATAAGTTGCATCCTTCCAGCTTGAGAAAGAAACAAAGAGGTGTTGACCAATCTCCTCTCACATCTAGAGACCAAGGGCAAAAAAACCCGAATTGTTTAGTTTGGTTACTTCAAGAGGTAAACCCAAATAGGTGAAGGGAAGGCTGCCTATGGGACAACCAAAAAGTAGCTACCAAATGGTAAACTTCCTTCAGACATGTTGATATTAGTACCATCATAGAGTTTTGGAAGTTGACTCTTAGTCCATGGAGGTGACAAAGGAGTTGAGGAAAGCCTTAAGAGTGAAGAGTTGTCGACCACAACCTTCCAAAATAATGAGTGTGTCATCTGCATACTGTAGGACCGGAAAGTCTCTAGAATAGTACAAAGGGATGGCTAATGACGGATTGAGGAAGACCTATAGCTAGGACAAACAGTAGAGGAGAACACTTTCGCTAGGATACCATTAAGAAGGACAAAGGAAGTACCAGAGGTAAAGATCAATCTCGTCTAGGATGTCAATTTATGTCCAAAGCCCTTATTTTCTATGATTTCAACCATTGCCTTATATATGTTCGTGTAGATGAAACTCTCTTGGCTTGGTTATATATAATGCTAGTCATGACATTAAATGTTTATATATGAAAAACCTAAACATTGAAGATGGTTGTTTTATTCATGTTTTATTGCATTCTACACATTCTTGAAACAACACTATGAAATTCTCCATTGTGAACGGACTCATCATCAACTTTCTTGGGTCATTGTGCGCTTGACGACATAGTCAATATAATTTCCCTGCACATTGACAAAAAACAAAAAGGAAAAGCGTAAATATGACAATAATAGCATAGACTACTAAAATGGTGGAACAGTATCACTAGTCATAGCACATGGAAATCGCACTAGGAGACATTTAGTAGAAAAAGTTTAAACTAAATTTTGAATGCAAAAACACTAGGAGAGACCCACGTGTGGAGAAATCTAAAACTATGGTTATGGTATAACGCACCGTTAGTGTAGCTGGCAACGAGAGCCGGTCGTCGAAAGTTGATCGCAGTACGCTAAACAGAATGGACATGCATCATGTTGGGAATATGCCCTAGAGGTAATCATAGAGATGATGATATTCCGCATGTATCCATGATATGTAATGTGTCCATTGAATATCCATTAAAGACAACTTGTATTGATTGGCAATTATGTGAATTGTTTGTGGAACTCTTTTACTTGTATGGTTATTCTATATTTGTCCCTGGTCGGAGTTCATGTGAGGACACACATGAATATTAGACTAGCACATTATTAGTTGATGACTATGTTTCACAAGTCATCGATATGGAGATGTCGAACTAATAATGTGGGCACATGTATGACATGTAGGCCGGATCGACCCGACATGAGATTGTCTCTTTACACATCATATGTGTTATGTCCTTCGACCCGAGATTGTTGTATGTGCTCGAGATGTGTACCGACTTGCTTAGGGACTGACAAACGCTACTCCGTTACTGGGTAGTTATAAAGGATGTCTTCGGGTTTGTCGAGAAGCATGCTATGAGACATAGACAATCAAGATGGGACTTGCCCCTCTCTGAGGAGAGTGATATCACTGGATCACTCAAGTGATTGGATCAACAAATGCATGGCCATGCTTGGGTTAAGTGTTAACCCATGAGTTAAACCAAATATCATGAGGCAAGGGAGTAACATGTATGTGGTCGTAGTGGTTCGTCTGATATGATCATTTGCGTGCACATAGGAGTTGTCATGCCTTGCTAGAGGCCGGCTTACTATTGGGCGAATAGGAGTATTCGGCCCATGTCTCGTGTGTGCGTGAACCCATAGGGTCGCACGCTTAAGAGGCTGGAAGCCTAATTCGGGTTGACCCGAATTAGACAAGACTTAGGGTTTCTAATGGGCCTCCAACTCGGGAGCACATGAGAGACGCCTATATAAGTAGAGGGGAGGGGCGCGGCCAAACTAAATCCACGCCTTCTGGCAGCCGCCGTCGCCCTCCACGCTCTCGCCTTTGCTCCTCACGGACCTAGTAGTCTGGAGGCGCATCGCTTCTCCCTCGTACGTGTGTGATACCTCGGAGGTGTTGCATCTGGAGCACGAGGACGAACCACAAGTGGTGGGAGGAGTTGTTGGACGACCACACAACTGCACGGCAGTGCTGCGACGCGTTCGACTACATCGAGTCGTCTTCCGCTGCATCTGCGCGTCTAGTGGTAATCCCGTAACCTGTAACTAGCAGTAGATCCTGGGATATGAGGTAGAAAAGTTTTGTTTTCCGGCTAGCGTAGCACCCTTATAACCCCACAGTTGTATCAGAGCTCTATACTGCGTCATTATAGGTTCTGGATATTGCATATGGTGATATGCGCGGTTGTAATGAGTCTCTGATCTTGGTTCATGGTCTTGCCGCGTTGGTCTTGTAACGATCTACTCGTACCGGTCGGAATTCCGCCATCCGAGTTAAGTGATACATGTAAATCCAATCACGGCGAGTTAGAGATCAATCAGATTGATCGAACTGAACCCTAGGTCAAGTGCCCCGCGCATGTGATGCGCAGCGGTGGCAGATTGGATCGGCCACCGGGCGCCGGGTTGCCGAGAAAAGTTCTGTTCGTAAAACAGCCGTAACTTTTCAACCGTAACTCGGATGGAGACGATCCTTAAACGAAAGTTGTAGACATATTGTCGGATTCGATGAGATTAGAATTGTCAAATAAGGTCCGCAAAATAGGGTTTTTCGCGATTTACTTTTAGTAGTCGGAATCGGTTAACTCTGATTTGCAGGATTTCGTGACTGGTATAGCCCTTATGTGTATGTGATGCATGTATGTAATTAATTCATGGCTTGCATGTCATGAGGATGACAATATGGGCTGAAGCCATATAGATATTGTCAAAATTATTATAATGGCCTGCGTGCCAATCTGTGATGATCCTATCCGCGACTATGTAATTTTAATTCACTAGCTTTGGCGTTAGTGATAGTTAGTCATGGCGGATTCATCACTGAAGGATGGCATACATGGATCGTGGAGATGGAGATCACCATGATGAACAGATTGAAGAGATGGAGATCTCGAAAAGAACAATGGGCTATACCAAGTCAAATCTGTGTTTATGTCGTTCTTACTACGTTCTACTTTGACATGCTATAATGTTTTTGTCTAATTCGTGCGGTAGTGAAGTAGAACGATCCCTCAGTAATGTTTGAGTTCGTGCTCCCCCAAACCTTGCACTGTCACTGTCTTGTACAATCGGTGGTGGGTCTATGAAATTAGGGTGCCACCGATTTTCCTTGACTAGACAGGTTCGTATCGGATACTTACTGCAGAAGGTAATTGGTTGCTTGAACAAGGTCATCCTAACGGTTAGGGACCTTGGAGCATAAGAAGTTGGTAACCCAAGCATAGAGATGCTATCCAACAACAAGAGTCATATGCGATATGATTAGCAAAGAGTTGCTTATCGATCTATCATGTCTTCTAGCGGTGATGCTAAAGCTCACTAGTCGACTTGCTAGTTGTGGGTCTTGAATCACTAAGTTTCAATCGAGGGATATTGATTTTAGTAGGAGTAGATTATATTTGATATTATTTACTCTATCATGGATACTTTGTCTTAGTATTTTGCATTACTTTTGTTGTAGATTAAATGGCGTCTTCTAAGCAACCATTTACTTTGCTTTCGATCCTTGAGAAAGATAAGTTGAATGGAACAAACTATGCGGATTGGATCCGCAATCCGAGAATTGTTCTCGGGCCGAGAAAAAGAGGATTATCTAGACACCCCTTTACCGATGAGCCTGCTGAAAATGCATCTCGTCTTGAGAAAAATGCTTACAAGAAAGCATGTGATGCCGATCTTGAGATAAGCTGCCTTATGCTTGCATGTATGGAACCCGATCTGCGGATGCGGTTCGATAACAATCATTCAAATAACGATATGATCGTGGCACTTGAGGATATGTTCCAAACTCAAGCTAGAACTAAAAGGTTCAATGTCTCTAAGGCGCTTGCTGAAACCAAGCTAGCGAGAGGGTGCACTGTGGGCCACATGTAATCAAGATGGTTGGTTACACTCGGAGGTTGGAGAAGCTAGGCTTCCCAATTAGCCCGAGTTGGCTACGATTTCATTCTCTCGTCTCGCCGCCCGGCTATGGAAACTTCATCTCGAACTACCATATGCATGGGGCGGAGAGGGGCTTGAATGAGTTGTGTGGCATACTGAAAACAGCAGAGGCTGACATTAAGAAGCAGGTTGGTGGCCAAGTGTTGGTAGTCCAGAACAAGCCTAACTTTAAGAGAAAGAAGGGCTGGGGGAAGAAAAAGGACAAGGCTAAAGATGAGATCTCCAAGCCGGCTCCGCCCGCCCCAAAGCCGGACCACCAACCGATGCTAAATGTTTTCATTGTGGTGGGGAAGGTCACTGGAAAAGAAACGCAAGCGTGTACTTGGCGTCCTTAAAGAAGGACGACGGTGGTAAAGGTACTCCCACTCATACGCTTGTTGTTTATGTTACGAGACATTTTCCTCGCTAACTCTTATATCAATTCTTGGGTATTTGATACCGGATCGGTTGCTCATATTTGCAATACGATGCGGGGAATGATAAGAAGTAGGAGCGTGGAGAAAGGAGAGGTTGATTTCCGCATGAGCAAAAATGCAAGAGTTGCTGCGTTGAACGTCGGGACGATGCAACTTCACCCGCCATCGGGATTTATCATGGAATTGAATAATTGTTATTTTGTTCCTAGTCTAAGTCAAAACATTGTGTCACCTTCATGTTTGATGAAGGATGGTTATTCATTTGCGAGTAAAGACAATGGTTGTGTTATCTCAAAGAATGATATGTTTGTGGCTTTTGCATCCATTGTGAATGGATTATTTATTTTAAATCTTGATGATGCACCAGTCTGTAATGTTAATGCTAAAAGGCCTCGGCTTAATGAGTTAAGTCCTACATATATGTGGCATTGTCGTTTGGGTCATATAAGTGAAAAACACATGAAGAGGCTCCATGATGATGGACTTCTAACTTCGTTTGATTTTGAATCTTACGAGACATGTGAGGCTTGCCTATTAGGCAAGATGACCAAGACGCCTTTCTCAGGTTTTCCTGAGAGAGCGTCTGACTTGTTGGAACTAGTACATACTGATGTATGTGGACCAATGAGCATGACAGCTAGAGGCGGATTTCAATACTTCATAACTTTTACTGATGATTTTAGTAGATATGGCTATGTCTACCTAATGAAGCATAAGTCTGAAACATTTGAAAAGTTCAAAGAATTTCAGAATGAAGTAGAGAATCAACATGGCAAGAAAATTAAGGCCTTGCGATCTGATCGTGGAGGCGAATATTTGAGTCACGAGTTTAGCAATCATCTTAAGAGTTGTGGAATTGTTCCACAGCTTACGCCACCTAGAACGCCGCAGAGAAATGGCGTGTCTGGGCGGCGTAATCGGACTTTGTTGGACATGGTTCGGTCTATGATGAGCCAGTCGGACCTACCTTTATTGTTTTGGGGATACACTCTAGAAACAGCCGCTTTCACGTTGAATAAGGTACCATCTAAGTCCGTACTTAAGACACCATATGAGATATGGACTGGGAAGAGTCCTAGTTTGTCTTTTCTAAAAATTTGGGTTTGTGAAGTTTATGTCAAACGGCTTATATCAGATAAGCTAACACCCAAATCGGACAAATGTTTTTTCGTGGGATATCCGAAGGAAACTTTAGGATATTACTTCTACAACCGCTCGTAGGGCAAAGTGTTTGTTGCTCGAAACGGTGTTTTCTTAGAGAAAGAGTTTCTCAAAAGAGAGAAGAGTGGACAAAAGGTGTATCTTGAAGAAGTTCAAGATGAGCCGATCGAGAAGGACTCTATGAGTGATGCTAATGTAGCAGAACAAGTTGAGATGCCCGTGGCCACTGAAACACCTCCACGACCATGAAGATCAGCGGGACTTCGCGAGTTGCGTGGGGATTGTTATTGTTGGACGATGACGAACCTGCAACATACGCAGAAGCTATGATGGACTCAGATTTCGAGCAATGGCAGAGTGCCATGAGATCCGAGATAGATTCCATGGGAGATAATCAAGTTTGGAACTTGGTTGACCCGCCTGATGGTGTTACACCCATCGAGTGCAAATGGATCTATAAAAAGAAGAAAGATATGGACGGAAATGTTCACGTCTATAAAGCTTGACTTGTCGCAAAAGGTTTTCGGCAAGTTCAAGGAATTGACTACGACGAGACATTCTCTCCAAGAGCGATGCTTAAATCTATCCGGATCATTCTAGCAATAGCTGCTGTTGGCATTTCTTAACGCAATCACTAGAATTGTTACATCCTAGTGGTCACGCCAAGAAACGCCAGGGTTGATAGTCGTGTTCTAAAGATATTATCCGCAAGCGCACGGATCTATCATTGTAGCATTTCACCCGGAAGTATTTCAGGGTATCGTTATTTATATTTTCTCAAAGGAAGGCATGGTGTAAAATAGCTCTAGCACATGGATATGGTACTTCACATCATCGAAATAAGCCTTAATGCTATGTAGGGGTAAGATAAACGGTAATTCGAGGATAGTGGACACACACTTGGTCTTCACTCAAGGATAAAGAGAAATAAGGAATAAAAGAAACGGAAAGAATAAAGAATAAATCTACTGGAGCTGGTTGGTCGTATGTTGCTAAGCGTAGATTAGCTAACTCACATGTTATACAGGGTTAGAGGCAAGTCAGTGCCTAAAGTAACAGGGAGACCCCCGCAGCTGGTCTGCCAGCCGATAGAGGCATTTATGAACTCCTACACGACATACGGACGTGGGATTACAAGGGACGGACAGGCATGTCCACCACCCGCCGCCTACCCCTCAACCGTGGCATGCCGTCATATTTGAAGGCCCCCTCATATCCGGACACCACGCCCGCATACTAAGGAACTACCTATGCTCCCCCAGGACTCTCACCCTACGGATGGACAAGCTAGAACACAGGCAAACCCGAAAGAACATCGAACCGTTACTCCACTCTCCTCAAAGACTCTAATCCTATAGAACATATGAATGATGAAGAACAGGGATAAACACGCTATGAACTGATCATATGAACTAGGCTCTAGTTCATATGTATCAACATGAACATGATCATGACTATGCTCTAGTTCATACACTAAGCAACATATAAAGTATAAGAACTTGAACAAGGAAGAACACTCCATAGAGATTTACCAAGATGTATCTCTTCTTCCTAGGAGACAAGCTCTCCTTGGTAGCTTTCCTAGCTCTAACTACTAGCTCTAAGCTAAGGAACAAGTGGAGGTGAGGGAGAGAGAGACCAAATGAAATGTGTGTGTGTAGAATGGATTTCTTCTCCCCTTTTATATCTTGGTCAGGTCGGTTCAGGGGCAGATTTGGAAAGAACACCAGCGCACCGCCCTCCTCTGCCATCAATGAACCGACCTCCACCGGCCGGCCCCACCTGGCAGTCGGGGTGGCGCGAGCGCGCCAGGGTGCCGCCTCCCCCTGACCGCCTTCGGGTGGTCGGTTGTGGAGTGGGCCTGGGCCGTGCTGGTTTGGCGTTTTGGCCCAATCTGGTCCCGAGGTGGTCCTTCTCCACTTTGGGGTGGTTTGGCGCTTTCCAGAAAGCGCCTTTTTGGTACTTAATCCCTGCACTTTTATATGATTCCTGCATTGACAGTATATTTCCTAGTGCACGTGGATTTGGGTTAGTTGCACAAGTATATGCATATAGAAATATATAATTCACCCTTTTTCTTGTCTAATTGGCGGTATAAAATCGGCGATAAGGACCGCCAACAAGATCCCCCAAGCTTACCCTTTGCTCGTCCCGAGCAAAGCTCAGCTTTAGGTTGTTGATCAGGAGTTGCTACTATGCTGATCATGAGTCAAGTGTACCAAGCGTATAAGCAAGATTTCTACCAGAATTTGAATAAATCGGCATGACTGCTCACCCTGTTATTATCTCAAGACAAAATGGGGCTTTCCAGCTTTCTTGAGTCTTGGGAAATTGCAAGGTAGAACAGATTCACAAGCGTTGCTTATCATCTACCCAAGATCAACCAAGTCTCCGGAGGTTTTGAAAGTTTTGTAAAAGAAACTCAAGTTCCTCGAATGATTCTCTCAATCGCCCAAAAAGTGTTTGTACCTCACCAAAGGCATTGTGTTTTTTCCTTTCTTTCTAACCTACTACTATGGCTGAGAGTGGAGTTTTGGATAGGTATGAAAGGTGGCTATGCTTGGATCACAAAGAATTGGTGAAGTCAAGGAACGAACCGTCCAAAGATTAAGACCATACACTTTGATTGAGATTTGTGCAAGTGTGTGAGGGTGAATGATTCCTATCTCTAAATGTTTTTGGTACTCCAGGCATCATGACTCTCTTTATTGGTGGAAGGGAACTTTGAGAGAGTATGGGCTTGATTTGAAAGGCTAAGATCTTTCTTTTTTTTTTTCCTTTTCTTTCTCTTTCTTTCTTCTCTCTCTTTTTTTTCTCTCTCTTTTTTTTTGAACGGGAGACTAACTAGGATTCCCGTTTGTCTACTTTGAAGCTTTTATTGTTTGCCCTTTGGCAATCATCATCATTTTTTTTTTGATCAAGAGATGCAAATGCCCAATACTCTCTTTCAGATACGATGAAGATTTTTGGCGGGAAGGAGTCATGATGAAAGTCGAGGAGTAGTTTTTGATGGATGATGGATAAGGGATGCACGATCCTCAGTGTAAGGGTCGGCATGCTTTATTTCGAAGAAGGTGCACAACTCTAGGATCAAGAGTTGGCATTTTTGGTGGATTGGATGAAAAGTTAGGTTGCGCGACTCGCAGTGTACGGGTCGGCAAATTTATTTGGTGGGTGCAAGTGAATCTCAATCGTGAGTGTAAGACCATAATCTTGCGGAGGTTACAAACTTCTAGTGATCAAGCATCATATGACTACTGGTTTTTTTTTTTGAAATGAGTTTGACAGCTACGTCATATGGCCTTGGTAGGTATTTCAAAATTGTTGAGGAACTTTTGTTTTGATAGTTTTGAAAAATAAAAACTCCAGAAGTCAGGTTTTCACCCAGGACAGAGTCATGGCGTTGCTCGTGGCACTATATCATACCCGGCAATAACTTAGACAGGGTCTAGCCTATGCAACCCACTAAGCTCAAGTTTTCAGGGATAAGACATTTTAGCCAATAAACTCAAACTTAGGAGAAAGCCTGATTATAAACAGGGTACAAGCGAATCACGAGACAGAGCATCTTTTCATCATTTCAACAAGGATAGAATTAAATATTTCTATGACACATATGTATAGGAAATGACGAAGCATTTTTTTTTATATGCGTAAGTGTTATATGGTACATACCTCTTAGTGGGGGTCCTCCCCCAAGCTTGCTTGGAAACGGGGCCATTTTTAAAAAAATTATTTTGAGGTAACAACTTTATTTTATTTTATTTGGAGTCTATCGTCAGGATTTCCTTATGATTGAGGATCATCCCGCAAGGTTAGCTCATAGCATACTACCAATATTCCTACTAGTAATCTATCTCAATGATCGACGAGTCGACCAAGGTAAACTAGCAACCTAAGCACCATGCTCAAGCTACGAGTTTATGGAGCATGCTAAGCTTGAACATGTTCTAAAACATCAAACTAAGTGGGAATAGGGATAGCAAGGTAGAACTTTATTTTGACAGACTTTGTGAAAATACTTATAAAAAGATAACTTACCGATTGTCCTGTCGGTCAGGGCTCATAATTTATAGTCCGTGATGCGAGACTTTTCTCCTGCTCAATTTGAGCTTGATGATGAGGCATCCGTCTCAGGAGAAGTAGACGGGGATGCCTGCTTGGGTTTCCACACCATTTTTGGTGGTGTGGTGACAATTGGTGAGGATGGTGGTTGGTCGGCTTCTCTTGGAGGCGCTTGCATTTTCTCCACCTTCA
The DNA here is from genome assembly GCA_018135685.1 of Themeda triandra. Taxonomy (NCBI): domain Eukaryota; kingdom Viridiplantae; phylum Streptophyta; class Magnoliopsida; order Poales; family Poaceae; genus Themeda; species Themeda triandra. The sequence goes on along the minus strand of JAENPR010001101.1, from coordinate 158,782 downwards.
ACACCTTTGTCTCCTCTTTAGAGACCAATTTTGGTGCCCCGGAGGTTTTGAGTGGAATTGGTTTTGCTTTAGGTTCCACTCTTTCTTGAGCCGGAGCCTTGCCCTTGTTTTTCTTCTCTTCGGGTTGCACAGGAACAGCCTTTGATTTTGTTTCTTTTGTAGGAGCCTTCTTTCTTCCTTTCTTAGGAGCTCTTTGCTCCTTCTTTTCTTTTGGCTCCTGTTCTTTCTTTTTCTTTTGTTTTTGTTCCTGGGTACCCTTTGCTTTCGGCGGCTCGGGCCTTTGTTCCCAGACAATATTGGGAATCCGATTCGCACCAAGAGGTCGGATTTCAACTTCCGTGACCTCTCTTGTGGTTGGCTCATACTTGATGCGAATCATGTTGCACTCCTCCGTTTTCCGTGGTCGGAAGTGGAACTTCTCCTCACTCCCATTGATGTTGAACCGGATCTCTCCAGCTCCAACATCAATCTGTGCTCCAGCGGTACTGAGGAATGGTCGCCCCAATATAAGTGGTGATTCTTTGGTGCCCTCCATGTCGAGTACCACAAAATCCACTAGGACGAAGTATCCTCTAATCTTCACAGAAATATCTTCAGCTATTCCCGCTGGGTAGCGTAAGGAAGAGTCCGCTAATTGGAGTGTGATCGTTGTTGGTGACAGCCTTGTATAATTCAGCTTGTCAAATACCGTCTTGGGCATGACACTGACGCTGGCACCAAGATCACAGAGTGCGTGGTCAAACTGTTGCCCTCCAATGGAGCATGTGATAGTGGGGCAGCCTGGGTCTTTCTTCTTTTCTGGTAAATCATTTAGGATTGCCGCACTACACTCTTCTGTGAGTTTGACCACAGCTGTGGATGGCAGTGGTCGCTTGTTGTTGATGATGTCCTTGATATATTTGGCATAAGTAGGTACATGTAAGACGTCCATGAGCGGAACGCTCACATGTACTTTCTCGACCATCTCAACAAACCGAGCGAACTGATCATTCACAGCTTGCTTTCTTGTTCTTGTGGCGAATGGCAGATGTGTTGTATCTGGATAATCCAAGGTCGTCCCTGATTCTGCCTCGCCTTGTGGTTCCGAAGATGAAGGTTCTTCTTGCTGTGGTGCTGCTTGTTTCCTGGCTGCTTGTTTAGGATATGGTTGATCACGAGTGGCCTTACCGCCTCTCGTGGTCACAGAATTAACATTTTCAAAAGCACTAGCAGCTTGATCCGACGTTTTACCATTAGGATCAACGGAACATCGAAGCAATTTGAGCTAGCCGTCTTTCTATCATTTTGTTAAAGCTCAACCGATTCTTGACAGCGGTTAAACCTTCTATCTTTGTACTGATGCTCTCTAGGATTTTGTCATTGGCCAGCATCTTTTTGGTGAGGTTTTCGTTGATCTTTGCTTGGCCAAGGACTAAATCCTTGAGAGTACGCTGATTCGAATTGTAATTTGTGGAGTAGTTCAAATTACCTTGATACTGTGGACGGGACTGATTATTCCATCCATTATTACCTCCTTCTTTGTTGACGATACCCGTTATTGATGTAAGAAGCTTCTTCACGGGTTTCGGGGCAATCATTCCCCAAATGTCCATCATTGCCACGACCTCGCACGTTATGCGAGATTCTATGGCTTTGACAAAGGCTGCGGATGTATCTTCGGCGGCTCTTTCGTCAAACTTTGCGGAGCAAGTCTATTTTGCGGCCAGCGCCTCCGTCTCCTTCACGGGGTGCGAGCCTTTTTGTTGCTTGGGTGGAGTTCTTTCTTCCCCCCAAGCTTGATTTTCTACCATTTTGTTGATTAACGCCGTAGCGTTATCAACAGTGAGTGATAGAAATGCGCCTCCAACCGCAGCGTCGAGGTGCCCTTTTGACATGGGCGTAAGCCCATTGTAAAAGTTTTGGAGCACCAGCCATTCCTCCATCCCATGATGAGGACAGTCCAGAATGAAGCTTTGGAGCCTTTCCCAAGCTTCAGGAATGGGTTCCATCTGTGTTTGCTGGAAATTGGTAATTCTTCCCCTCAGAGCATTTGTTTTGCCCATGGGGAAGAACTTTGCGAGGAATGCCGTGGAGCATTTGCCCCATGTGCTCACAACTTCTTTGTCCTTATAAAACCACTGCTTCGCCTTCCCCACAAGGGAGAAAGGAAACAGCCGGAGCCTGATGACGTCAGCTTCAATGTCCTTGATGACGACAGTGTCACAGAGCTCCAAGAAACGCTGTAAGTGAGCGTTGGCATCCTCATTGGGGAGTCCGCAAACGGAATCCCCGCACCATGGTGATCGGCCACCCCGAGCTCAAAGTTCTTATCCGCCACGTTGACGACGGGCCCAGTGGGCACGTTGGCAACAAACGGGACGAGAATTCACGAAGAGTCTTCGAGCCATTGGGATGGTCGCCGATGGTGCGGAAATGACCGGTTCAGGCTGCCGACGGAGTAGCGAAGAAGAAGTAGCTCTAGGCTTCTTCTTCCTTAGGAGTGCCTCCGGATTTGGATGGAAATTGTCCGGGAGGGAGAAACCGGACATACACTATCCCGTTTTCGCCACAACAGGAGAAAACATAAAAGTTAGCCTCGCATAGACGCGACTATTTCTAATGAAGTTATATCCATGCCATGCTAGATTATTTTAACCAATGCCTTCCCCGAACGGCGCTGAAATGCTTGTTGGCATTTCTTAACGCAATCACTAGAATTGTTACATCCTAGTGGTCACGCCAAGAAACACCAGGGTTGATAGTCGTGTTCTAAAGATATTATCCGCAAGCACACGGATCTATCATTGTAGCATTTCACCCGGAAGTATTTCAGGGTATCGTTATTTATATTTTCCCAAAGGAAGGCATGGTGTAAAATAGCTCTAGCACATGGATATGGTACTTCACATCATCGAAATAAGCCTTAATGCTATGCAGGGGTAAGATAAACGGTAATTCGAGGATAGTGGACACACACTTGGTCTTCACTCAAGGATAAAGAGAAATAAGGAACAAAAGAAACGGAAAGAATAAAGAATAAATCTACTGGAGCTGGTTGGTCGTATGTTGCTAAGCGTAGATTAGCTAACTCACATGTTATACAGGGTTAGAGGCAAGTCAGAGCCTAAAGTAACAGGGAGACCCCCGCAGCTGGTCTGCCAGCCGATAGAGGCATTTACGAACTCGTGGCATGCCGTCATATTCGAAGGCCCCCTCGAATCCGGACACCACGCCTGCATACTAAGGAACTACCTATGCTCCCCCAGGACTCCCACCCTACGGATGGACGAGCTAGAACACAGGCAAACCCAAAAGAACATCGAACCGTTACTCCACTCTCCTCAAAGACTCTAATCCTATAGAACATATGAACGATGAAGAACAGGGATGAACACGCTATGAACTGATCATATGAACTAGGCTCTAGTTCATATGTATCAACATGAACATGATCATGACTATGCTCTAGTTCATACACTAAGCAACATATAAAGTATAAGAACTTGAACAAGGAAGAACACTCCATAGAGATTTACCAAGATGTATCTCTTCTTCCTAGGAGACAAGCTCTCCTTGGTAGCTTTCCTAGCTCCAACTACTAGCTCTAAGCTAAGGAACAAGTGGAGGTGAGGGAGAGAGAGACCAAATGAAATGTGTGTGTGTAGAATGGATTTCTTCTCCCCTTTTATATCTTGGTCGTCGTCGGTTCGGGGGCAGATTTGGAAAGAACACCAACAGACCGCACCGCCCTCCTCGCCATCAATGAACCGACCTCCACCGGCCCCCCCACTGGGTCGGGGTGGCGCGAGCGCGCCCGTGGTGCCGCCTCCCCCGACCGCCTTCGGGTGGTCGGTTGTGGAGTGGGCCCGGGCCGTGCTGGTTTGGCGTTTTGGCCCAATCGGTCCCGAGGTGGTCCTTCTCCACTTTGGGGTGGTTTGGCGCTTTCCGAGCGTCTTTTTGGTACTTAATCCCCGCATTTTTATATGATTCCTGCATTGACAGTATATTTCCTAGTGCACATGGATTTGGGTTAGTTGCACAAGTATATGCATATAGAAATATATAATTCACCCTTTTCCTTGTCAAATTGGCGGTATAAAATCGGCGATAAGGACCGCCAACAGCTGCCTATTTCGATTATGAGATTTGGCAGATGGATGTTAAAACAGCCTTTCTAAATGGAAATTTAGAGGAGGACGTGTATATGATACAGCCCGAATGTTTTGTTGATCCAAATAATGCTTTGGAAAAATATGCAAGCTTAAGAAATCTATTTATGGGTTAAAGCAAGCATCTCGGAGTTGGAACATTCGTTTTGATGAGGTTGTCAAAGGGTTTGGCTTCCGTCGAATGAAGAAGAGCCTTGTGTTTACCAAAAGGCTAGTGGGAGCGCCGTTGTGTTTCTAATCTTGTATGTGGATGACATACTATTGATTGGGAATGACATTCCTATGTTGCAATCTATAAAGACTTCACTGAATAATAGTTTTTCTATGAAGGATTTAGGAGATGCAGCATACATGTTGGGCATTAAGATCTATAGAGATAGGTCGAAGAGGCTAGTAGGATTATGCCAAGATACATACATTGACAAGGTGTTGAAACGGTTCAACATGGAGCAATCCAAGAAAGGGTTCTTGCCTATGTCACATGGTATGCGCTTTAGTGATAAGCAATGTCCTTCATCAGATGAAGAGCGCAAACACATGAGTAAGGTTCCATACGCTTTGGCAGTTGGTTCCATCATGTATGCCATGATATGTACTCGCCCGATGTCTCATATGCTCTAAGTGTTGCGGCAGTACCAAGGCAATCCCGGTGAGAGTCACTGGATGTTTGGTTAAAAACATCCTTAAGTACTTGAGAAGGACTAAGGATGAGTTCCTGATCTATGGAGGTGAGGAGGAGCTCATTGTAAATGGTTACACCGATGCTAGCTTCCAAACTGATGTAGATGATTCACAATCTCAATGAGGTTTTGTGTTCACAAGAAATGGTGGTGCGAAAGAAGTTTGGAAAAGTTCCAAGCGGAGACAGGTGTCCGATTCTACAACGAAGCCGAGTACATTGCAGCTTCGAAGCCGCAAAGGAAGGTGTTTGGATGAGGCGTTTCCTCATTGATCTTGGTGTGTTTCCTAATGCGGCTAGCCCATTGAATCTACATTGTGACAACAATGGGGCGATAGCGCAGGCTAAGGAGCCAAGGAATCACCAGAAGAACAAACATGTGCAGCGGAAATTTCACCTCATTCGACAGTTCATCAGCGAAGGTGAAATTAAAATGTGCAAGATACACACGGATTTGAATGTAGCAGATCCGTTGACAAAGGCCCTTCCACAGCCTAAGCATGAGGCGCACATGAGGTCTATGGGGATTAGACATCTTAGAGATTAACTCTAGTGCAAGTGGGAGACTGTTGGGAATATGCCCTAGAGGTAATCATAGAGATGATGATATTCCGCATGTATCCATGATATGTAATGTGTCCATTGAATATCCATTAAAGACAACTTGTATTGATTGGCAATTATGTGAATTGTTTGTGGAACTCTTTTACTTGTATGGTTATTCTATATTTGTCCCTGGTCGGAGTTCATGTGAGGACACACATGAATATTAGACTAGCACATTATTAGTTGATGACTATGTTTCACAAGTCATCGATATGGAGATGTCGAACTAATAATGTGGGCACATGTATGACATGTAGGTTGGACTGACCCGACATGAGATTGTCTCTTTACACATCATATGCGTTATGTCCTTCGACCTGAGATTGTTGTATGTGCTCGAGATGTGTACCGACTTGCTTAGGGACTGATAAACGCTACTCCGTTACTGGGTAGTTATAAAGGATGTCTTCGGGTTTGTCGAGAAGCATGCTATGAGACATAGACAATCAAGATGGGACTTGCCCCTCTCTGAGGAGAGTGATATCACTGGATCACTCAAGTGATTGGATCAACAAATGCATGGCCATGCTTGGGTTAAGTGTTAACCCATGAGTTAAACCAAATATCATGAGGCAAGGGAGTAACATGTATGTGGTCGTAGTGGTTCGTCTAATATGATCATTTGCGTGCACATAGGAGTTATCACGCCTTGCTAGAGGCCGCTGTCAGCTATTGGGCGAATAGGAGTATTCGGCCCATGTCTATGTGTGCGTGAACCCATAGGGTCGCACGCTTAAGAGGTTGGAAGCCTAATTCGGGTTGGACCCGAAATAGACAAGGCTTAGGGTTTCTAATGGGCCTCCAACTCGGGAGCACATGAGAGACGCCTATATAAGTAGAGGGGAGGGGCGCGGCCAAACCGAATCCACGCCTTCTGGCAGCCGCCGTCGCCCTCCACGCTCTCGCCTTCGCTCCTCGCGGACCTAGCAGTCCGGAGGCGCATCGCTTCTCCCTCGTACGTGTGTGATACCTCGGAGGTGCTGCATCTGGAGCACGATGACGAACCGCAAGTGGTGGGAGGAGTTGCTGGACGACCACGCAACTGCACGGCACTGCTGCGACGCGTTCGACTACATCGAGTCGTCTTCCGCTGCATCTGCGCGTCTAGTGGTAATCCCGTAACTTGTAACTAGCAGTAGATCCTGGGATATGAGGTAGAAAAGTTTTGTTTTCCGGCTAGCTTAGCACCCTCATAACCCTACACATCACTCATTCGCGTGTCCACAGGTGGGTATATCAGCACTACACAAAGGAAATGCATGCATGTCGGCAGCATATACACGTACGTACATTGGCCAGAATATCATCAAATGCATGCAGGATGGACGAGAGCCGTGTAGATCGAGGCGAAATGATTGGAGATGCAACACTACATGCATGCAAGCAAGAGCAACAAGACACATGCATGTTCAAAAAAAACAAAACAAAAAACAAGACACAGAGCACACTTGGCGCCGTGGCGGCCGGCTTTTGGATGGGTCTATACAACATGCATATACTCGTGCTAACTGCGCGGCAAGTCTTGACATAACGAAAATGCATAGAAACTGCATTGATATAATTCCGTGTAATGCAAACTTCTTGTCACAATCTTAGACCACAGAGGGAGAACTAGTTCTTGATTAGGAGATAAAGCTCATACACAAATTCTAACATTTTGTCACAGTGTCTTGTGGGGCTATCTATGTTATAAGCTATGTGCTAATTAAAAGTTAACATCATTGGAGGAGTTGACTAAGAACTAGTAACTAGTTAGCTCTTACTATTGCAGTTGCTCTAATTATGCATCTAAGACACACAACCTCGCCAATAAACTTCCTTATGGTCTGAGATATAACACAACAATGCAACTTAGCTTGATAATTACGTTAACTTGTATCCTATAATTCTTTAGGGACACCCATTGTAGCACCTCTCATCTCCTAAATGGAAGGTGGGATGGGACACCCATTGTAGAACCTCTCATCTCCTAAATGCTACTTTTTAGGTAAGGAAATTAGATAAAATATCTAGTAGAAATGCTTATTGGCACTTTCGCATGCCCCCGCGATGCCTTCTCCTTAGAGGTACAGAGAATAGAGGAGTGAAGGCAATTGTGGTGGAGTGGAGTGAGTGTGCCTGGCAGAGCAAAGAGAGAGGGAGGTGCCCGCAAAGGAGAAGAGGTAGAGATAGAGAGAGATCGAGAAGGGGGAAGTGGCTACAGAGAGAAGGATGTTGGGCTAGGGTTTTCACCATTTTTTATTATATATGGGGAGCTAAAATGGGCTGCAAAGTTATACCTTGATTAACCTCCGACCTCTTAAGAGGGCCTGCTTCTGTTAACTGATTTATAGGGATGACTGTTTTTATTATGTGTCTTTAAAAATGGTTTGTCTCTCCAAAAATATATGTGTATTAATTTTGAGAGACAATAACACTTTGTGATAGCCTGTGTGTAAAATGTGTGTATAAAAATAGCAATCGATTCTGTGTGGTAGGGTCGGGTTTGTTTCGTACATACATATTTACAACATCAAGCAAATTACCACGTACTCGATCCCTCGCTTTAGCTAAATTGTCTCACGTCACGCGATGATATTCCTAAACCTAAAGAAGCAAATAATATATCGATCCCTCCAATCACTAAAGTATTTTTCCATTGCATGTTACCTAGATAAAATTCAGTACATATGTGCTCTCAAGTGTCAAGCTCGATCCGCGCCAAACTATATATACGATCATTTCCGTCCCCAAAGGTCCGCTCCAAATTGCGACACCGTGTACTATGCCCACGCATACAAACACGCGACGCTAGCTCCAAAAGCAAATGAAGGGAAGAATGACATTGCATTGCATTGGAGGGTAGGCATGAATCTCTACTCCTAATAAGGGGTAAAAACAATCGTTCACCACCGCAGACCCATCCTTCCCTCGGTAAAAGTTTCCCCCGACTCCTCCCGCACCGGCTCCTGCATCCTCCGCGCCGTCATCCCCATCGCAACTCCCTGCGCGCCGCGAACCGCCAGGCGCCCTGTGCTCCCCCACCGGGACTCCCTCCGGCGGCCGCCCTCAGCGCCGCCTGGGGCGCCTCCTTCCTCCTGCGATTTCCTCCGCGCCGCCATCCCCCATCGCGACTCGGGCGCCTCCTTCCGGCTGCTGCCATCTGCACTGTTGTCTCTCTCCGGCTGCCGCCCTCCGCGCCGGTGACACGTATCCTCGCGGACGAATGAGACGGCGGGGCACGTGAGGGAGTGTGTGCCGGTCTGCCGGATCTGCTGCAACCGCAGCGATGAGGACCACCTGCTACGGCACCTGGCAGCATCAAGTTCGTGCACTAGGACTGCCTTCTCCAGAAGATCGACCATAGCAACGCGCGACAGTGCGAGGTAAGCCGCCCCGCCCCAGTCCGGAACTCCGCGGATGGGGATGTCGCTGGGTTGTTGCAGGTCCGATTGCATGGTGGAATTTGTCGATTCAATGTTGAGCTGGTGCTATGGCTGCTGTTTTATTTTTGATACGACATGTAGAATGGCCCACAACTATATTAGTAGGCGATAATAATGGATTAGTCTCATTAGCAAAAGTAAATAAATAATGGATTAGTCTATTATTTATGCCTTTTCAGTTGCTAGGAGGGGATTATGGTTGAGAATCAGGACGACTAGACAGTTTTGATGATTATTCAGCTACCAAATGAATTTCCATAATGCTCTAATGCTGTTGTGGTTTGGGAGTATTTTCATAATCACAAGCAGGACGCTACGGTGTGAAGCAATTTTTCACTGTTCTCTTGTTGAAACTATGTAATCTTATCAATGGTGCTATTAGTTTATGATTGTGTACATATAGGTAGCTATGATTCCTTAGCTGATTGTGTATATTCTGCTATTTGTATTTGCAGGTCCTGCTGCTACTAATTTAACGGGCCTAAAAAGTTCTGGTGAGCGTGCCTTGACTTGTTCAATTCATTGGTTCAAAATTCTTTCATATGCAAATTAATAACTGTGTTGTGCCTTTAAGGTCAATTCTGTACCATTCAGTCTCCAACCTGCATATTTTTGTATATTGACAATTGACTAAACCTAATCAAAAGTGTAGACAAATATTATGCAGTGTGGATAAATATTGTCACCGATTCCCCGCCGGAGTGGGTTATACCATTGATCTTTCTGGAATCCAATTATAAGGTCTTGTCCATCGTAAAAAGTAGAAATTTTTAAGAGGTTTTATAGCACTTTGAACATATAGGCTTGCTGTAACTAAGGCATAATAATAAAATCTTGTAGTTTAGGCTAGAGTGTCTATGCAGCACCTGATTGCCATAAGGATTTGCAACACATACATACAGACATAGATGCTAAAAGCTGAATTGACATCTAAATCAGGCATGCAGAAACCAGCGGAAAGGCATGTGAATCCATAGATTTTCCGAAAAACCTTCTCTATGAATCCAAAGATTTTCCAGAAACCCTTCGCTGTGGATCCATTGTGAGTGATCTTGTTGACTTCATGTTGCTGCTTTTTGTAACTTCTCCATAGAAGCAGAGCTTGTATCTTCAAACGGTTTCTGAAGCTCAAACAAAAAATAATGATATCTCTTTTGCTTTCCAAAATGTTGGTGGTACATAAGGAGCAGAATAGTGATATGTCAAACTATCTTAGTGTGGCGTACAGCAAATTATTCCACGAAGATCCGGTGGTCAACATGCAGGGGTGGACCACTCCACCACCATCAGTGTCACCAAGAACGTGGGCAAGCTCAGGGGTAGAAATAATTCTGCAAGTCATTAGTTACTGTACTGTTTGTCATGGCATAAATTGTTTGTCCTGAAAAGAAATTGAGGAAAGATTAAGTCTCCATAATGAACTTAAAAGGCCAAGAATAGTTTCTGATTATATGATTTGTGCCTGTGTCAACTCCAATCACACATGGGATTTGGACATTTGATGCTATCATATCTTGCCCATAATCCATGAATAAATTAATTCCATAATTTTTCCCTTATACCAGGTGCTTGAAAATTTGGCAGTGCTAAATTCCTTGGGGTAGAGTCAAATGTGTGGATTTTACGATAATTGCACGAAGAGCAGCAGCTGAACTTAACCTGCCCTTGCTGACATGCATACAGTCCATGCCAAACATCGGGGTAGTCAAATTCACAAGGGCTGTTCTCTGAATTTTGAAAAGGAATTTCAGAATTTTATGCCTGAACATTGTGCTGACATTTGTGACAAAATAACAGCTCGGAGGATTTCACTGCAATGGTCATCACATGCTTTTGTATTACATATATAGTTTGTACTCGTTTTCTCTACAGAGTACTTTAGGAGTTGTTTGGATAGGTTTTGAGATAAAATCCTCAAAATCTTTCCTCATTTAAACACCTCATTAGTAAAGCTGCTATGAAATCTTCAAACATATTACTTTATTATGCTATTATATTGATCGTTTGATCACATGTGCTCTAGCATTAATATCGAGGCATAGTACTGGTGCACTTGAGCTTGGAGACTATCTTGCTGGGTTCATCACCCAAAGTATAAAAACATTTCTTTTATTCATATGTGGTTCTTTATTTCCCGCATGTAATTGACACTTGGGGTAATATTCTCAATGGCAGACTTGGTTTGCACCTTTCAGGTGTTAAACCAAGATGAGACACTTTCTTTTTCCAATTTGGTGTTTGGTATTATAAAGTTTCTGTTATTATGCTAATGGCTTATTTGTCTTACTTACCAAAGAGTGTCTGTAAACGTAAGAATTGATGGATATGCTATATCATAGGAATACAACCTAAGCAGCATTGGTTGGCACACAAAGAAGCAAAAGCGATGCAAAGGATGATGTCCCATGTATGATTGGTGGACGGCCAGCCAAAAAGAAATTTGTACAACTATATGCAATGACTGAAATTTTGATGATGTGGCTTGATGTGAGATAGAGAATTAACCATTAACGACTTTGTGTGTCCTATCTATATATGTATAGATTTTGTCATTATGTATCACACTCTTAACATCATGTTTTTAATTGTACAACATACTTCAGACTTTAATTATAATGGTTGTAAGTTTTTTTCCCGTTGCAACGCACGGGTATTAACCTAGTGTATGTATATAGAAGAAAGCTCTGGCCTGTATTGTACCTACCAGAAAGCTAGGGGCGCGGCGCTGGCAACGACGACCACGGGGACTTTGTTCACACGTAGCGTCGTCGTCGTCTAATAATAATAAAGTGGTAGCTAGAGCTAGCTAGAGTCCATTGGCGAGAGCTAGCAGGAGCAATACATAGACGACGACGCGCGAGAGACGCCAAAACACGCGTAGCTCCAGCGCACACATAAAAGTTGACGCGTCACTCGATGGATCCATCCATCCGTGCATCGACGCACGACGGCTCACTGTCACACACTGCCCACCATTAGCCGTCAGCCTAACATGCATGCATGCACACGTACGTACGCGCTCTAGCCGCTAGCTAGGGCCATGCATGCACATTGTTTACCATCCGTGAGAAACTGACATGACAATGCTGTATTGATCGATACATTAAAGAGACACTAACCTAGCTAGTCTACCCATTAATTATTTTACCATGCATGAGCATGAGAGGGGTCTGAGAGAGAGGGGGAGAACGAGCATGCAATGCAATGCTGGTATATATATGGCCGTCACTGGTCATCGATAGATCGATCGTCGTCCTGCAGGGCAGAGGCATTAAAGTGGCCGTCCTGCGCGCAGTGCCGGCCGTTGGTTGCACTGGCCGCGGCCGTGTGGTGGTGTGACCGTGTCCATCATGTCCATGTGTGTACGTCGCCGCGAAGACGACGACGACGTCGGCGGCCATATGCTAGCTTAGCTAGGCTAGGCTAGGCTAGGCTAGCTTGATTTGTCTGTTTTGCTGCTGGTGCGCGCGCCCGCTCATGATGCAAGATCATGATTGCAAACGAGATTGGCCGGCCTGCCTCGATCGTCGTCTCTGCTAGCTCTCGATCGATCTGCGACCAACCATGGCCATGCATAGCTAGCGTACGTACACCGTGCAATGCCAGCCTGCGCTGCGGCTAGGGGACCGTCGTACGTGACTCCGTGTCTGTGACTGTGTGCATCTGCGTGATGTGGTCTCTGTCTACAACTCTACGGAGGTGTTTGGTTGCCTGTATAAGGCATATCCAGCATTGGTTGGGCCAAGTTTTTACTGTTTGGTTGCCTGGACTTGGTCTGGGAGCAGCCCAGCCCTGTGCAACCGTACGCTCGGGGACAGCCCAGGTTCGAACGCCCGATTTGGCCGTTCATTCCTGGGCAGCCCAGGTCGAGCCGCGGGCGCGCGCGCGGTGGTGGGCCCGGGTGGCTCCCCCTAGCCACCGTATATAACGCGACGGTCACCGGGTGGCTAGGGTTTCCCCTGCTACTGTTCACTCGCGCAGCCGCTCGCTCCCTCTCTTCTGTCACTCGCCTCTCGCCTCCGCGCCGCCACCCCTCACCCCCGTCCCTCCCGGCGCCGGCGGCGACCACCGCTACCGTTCCTGGTAAGGCTAGGCGGTCTCTGGTATGCCGCAGCTCCCCCTTCTTCCTCGGCTCCCCTCGATTGCTTGTTCTATGTGGCGATTCTCTCTGAAATGGTCGGTCTTTGGTTGTCGATTTTCTTGCTGAGCCCGATGTAAAGGTCGATGATTACAGGATCTGGGTGGCGCACCTTGCGTTGTCGCAGCCGATCCATAGATTAGGCTAGGGTTTGCTTGGTTAATTGCTGATAGATGCACTGTCTGTGCCTCGTTGCCCTGTTTACCCAAATGTTAGCTGTTCTTGGTTAGGTTTGCGGCTGGATCTGGGTGGCGCACCTTCTTGTGTCGCAGCCGATCCAAAGTCCAAAGATTTGTTCTACATTAGCACCTCTCATGGTCGTTTTGTTCTAATTCCTCGTGTATTTCGTGCTTAGCCTCATGGATCCCCCAGCTAGGCGTCGGCAGCTTGTCATTAGGGGAGCAGCCATGGTTGTTGCCATGAGTGCTTGGGTCTTTGCAAGATTCATCCGGCGCAGGTCATCTTCTAGGAGGGGAATTTCCTATGGTCCTTTGACAGCTAGAGACCGTGCGAGGAACAACAACCTTAGGTTCATCTATCACAGTGATGGTCGCCGCTGTGTGGAGCTGCTTAGGATGAGGAGGGCTCCTTTCTTCCAGCTGTGCTCCCTGTTTCGAGATAGGGGCCTCCTAAGGGACAGCCTGCACACCAACATTGAAGAACAAGTGGCCATGTTCTTGCTGGTTGCAGGCCACAATGAGAGGTTCAGGGTTCTCACTCCCATCTTTAGGAGGTCACTTGAAACCATCAGCAGGTACTTCAAGGAAGTCCTGTACGCAGTGGGTGAATTGAGGGGTGAGATGATCTGTCCTCCTTCTTCAGCAGTGCCCACAAAAATCCTCCATAGTGGCAGGTGGAACCCTTTCTTCAAGGTGCCTACCTTTTCCTAACCCTACTCCTCCATCTGGTGAACTTCCTTTTTCTATATTGACTGGCCTTCCCTATTTCTAGGAATGTGTTGGGGCAATGGATGGCACTCATGTCCTTGCCAAAGTACCTGAGAAGTGCAAGGGAGCTTTCATGGGTAGGAAGAACACCCCTACCCAAAATGTGCTTGCTTTAAAGTGGACTTTGACCTTAGGTTCAACTATGTTCTTGTCAGGTGGGAAGGTTCTGCTCATGATGCAAAGGTCTTGGCTGATGCCATTGAAAAGGATGATGGTATTAGGGTTCCCACAGGTAGTGTACCTAACCTAAACCATCTGACCTTTGTTAGATTAGCTGTCACACTTCTCATTTGGGTCTCACATATGTTGTAGGTAAATTCAGGCTTGTAGAAGCAGGGTATGCTGTGAGGCCAGGGTATCTTCCACCCTATAGAGGTGTCAAATACCATCTGAAGGAGTATGGTACTCTGAGGCCTCAAAATTCAAGAGAGCTTTTCAATCTCAGACATTCATCCTTGAGGGTTACTGTGGAAAGAGCATTTGGGGCTCTGAAGGGTAGGTGGAGGATCTTGGACAACAAGCCATTTCACAAGTACAAGACACAAGTTCAGCTTGTTCTGGCCTGACTGGATACTCAGGTTTGGGGAAGATGAGATCATCCCCCAAGAAGCTGATTGGCAGCCCAACCCATCCAATAACCATGATAAGGAAGTGATGGACAATGCTCAGTGGGCAGCCATGAGGGATGCAATGGCTGAACAGATGTGGCAGACTAGGCATGGGGTCCAGGGTTGAGGTATCTACCAGCAATTAGCATTGTAGGCCTAATGTAGCATCTACCAGCTATAATGAGACCTTTTTCATGGGCAATGATGCTCTTTGTTGTAATAAGTACTTTGTTATCTGTTGCTTCGGTTGTGCAATTTGAACCCAAGTTGTATTAAGCTATTCTGTGCTACATTTTATCTATCACTTGTTATTTGTTTTGTTCTCCTTTGCTGCCTTTTGTTGTTGTCTCCTCATTTTATTTGGTTGTGTGCTATACCTGTTTCTCCACTATTGTGGATAGCCATGGATCCTTTGGCCCAGTTCCATATCTTTGGTGCTGAGGCTGATGAGCCAGTGTTCCCAGAGAACCATGAGGCTGAACAGGTACCCCCAGGTAATGGACCAAGCAAGGTTGATCTGGAACCCTCTGATGTCAGAGAGAGTGCTGCACAAGTTCTCCTTGCTGGTTTCTGAGGGTATCAGGACAGATAAGGGATTCAAGGATTGCCACCTGAACTCAGTTGCCAAGGACCTTGCAGCCTTCATCAACCAGCCAGTGATAGGCAACCAGGTGTACAATCACCTCAGGAAGTGGCGTACCAGGTGGGTCAGGGTTTGCAAGCTGAAGGACCTGAGTGGAGCACTGTGGGATGAGGATCTGTGCATGATTACCCTTGATCCTGAGCACTACAATGGCCATGTCAAGGTAATAATCAGCTGCAAATTTTATATTTCAGCATCTGCATTTTAGCTTGTATATACTACTGATCTGACAACTGTTTTCATCTTATGCAGGACCATCCTAAGGACAAGGAGTTTTTGAACACTCCCATTGTCAACTACAATTTCATGCAGATTGTTTTTGGCGCCGAGACAGCTACTGGAAGGTATGCCATGGGTTCAGGGGAGCCACTGGGACATGCTCCTGAGAATGTGATCAACCTGGACAGTGATGCACCACCAACACCAGTGGGGAGAGAGGATGGACCATCAGGCAAAGATGAGAAGCTCAAGGGCAATGATGTGAAGCTGAAGGGCAAGAAGATCAATGACTATGTGGTGAAGGATCTGATGGATGAGAAGAAACTAAAGAAGGCAAAGGCAATGACTGAGAAAGACAGGGCAGTGATTACTGAGATGACAGAGGCTATGAAGGGAGTTGGTACTGCCATCAGTGAAGGGAACAATGCTGAGGCTGCACCTGGAATCTACCAAGCTGTGATGGGGTGCCCAGGGTTTGCTAGATCTGATCTGATGTTGTGCCTGAACAACATGACTGAACACAAGGCGCTTAGGTATCGGGTGTCGCTAGCACCATTGTTTACTGCTTCATGAATGTAATATCAAACCTGATTACATTTGCAATTTCTATGAGTTGATTTGAACTACACTCTGGTCTATTATTTGTGCTTGTGTACTGAGTTGTTTCATTTGTCCTCAATTTTTTGATGAGTTGCTTCCTTTTATACTTCGTGAATATGAGTTGCTCCATTTATACTACTATTTATCAAATTTATCATCATGGATTGTTTCCTTGCAGTTTTGATGGCAAGGTTCAGCTGCTATGCAGTTTTTGAGGGACACAATCCTGGGGTTTATAGGACTTGGGTTGAATGTAACATGCAGATCAGCGGGTACAAAAACAACTTGTACCAAAGCTTCACCAATTACAATGAAGCAATTGAAGCTTTCGAGCACTACAAGTTTGAAAAGGAAAGAGCGATGGCATGCAAGGAGGCAGTGAGGGATGCTGTCAAGGAGGCTGAGAAGAAGCAAAACAAGGAGAAGCCCAAATTTGACATGACAGTGAAGGACATGATCATTGCAGCTCTAGTTGTCGTTGTCTTGATCCAATTTGCTGTAATTTGCAAGTTCTAAGCAACATGTAATTTGGTTAGGCTTATTTGAACATTCCAGTGAATTTGTATGACTTGTAATGCTTATGAAACAATGTACTTTGTCGAATTCAATCAATTCATCAGTTCAGACTACAATTTTTGTTGCTCAATGCATTTGCCAATTTGTCAACATTTCAGAAAAAACAGATATATAGGCATAAACCATGAACCATACAGGTTTCATGTCACATTAACTATAGAAGTAGCTTTTTACAACTGATGCACCAAACACTTGGGCATCCCAAAATTTGCCAAACCATGGCAATCAGAGGCAGCATATCACACGTACCAGCTGCATTGTCATGAACACAAGTTCTTAGCACTACTTCAGACTAGGCATAGCATAACCTAGTACCACTACTTTGTTCTCCATGATCATGGCCATGAACACTTGCACTTGCCACTACTTAGCACTACTTAAACTTACCACTACTTAGCACTACTAAGACCCAAAAGCATGATCACAAGAGCATCACAGGATCATCACATCTTCTTCCAGATGAAGGCCACCAGGAAGATGATCACAGTGAGGAGGCCAAACAAACGGGTACATCGAAGGGACTTGTCCACAGCAGCATGCCTATACCTCCTTCGAAAGGTGGTAAACATGTCCTCGGCGATCCTCTTGTGGCGGTCAGCCTCTTCCTTGAGCTTTGCAACCTCCTCTTCCTTCTGCTCGATTTTCTTCCAAGCATCGATCAGAGCATCATGGCCAGAAACTTGAAGGGAGTGCCATATCTTCAACTGGCTACAGAGCTTCTTCAAGGTGACCTGAACCCTCTCAGGCCATTCATCGTCCAGCCACTCGACATGCTTGCAACTCATGTCCCCCTGTCAAACAATTGGCAAGGAATAGAATCATCAGAAGTACATTATGCAAGTATGACAACCAGAGAAACTAGCAGGTATGAAAACAAGAGAAACTAGCAAGTATGAAAACAAGAGAAACTAGCAAGTATGAAAACAAGAGAACCATATCATACCGTGAAGCAACAACCAAGGAAACGACGGCCTGCATGGATTCCACGCTTGCACTTCTTCAGGATCAGACGGCGACCATGCTCACACCTCCCAACCCGGACAATGTTCAGTCCAGACCATTCTTGAACTAGTTCTGCATCACGAACCAGTTCCCCACTGCTAGCCTACAATAGTTTGGACAAAGAATGAAATGAACCCTCCATCAACATGACAAGTATAACGATTCTTGGCCTATATAATATAAACTGGATTACCCAATTGCATCAATACTATCGGTGTCAGTAGAAATTAGCAGTTCAACAGTCAAAATTAGTACAACCGACCATATAACCTATCTAAGCAGTGGAGCAGCTCAAAACAAATCAACATACCAAATCACTAGCCGGCGAGCTAACCCTAGATCGAATCATCAGTACCAGGAAAAATTGATTTGGGGATACATTGGAGCATCCGAACCCCAATCAAGAAACACCAATGGGTGATTCAAACCCTAGATCGAGCAGGGGAAAGGGGCAAACCTCGGAGCCGGAGTAGTTCTCGATGGCGGTCCCTCCGGATGCGTCACCGGAGCCGTCACCTCCCAGCGACGGCGATCCACTCAACGAAGACGCCGCCGGCGAGGTGCGTGACGACGACCCGGCCGCGCACGGGCAAGCCCCTGGTGCACCGGTGCACGGACCAAGGTGCACACTCATGGAGCGCTGGGCGGACGGGGCATCGCTCATGGTCGCCGGGTGGAGCCTGCGGCGGCGGCGGAGTCGAGGCGGAGGAGTGGAGGAGGAGAAGTCGAGGCGGAGGATGCGAGAGGACTCGAGTGAGGGCGGTGAATGAGAAGGTGAGCAAAAAACGGGGGGCGCACTCGGCTTAAATAGGGGTGAGGACGGCGGCGGAGGTAAGCTCACCAAAACGCTGGCCAGGTTAGTTGACTCGAAGCTGTGCACCCAACCAAACACAGCCCACCTAGACTACAATGGGCCAGCCAAGTCCTTGTGCACCCAACCAAACACCATCTCAAGCCAAACAGGCCAATTCAACACAGGCAACCAAACAAGGCCTCCCTGCATGCATTGGAGCAGGCTTAGCCTAGGCAGCCCACCTGGAGATATACAGCCCAGCTTGGGCAACGAACCAAACACCCCCTACATGTCTATGCATGGCTATTCCCTCCCTATATAGATCGATTTCGCTGGGTGTGATGGCAACAGCGAACCTAGCGCCGGTAGCAAAGCTGCAGGGCTACGTACGGGCCTCGATCCTGCGTGCATGCGCCATCCCTATGCAAACTGATGGACTGTATCATGTCCATGATGAACCGTCCAATCCACTATCGACCGGTGCGATGCATGCATGAATATGCAGGCTGTCAATTTGAAGGTGGGCCTACTTTTGTTATCATACGTGCTTCTTAGTTTTGGTGGTGGTGGTTGTGGTGTGTCTTCATGCATGAGGCGTCTAATTGAAGTGGTCACAAGTTGTTATTATTATGTCGATCGATTCGGTGTGGTCAGTGCGAATTTCCAATATGAGCTTTTTTTTTTATCCTAGTAATACATTGTGATTATTCGTGTTTCTCTCCCTGCAGACAGGGAAACCCAGGTTTAAATTATTGTGGTGCTTAATGATTATTTCACAAATCGAATCATACTTGATATGCACAAATCGAATCATACTTGATATGAGAAGATAACTCTCCCTCCATCATGTAATATAACACAATCAAAAATTGTACCCAAATATACACGTGCAAGTTAACAGAAAGGAAAAGATTGGGTTCGACTTTGGGGTCGATGCCTCCCAAGTGGCCAGTGGGAGCGGTATCCGTCGTCTCTTGGTGCGAGCAATGGCGGCGAAGATGGCACGGCGAGAAGGCGCTGACACCCTCTTCGCCCGGTGGCATGGGAGATTTGGAAGGAACGGAACACAAGATGCTTCCGTAATGCAACGGCCACCTGTGGGCGCTACGATCAAGCAAAACGCCGACCTTTGGATCGACGCGAGGGCGCGCCAGCTTAGTTGTTTAATTCGCGAGTAGTCCGCTTAGTGGTTTGTACGGAGGCAGCGCTTCATGTAAAACCAACTCTTCCATTTGTGCTTGTGTGCGCATATGTAAAACATTTTCTACTTAAATACAAAGATGTGCGTAAATCTTTTGCGTATTCGAGAAAAAACTTTGGGGGGGTTAGTCACTTAATCAATCAATCGTTTGCCATGTCAGTGCTAAACTCAGTCAATATGATAAGATCAATTTATAAATACTAGTACAAATGTCAAAGCAAATTTGACAAAAGCTAGAAGGTCACAATTCATTTTGGTGTAACATTTGGTATGAGAGGAATAGGAAGAACCTTTCAAAAGTGTTACTTCTAAGGCAAATTGTTGTTGTGTAAAGTTGTTGTTCATCGGATCCATATGTCTATGGCTCCATCTTCAACAATAACCTAGCAATTGTGTTCTTTGCTCATTTATCTTGATTGAAATAGTCTGAGTGCTATTTAGTTGTTTTTCTCTTATATTTCTATGAGTATTGTCTAGTTTAGCTTTTTGCAGTTGTTCTTCTTGTTCTTTAACTTGTGTTTGATTCCACTTCGGTTATTGTCCGGAAGTTGTTGCTTTCGTGTAGTACAATTTTTGGCTTTTAACTTTCTGCCTTTTCCAATGGTTGTAAATAGACTTTTTGCTATTTCAAAGGTGATAAAGAGAGATGGTAGGTTTTATAGTTGTTAAACCAAGCTTGCATTTTTTTCACGGTACATAACTCACAATTCTTGTTCCACAGCAGATATTTTTTTTTTTCACAATGTACACTTGGTAGATTTAGAGACTAGACCGGACCGATGCTTATAACTGTCTTTTTATGTTTTGTAGTTAAATATAATTCGTGGCAAAACTCTTACCGTCCATTAAAAAATGACAATCCCGGCTCATAAAGCCATAACTTTTTGTGGTTTTTTATGGGTCGTATAACCAACACAAAACTAAATAGCCGGATCGCAATCCGAGTAAAATCCAAGTCTGATTTATTTGGATGCTGGCGGTTAGCACGACACGTACTGTGGGAGCTCAGGCATTTGTCAAAGGTATGTCATGTGCTCCTCTCTGACACGGAGAAAGACAGAAAAGATAAGACACACATATAAACACTGGTTTCCTCAATTATTGTGCTGGAAAAAACGTATCACATGTACTATGTCAGACTGCTTTGCTGCATCACAGTGTAAACTCCCTCGTAGCAGCCGAAAGTTCAGACTGGCAAACCAGATCAGATCAGATCAGGAATGTACGTAGCTGTTCAGCTTTGAAACGACCAACACTTTGTGCAGTGTTTACTGACTTTATTTCTGAATACACAACTTCATGTCTTCATCCCACATCTAGAATGCACTCTACAGTATCTGCAGTTGGTCAAACCCACCTGTCTGTGACTCAATCAGAGGGACTAACTGCTGTCAAACCTGGTCCAGGGGCTGTATACTGCATCAAATTGCCTCCGGGCTGTATACTGCATCAAATTGCCCCTCCGTTGGTTGCTGTGTTGGTAATGGAAAAGATCATGCCTGATTTCTCGCTGGGATTCTCCCTCTACCTGCACAAGTATTATATATGACCTTCACTAGTCCTTTTTGTTGCCGGTGATGGTCCTTGCTTGATCCTGATCCTCCCCTCACGCGCTTCTTTGATGAATGAATAGCACATCTTTTCACACCTTTTGCTCCATTGCGGCTTCCTCTTCTTTTCTCTAACATTTCCTCCCCTGCCTACCCTTACCTTGATGCACTGCATTTGGCACACTTGTCGTCACAGCAACCATCCATGGGCAGCTGCCTAGAATGGACCTTTGCCAGCTTGATCCCATTCCTTGCTTGCACCAACCTATCAACCTATCTATCAATATCATTGCTCTACTCTTGTGTGACATGCTAGGTTATGGTACAACAAATCATTAAGCTGCTGCTGGCTGCACATTTTGGTGGAGCAGCTAACTAGCCAAAGGCTAGGTCCTATCACACTCCTTTCCTAGAACAAATCATTGATGATTAGATTCAAATATGTAGAAAAAGATGGATTGATGCATGGTACTGGTAGCACACAATGTTCATTCCCTTTAGGATTTATAAAATGCATGCGTCTGATCCTAGCTACCAATGGAAGGATCATTGCATTATGCTTGGGATCTACTTAATGCCACATTCATACAGTAGGACCCAAAATAAAGGGGAGAGAGAAGAGTTCAGAATATGTGAGCTTATGATTGGGGAGCTCATAGAGGGGTGGTTGGTGATGTACCTATTTTGTATTCTAGGCACGGATTATTGTACAGGGCTCTCATCATTGGGATACTTTTGATGACATGGATGTTTTGGTGCTTGGTCCCCTCCCAAAACTAGTTTTTTTAACATAACTTTTTTTATTAGGTATAAGGCTGGCTATCAGTTTCTTGCATTGACAGAGTGGAAGAATGTCCGAGGATGAACTGAAGTTGATATATATACTCCTAGTCCTCGCTTGTACAACTACTCCATTTGTAAGTACAGGTTGTGTGATACAACAATGATATGATCTTTCTTTCCATCCACAAAGTAGAGCAGCATTAGTTTTCAAGATTATCTTTTGGGACAAATCTTCACATGACACTGCAGTTTTGCTTGATATCCTTAATCTTTTCATGAGGCGGATCATAACGGTTCATAGTTAGTGGGTGGGAAGGTGAACTAAAATAAATAGGCGTAGTACCGGTTGAATTCAGAGTCCCCTGACACAGGTTAAATTACATATATGACTTTCAACATGTGTAAAGCCTTGTTTTTCTTTGTTTTGCCTGAGTGCGGATTTTCTGGTAATAAAGAAGATAAGAAAATGAATCTGGCCACTCTTGAGATAGACTGATGGAAAGTACCTTTCTTTCATGTCCAATATGATGGGGATGACAGATCATATGGCAAGTAGTCAAGTACCTGTCTCTCATGTCCAATTCAGTTAACCTTTACTAATTGAATATGACCACACAAGATCGGGATCTTCTTCCTGTTTCCATCATTTTCTCTAGATCCATATTACAGATGGATTAGATCTCATGGCACAGATAGACCACAAACTGGGCGAGGGGAATGACGCATCTACAGCCAAGAAACTGATATCTGAACTGGACTGGAATAGTCTTTGGTCAGAAATGACCTCAAGACAGGTGGTTGGGATGGCTACTTCAGAACCAGAACTGATGGGGGCAAGTTCTGTCCAAATCTAATTGGGTAAATTTGGTCAAGAAAGAAACATCACAGCCTCATGGTTAGAATAAAAGCACAAGAAATTCAGTTGCATCTCGAGAATACCAACCTTGCCAGATAGATCAAACGACTTCTTTCATAATTCAAATAATTTCACCCAAAATTGCATCCAACCTCTTCAAGTTTGTTGATTCTGATCCCAGCTAAAATAGGCACAAACACTCTAATTGCTTCTCATCAGCACCAGTGAAACTATGTTATCAAATGCAACCAAACAATCTGGCAGTAAGCATGAGACGCATATGCAGAGAGCCATTCAAGCAACAGGCATTGTAATCAATAAGTATGAAACATGCCACATGAGTACACAAGCATGATGATATAGCTGGAATCGTCGCTTCACAGCTAGAATATAACCTTCTCACTTCATTTTCCCCAAATCACTGCTACCAAATTTGACAAAAGGGTAAAGGGACGACAAAGGAAATCCTTCACCCGCAAAAGCATGGAAACCATCCAGACTTCAGCTTGAAATTGTTGGTGCATACTATTGTGTTTGCTGCTCTCGTCAACGCCTAAGATTAAGTCAACATGCCTTTTTCACTAGGTTATAAATCTAAAAGTTGCTACATGTTCAATGCCGAGTGGGTACAAGGATTAGTGAACCAAGCCGAGTTGGTAGTTAGGCAGCTGAGCGCTTCAGTTTGCAGAGGGTGGTGGGATATCCTCAATGAGACCTTTGCCATCAGCCGCATCAAAATAGAAGAAATTCTTGACTGGATCACCCTTGCAGGATATTGATTTGATCACTTCCTGTTAGGTATAAGATGTAGCTGTAAGCACAATGCTAACACAAAAAAGAGGATGGTACAGCAATGCTGCTTTTGCAAAAGTACTGTTTTGGAAAGCTAATCATTCAACACTAAAGCTTTCAATATCTCAGAATAAAAATTCATAGACAGGTTTCCAAAGTCCAATGTCTTGTCCTAATTAATTGAGCTTTGGAACAACCAAGAGTTACAAGACTATGAATTCTGTACTTGTTCAAGATGATTTTCAATATGTTTAACCAGCCCTATAAGTGCCTTTCATCAATATGCTAAACATGTTAGATTTTGTGGCACTTGAACTAATCCTGTTATCTTTCAGTGTAATAAAGCTTGTTCAGAATCCTTTAACTCTATACTAGTCGGATTTTCTGATTAAAGATCATAAATACACCTCTGCCCATACATATACCAGGAGCTAGAAAAGTACCTACACAGATCAACAGAAAATGCTTCAAGTTGACAAGTTCTAATGTCATTGACTGAAAAAAGCAGTCACTCAAGATCACTGTCCTTTAACTGAGGCAGTTCCATATTTTAGTTCTTATCCAGTGTTCAGTCGTTCACAAGCCAACCAAAC
This sequence comes from Themeda triandra, assembly GCA_018135685.1. Taxonomy (NCBI): domain Eukaryota; kingdom Viridiplantae; phylum Streptophyta; class Magnoliopsida; order Poales; family Poaceae; genus Themeda; species Themeda triandra. Next base: position 134,623 of record JAENPR010001101.1, on the reverse strand, counting down.
AACAAACAGAAGATAAATATATGTGAGAGCCATGGCTCATAAGAAAAGGAGGTGTGCAATGCAAATAAATACTGAAGCTCAGAAGAAGCAGTTCATAGATTGAAGTGAACCTACCTGACCAAGAATACCACCTAGGATAGCACATACAGGAGGATGTTCCTTCTTTCCAGCTGCTAGCAGTCGCTCCACAAGATTTGTAGGAATACGAGACTCATTCAAAGACTGCAGTTAACAATAACATGTAAAAATCAGAAGGAATATGAACTAAATTAAGACAAAGATAACTCCAATACCATTTTATCACACAGATCCTTCCTCCGAGCCAAAACTGCATGTATATCAGAAAGTGTTGTTTCGCCAGGGCTGCGCCCTTCAGATAATTCATAATCCTCCAGTACTGCAAAATGATAAAGTGTTGTTTCACCAGGGTTTATGAATGGAAGACATAATTGTTGAACTCAGCACTTTCAAAGTTCAATAACTTGGGGGGAGTATAAACTAAAACAGGGATTTTCTTTTTTGCGGCGCTGTCTTAAATTTTGTTAACCTCACCTCTCATGGCAAAGTATAATTTTGATGTCTTCTTCGGTAGATTATTCCAAGGTACAGAGATAGCTTCCTGTAAGGACAATGAATGGACTCATTGAGTTTAATGGAAGAAAATTGTAATGCATTTCCCAATTAAAGCATCCAAAATGTTAAGATGCAGATTTCTGGAAACAAATCGGACATGACTCTTGCTATATCTTTGTTTCAAAAAAAATTGTTTCATGACTTGCTATATCACTATACATTGAGCTATGAAGTTTAAACAAATATGCCATTAGGAACTGCCAGTTAATGGATTTGTCATAGATAAGCCAACAATTTTTATAAAAAAACGCATTTAGGTAGATGCAATGCATAATAAATAAAATAGTAGAGATAACTTCAAGGCACTTAGTGCCCAAAAAAAATATTTTCAAATTAAAATATCCACAATAGAATTAAAGGTGAACTGATAATCGATGAATAGCACTCTTTTTATTTCTCATTACCAAAATTAAATAAAGTAAATCAAATTGTATTATTACAAAAAAAAAATAATGGCACTCCATTCCCATTCAAATATAGAGATGTAATTCAAATTGCTTCATTGCATAACCTGTATCAGTTGCATCACATCTATTCTGCAGCAAATGTTGCAGCCAAAAAATATACTATATTCAGTAGTGCAAAACATGAAGAACGTATGTTTAAGTCAAAATAATTCTATCAAGCTTTAAAAGTCACTGTAAACCTAAGTCATCTACCTGAAGACTAGGATATGTCAACTCCTGTTGTTCAGTTGCTCCACCAGGCTTTTTCTGAAAACAAAAATGAAGATTGCTTCAGGAAGGTACTTTCAGATGAAAATTTAAAAACACAAAAAATAAGAAATGGTAACAGAACATATTGGTTTCTCAAACAAACATGACTACAAAGGATAAGAAACTCTTTAACCATGTGACTGAACCTAAAGAGAATTGCATCAAAGGTTTGATGTGAGAATGTTGCCTTCCCCAACTTGCTACGGACTAAAAGGCTTTGTTGTTGTTCTTTTTGTTTTTTGATTGATGTGAGACTGTTCCATGGTTTAAGCACTACAGCCCAGGTTTTTCTATATCTCTTCCCTGCGAACAGGGAAATGAAACAGCAGTAGGACTTGGAATATGACAACCCATGAGAAGGCACATAACTAGAAGTTGCAACACAAAATCACCAGGATTTCCCATGATTTTGAGTATTTGCAATGCAACAAGGCTATCCAGGAAAACAGTAATGGTGTTCCTCACATTTTTATGACACTTTTTTTTTCTGTGGAAACACATGAAAAGGGAAGCAACTATGAGTTTAACTGCAATTATGAACATTTGTAGTTTTGAAGAAAATGGACAAATATTATGGGCAGAACATAGCTCAATTGCAAGCGGCTGCACAGGGATGCTTAGGTCATAAAGGTATACCTCCTAGTTAATATGAACATTGAAAATACTATGTAACTGCTATTTGCAGATTTTTATAACCAGTATTAAACATGTTCCAGTGTGCAGCATACCTGAACATAGCTATGCTTCTGTAAATCAACAAATATCTCACCACATGAATCCTTGCAATCTATAGTATAAAATGCAATGTGTTTGCTTCTCTTTCGGCAGTTTTCATTAATAGACAACTGAAAAAGAAAAAAAAATACAAAAACATCATCAGCATGACAAACTTCCTTTAGAGTCACCAGTGTTTTAAAGGCGGCGTCCAGGCGCACCCAGCTTGCCTTGGAAAACAGTGGCGCCTTGTCGCCTAGGCGTACCCAGCACTTGCATGGACGCCTAGCTGCCTTTAAAACACTGAGAATCACTTCACTGAAGTGAAGTGGAATTACTATTTCCAGAGAAGAATATGCACCTTTGTTTTAAGAGATGCACGGCTAAGTACAACAATGTCAAACTTTTCAAGAAATTCACCATCAATTAGTGATGGATCACCTGAAGGAAACAACAAATCAGAGATACTTCCAAGCATCAAATCCATTAAGAATCTTTGCAATAATAATAATTATTGTACCTATCAGAAAATCTCAAGTAGAATTGAGCTTGTAGAATTCTAAACTAAGCAACTTAACTAAGAAAACACCATATAGTCACTAAAGGTTTTTTTTCTTAGAATAATTTCTTAATCACAAGCAGCTCAAAATGCATATTGAAATAGCATCTCCCCTTAGTATAAGAAAGTAGGATCACAACAATGCAAGAATGGAAACAAGAGATCGTTCTTAGCTGAGATTGAAACTAGCAAGAAGGTTAGACTCAAACTTACCCTTTTCAACAGAAACTCGAACCATAGGATTGAAATCTACCAAAGACTCACAGCAAACTTCAGCTCGAGATCTGCCACCATATATGCTCTCATCAGGAGGAATTAGAAAATTTGCATTCAGATCATCTTCTGTGACTACATGATCATCCATCAAGGATAAACTTCCAACTCCAGCTAGAACAATATTCTTGCAGAACTACACCATAGGAAAGAAACCACCACTGTCAGTGCATGATATGATGCTTTCATTAAATACCATAAAAAAAAGTTTCAAGTGCTCAACGCATTACAAACTCACACTTTAAATCAATATATATAAGTTTCGTACTTTTCAGGGTTAACATTCTCTGTGAACACAATTGTCTTGTTGTGATGGCTTAAACTTAGTGTCATCTTTCAGCCATAAATAATATCAGAATAACAGGGAGCAACCCCATGTTTAAACCACAAAAAAAAAATAACAGCACAAACTGTTGAAATATATCCATAACTTGACAGTTTAAGGCCCCATTTGGATTAGATAGATATTGTCAAAAGCTGGATTGTGGATGGGGTGCTGTTTGGATACCTAGACTGTGAGGGGGCTGGATTGCTGGTCTTGGATGTCAGTAGTCTTTAACACCATCTCCCTCACACCCCTCTGTCTCTCTCACTCTGATGGTCTGACCCTTTCCACCTTTACCCAAATCAGCACCCCTCACAACTCTCCTCCACCACGCAATCTCAAACACCATGGATGACAACTCCAACAGCTCCTGCCCCACCCTGTTTGCTAGTGTACAACCCAGCCCCAGTGCCGAGGAAGACCCGAGATTAAGCTTGTAGTGGAAAGGGCTGAGGTGCCAGGTTTCTTGGGGGTTGTGGTGGGTGGTCACCCTGACTGCGGAAGCAGGAAACATTCTTGATAGGGTTGGCCTGGACATATGGCTGCTTCTTGGCGTCCCCAGTGGAAAGGGATGGGTATTGGGGCAGCAAGAGGGCTCACAGCAGAGCTAGCACAAGGTGGCTAGCGCCGCGCCACCAAGGACCCACATGATGGAGGTTAGGTTTAAGGACTGGGCTCACTGCAGAGCATCGCGGTTAGATGGTTAGCTGCAACCGCACGTGAGTGAATGTGGAAAGGTAGCAATGTTTTAAAGGCGGCTGTCCAGGCGAGTGCTACGTACGCCTGGACGCCTAGGCGGTGACTAGGCGACGCCTTGGCGACAAGGCGCTACTGTTTTCGAAGGTGAGCTGGGTGCCTGGAGCCCTGGACGCCTAGTCGGGCAGTGTTGTATTTTCACAATGCACAGGCTGCTTGTGCGACTGAAAATCTGGGCTAGAGTTGATAAAAGCATAAGAAAACAATCTCTAGCTGATCCAAACAGAACCTAAATAGCTTCCAGAACTTAGTTCTCAATAAAAATTTTGTAACTAAAATTCTACACAAGCTAGAAGAATAAACAAAGAGAAACAAAATCAACAGGTGAGACAAACAAAAGCTAACTGGTAGTGACTAATAGATGGAATAACTATCAGTATCTTTTTGCAAATAAGATCAGAATTCAGTTGGGAAATATAATTCAGACAAACAGCACAAACATTGTTACATAATACTAGTAATAGATTCCAAGAAAAATTTATAACTAGCTACTAGTTCAACGGAATACCTAAACTAGGGCTGGACTCTAAATAGCACAAAGAATTATCACTACACTAAACTGTAAATGCTACTCACTTGTAATTGCTAGTCACTGGAGTAGCAGAAAATTAAACACTAATCGAGAGTAGCAGAAGAAGTACCTCGATGGTGGTTCCGTTCATGCCGCACACAAGCACGTGCGCCTTACTCAGTCTGTTCCAGGAAACACAAATGTAGTAACAGTTAGCTCAGAAAGATGCATGCGTGAGAAACTTGGGAAATAAATTGGGGGCAAGTCCAGCAAACTTGTGAAACAGCAGCAGCAATCCGGGATTTTTTTTTTCACACTAAAACGCAAGCTTTGGATCTATTAATCTATAAAATTTATAATAATGATCAAAAACCACAAAAAATGGTATCTTCCACCCGAAAGACGGCGACTTTGAGCGACAAGAACTGACGCCGTGCTTGCTCCAGATAAATAAAGATGAAGAAAAACAGAGCAAGAACTAGTGAAACCAAACAAAACAAGCAGCAGGAGTGGGGGGAACAAACAAGAACGAAAGGGCAAAGGCGAGGCCAGGCCTCGGCGGCTGCGCGCACCTCTTCTGGGCGTCGACGCCCCAGACGCGGATCTGGCGGTCGTAGAGCGCCGTCTCCTGCGCCGTCAGCTCCCCCTCCGCGCCGACCGCGCCGCCGCCGCCGTCCATCGCCGCGAGCGCCCGGATCCCTAGCCTGAGTGAGACGCCGCCGAGCTGGGTTAGTCAGCCGCCGGGAGAGATCGGGGCGGCGGAGGAGGGTTTTGCGAGAGGGAAATTTCTTGGCTTTTTTCCCCTCTTGCCCTTTTGACTTTGGTAGAGGCGCCGGTCAAGGAAAAAAAATAGATGGATGGTAGGCAGTGTGATAACAAATAAATAAATAATCAAACGATCCTAATTTTTGCAAGGGTTTTCTGTGTGATTGCACGAACCGTCGGTTGTGGATGAACGGAACAACGAACAGTCCAGATTTACTCTATGGAATATGGAAACATAGGTGTTTATTAACATCTCCAAAAAATACTATGTATACGTATGAAATAATCAAACCATCATAGTTCTTTCACGGGTTCTCTGCGCGATTATGTGGCCGAATCGTCTGGCGTGGATGAATGGAAAAGACGAACGGTCAAGATTTACTCTATGGATTATAGAAGCTTAGATGTTTATTAAGGTCTCCAAAAATACTACAAATTTATATCAACAGGGTCATTGTGATCTTTTTAAAACTTTACATGCACCAAATATTTTGAAGAAGGGATTTATCATTCTTATTGTAAATGGATATAACTACAAAAGGGTTAGTGAACTCCACTAGATCAGTTGCTCAAATAAAAACAAGTAGATTCACCCCTATGTAAAAACAGGGAAGCTGAGAAGAAGCCATGCATTATTTCGACTTATAGGCAAAATTAACTTTAGCTTCAATGGTTTAAGATTTGGTTTTGGCACTATTCTAGTGTGTTTCATGTTTGGCAACACTTTTAGGTAAGTCAATGGAAGAGACTCCAACAAAAAATCTAGCAAATAGAACCTAATTAACAGTTACTATAATGCAGAATCACGGATGATCAGAGTCAGTTTGGCTTGGGATTGCCAATGAACAGTGTGATTTATGCTATGTCCAAATATATATGGCACATCTTGCTAAGATCGACCTTTGGTGTGACCAATATAATAACAGTGTAATATAATAACAGGATTATGTAAGGAAGGAATGCCTTGGGAATTTTGAAGGAAGAATGGAAAAAAAAAATGATGAATGCAGGCGTACCTACGGAAGAAACATATCAAATCGGCCACAAACTTGGGCAGATGAACCATCACGAAATAGCAAGACTACCGATTCCTAGCACAGAACATTGTAAGATAGAACTACGGAGCTCTATTTATTGTGTGTGCGTGTGTAGTTGCACAAGAAACAGAAGGATTTTCATCCGTCCCTTCATTTGCACTGAAGTGCCCTCTGTCCCTTCATTTGCACTGAGTGCCCTCTCTTGGGATTCTCGAGCGAGTGAATGAATTCGACTGAATGCTTTGCACTGTATGTGTCTATCCGTTTTGATGGAAACGGACAAAGGAATATTTACTGCGTGGTGCACACTTGAGATCGATCTCAAGGGATTAGAAATGTATTATTCCTGGTGATACAAATCATGCATAGTACGTAGTACTTGTGAGTGAAAAAGGCATTCAAGCATTACGGTGATGTGATGTAATCATAGCTTAGCAGCTTCTGTTCGTTTTGATCGCGACGCGATGTAACGCGATGTAACAAAACTGACGCGGTGTAAAAAAAATGTTTGTGGGCCTCAGGCCCATTGTCAGCCCGCTGCTGCTCTTACCGCCATACAAAAGCCCAAATCGAAAAGGAAAATCATTTTGCTATATGCTTATAATAACATGTTGCTATATACTCTTTCGGGTCCCACAAACCAGTTTATGTTCTTCTAAAAAAACAGTTTATGTGCAGTCCGCAGCTAATTAAACATACCATTTTTTTATGACTACTTCATATTAGAGGTCGCGATTCAATATTGGTCCTTCGATCGGTAAATTTTGTGCATGTTTTTTTTTTCTTTTTGTATTATTATGCGCCCTTCATGTCCCTTTCTCCTGATCAATGAATTGATCCCGCAGTCTTGAATAACCACAGGTGATGCGAGTATGCGACCATATATTTAGATCCTGTTAGGGTAATATTCGATTTGAGTGAGCAGGATAAATGAACTTTCGTAGAAGTTAAATGAGGTATAATGTGGACTTTTTCTTTTCAAATAAATCCTAAAGACCCACTTAATCCGGCATTACTACTGTATAAAGAGAGAGGCCAACTTACAAACAATTAAATTATCTCCAATCAGTTCAAGCTATTATGGGGGAGCGAGGAAAAGAAGAAACACACATGCTCGCTGCGGTGATATCATGGTCGTGGGTGTCTGACATGTGCGTGAATGTTCCGATGTTTTCAGTTCAATCACGTTAATGTTAATAATTGTGTGTGAATAATTACTTATCATCATATATCATAGTTGTGATGCATGTAAAAATCCTTACAAGTAAACTTAGGATAGTTGGCTAGTAATTTAAATGGCGTTGCGCTAGCCTACTCAAAGTGTTGCAACTCTAGATATACACACCAAGATTCTAAGTTGCTACTTTACTCTACTCCTAAGTGATGTAGCTAAATGAGAATATGAGCAATAACTAAGCTAGATATCAAACTAAGCAATTAGGGAGGAACTACACAAACTATCATAGGATGGATACACAAGCTATAAGTTGCACCAATGAAAAGATGATACTTGGAGCTTTATACCATCGGTGTGGAGAATGACAATGAATACCAATTCAATCACAATCACAATAAAATCTCGGCAAGAGATTGACACAATAATTTTTTACCGAGATTCACTTGCTTCTCAACAAGTTAGTCCTTATTGTGGCGATGCACCCACTTGGAGGTTCGCGTGCTAATTGGCGTCAATGCCCTGCAGCCAGGTGCCGCACAACCAACACAAGATAGGGATCCTCCAAGCCACGATCTCTACTAGAGTAGACAATTCGCAATCTCCTGCGAGGAAGGCTGAAGAATGTCTCACAAATCCACCGGTATGGCCTCAAACAAGTCTCCAATTCGAGCTCAACACCACCGCTGCCCCGAGTCGTCTAGGATATCAAGAAACACTTAAGAGAAAAAAATCCACAGCCAACTCGAAGATCAAGTGCCACTAGATACAACTCTCAAACAAATGAATTTGAATCTCACTCAATCTTACTAGAATCAAGCAATCATACAAGAAGATAAGTGGAAAGGAGTATCTCTAGCTCAAAGATACATAAGTATGTCAAATGGCCAAGAGGGATGTCCCCTAACCTGCCAAAAACATATTTATTGGAAGTCACCAGCTCAAAGAACCGTTATACTCTCTTCCCCTCTTCATTTCTGCGTGAGCACAGGATGCTCACACCAGACGCTGGCCACCTTACGGTGCCCCGGAGCGCGCTACGTCACCCCTCGGTTTAACCGGCGCCGTCGGATTCCAAACACTAAATCGCACGTGCTTAAAGTTGCAACTGCCGCGTCCTATGTGCCAAAGGACGCAGGAACAGCGTTCTTTGCTTGCCTGCCCACCCGCAGCAACAATGCGCACCGGACACGCTCGCCAAAGCGGCGGATGCCTCAGCCTGGGCGTTCGGGTTACCTGATTTCTTCGGGTCGGGTAGTTCGGGTAATTCAAAATTCGGGTAATGAAAACTACTATCCGATATTAGCCCCGAAAAAACACTACCCGAAGTTTCGGATACCCGATAATTCAGGTTCGGTATACCCGATCCACTTGAATTTAAAAAAAAAATAATAAACTACATAAAATTTTAGTAGTCGCATGTACATAATTTCACTACCAATTTATGTTGAATTCCAACAACAATTTGTTAAGAATAATATATTGCAGTCACATGTTCAAACCGAGAGAATTATATTCTAATAAAAGTGATAGTTTTAAGTGTTTAACTAACGAAACATAACAAAACATGATACTTTGGGTAGTTCGGGTAGTTTGGGTACCGGAGTGTATTACCCGAATTACCCAAACTAATTTCGGGTAATCAAAATCACTATCCGGACTTGGGATCGGATACCTCGGGTTCGGATAGTTCGGTTCCGAGTTCGGGTAGTTTGGGTACGGGTAATGGGTATCGGGTATTTTGCCCAGGCTGAAATGCCACACCAGTAAGCATCCGAGACGCCCATTTGGCCATCGGACGCGGCAGGTGAGAAGCACCTGAAGCTCAGCCTCGTCTGTTGCCCCCTGTGCTGCACCAACTGCCGCGATGCTGACCACCTGACGCACGATAGAACGAGTCCCATGGGGCAACGGAGAGTTCCCAAGACAGCAAAATGGTCAACTGCCGCGTCCTTTGTCGACGCACCTGACGCGCTGCCGCATCCGGTGTTGCTGGCTGCAACCAGCCCTGCACGCCTGAACTGAACCCGCTCAGTCAACGCCACCGCTTGATGTCTCCTGCCTTCTATCGATCGAGCAAACAGCAGTCGCAGCATGCAGCGGTGCTAGCAGCACTTCCAGGTCACGCAAATGCAGGTGCATTATACATGCGCTGCTATTTTTCTCTTTCCAGCAAGCCAATGGCAGCGACACTCTGCTCTCTCTCTCTCTCTCTTGATCTTGCAAGTGAACAGCAGCCCCTATTTTTAGGCACGAGCAAGAGAAATGTGCATGCAAGCAAGCAGCACCACTCAAATTTTTCACCCTTTGTTGCAACAATCAAGCACCGAGGTGATCTCGAACTCTTCTCAACTTCGCCTCCCACAACTCCTCATTTGCAAAGTGCCAACACCTCTATGTGATCGTCACTATGAGTGCGCGTGTTAACATTAAAAAAAATATTTTCATAGGAGTTATGTTAGCACACTGGATCCTAAATGCATATGCTCTCAAATTGACACTTCAACTTTGAATTCACCATGTGAGCTCCCCCTCTTAATAGTCGGCTATGTATCCTAAGCGTGGTCACACTCTATAAGTGTCTTAACCACCGAAACAAAACCCTACCAAGATACCTTTGCCTCGATCAAGTCCTTCCAAATCCCAAAGGTTCCATGCATCTAGCCCATCTGAGCCACCCCGGAGATTCCGTGGCCTGAACACCATTTCACTCTTGAACTTGATCACTATATTCATCTCCATCATCATGTACGCAACCTTATCTCATAAACATCTAGAGTAAACGATTAGCATACAATGGTTTTATCAATTACTCAAAACCAAACAAGAGTTTCCAATGGGGTAGAGGGATATCAGGTTTTTGGGAATTGTCGTTGCAACTGCTCATTGAACGTCTTCTTCCCTATACGCTGGTGTTTTGCGGATCTTCATCGATTATCTGCTTCGTCTACATTTGCGCTATTTCTAGAGCCGACAACTCCACTGTTAGAATGTCTATACTTCATATGTTGTTCATTCTAGTTTTTTCTTATGTTACTAGCACGGGGAGTTTGTGTTTATCCCCATTCGTAGTGCTAGTGTTAAATCACACACCTATGATACATGTTGCTGTTCTTTTTTGCAATATCAGAATCAATCTATGCGTCACTAAATTGCTATTATTCCCAACATAAATTAGACATTCCATGACTGCTAAAGGCAAAATAAGTTGTATTGTAAGTCGCTTTGACTTTTTTAGTATTGCTATGTATCTAGACATACGTAAGATCTAGATAAAGAGGAAAATGAATGTATTAAAAAGGTCAAAGCGACCTACAATTTGGAACGGAGGGAGTACTTCATGTTATGCAGAAATGCTTTGCTATCTTCCTAAAACATAGATATAGCTAAGATGACTTCGACTACTCCTTTTACACAATGAAGTTCAATTCTTTGTGACTAACGGATGGGAGAAGTGTTTGAGAGATTTCCATAGGTCACTGCATGCACATCCATCAAGCTGGATAGGAGCTAACCACTACTAAAAAAACATCTGCACTTATTAGCGAAAAGGAAAAAAAAAATCTGCACCTACAAAAAATTTTATTTGTACCGATAGATAAAACTTATGTTCACAAAAAATAAATTAATTGCTTAACCATTTTACACTCAGACTAAAAATCACTACACATGCCATAGGCCCTGTTCAAGCGAATAATAGTTTACATAGATGAAAACTAACTCAACTAGTTGGAGGGAGGCGTGGTCATAGTCATACAGACATACACCAAGTAAATTGGGTTGGGAATGCTCTTCGAATTGTATTTGGATACCTGTTCTTTTATTGATTGTTGGAAACCTGTGTATTCCTCCTAGGTGATCTATTTTCTTTTATATAGTTCCCATAGCTCATGAAAAGTCATAAAGCTGGTTTTGCATATACCGTACCTAATGAAAAGTCATAAAGCTGGTTTTGCAAACAACCAAGAGAGAGGTCCTGGTGATGAGTGGTAAGTTGTGCATAGCCAAAAATAAGTCCAAGTGGGCTAAATGCATGTATCTTCGAGACATTACATAGGCAGTAGGTAATTTAAAAAGACAAGTGTACACAAACATATACTTGTTAAAAAACATAGTCTAGCCATGCCTTAGACGGAAAAGTAACCTTGATATGACATGATACCATTATTATGATATCTCAACTTGGATTAGCAATTTGAACTATCAATTACATAAGAGGTACACAAACAGCTGAAGAGTACAAGATTTGATACAAACGAGATAGCCAAACGATGTGACTAGATTCTCCATGATCTATCACGAGATCACTCAGATATTATTTAGCAGTGCGTTGTTACTCCCTATGAAGTGCTCGAGTGTACTTTTGGTTGAATTAATTCATTGTATATTTTTGTGACACTATTGGCAAATATAGTATGCTTTTACAAAATTTTCAAGGGCGGTATATCTACTTTCTCAGTCATTAAATGGTTTATTAGGAGAACACTTGTCTATGAAATTTTGCATATTTTAAGGCTCATTTAATGGCCCATGTTGTAGTTTATACGTTAGAATCATGTTGGTTTCCTCACTGAGCTTGTTTTGCTACACTAGTATCCACCTTGACTCACTATTAAAACGGAACAGGGTAGAAATTAAACTAATTTACACCCCTAATCCGCGTCAACACATATAGATTGAGTTAAATATGAGTGCACATCCAAACATTGCAAGGAAAATAAAATTTGGTGGATTGCAACATTCAAATAACTGTAACTTTACAAGAAGTATATAAAAGCTTAAACTCAACTGAGTTACTTACCAAAACATCTTTCTTTTTTATCTATGTATGTAACTAATATTAATATCAAATTATCAACAGTTGTTTCATTAAAATTTCATGAATAATTCTTAAAAAATATATTCAAAATTCCATCTCTCAAGCACTAGATGTTGTTCTTTATTCGAACTTTTAGTTGGATTATATAGTAAAAGTATTGTTGAACTCTTCTTTTAAACATTTGTTCTGATATACATCACAAATAGGCTTGTCGAGAGAATATTTTCCTTTTGTTTTTGTGAAAGACATTTTTTTTGTTTCTTATGTGTGCAACTATATTGTGTTGTATTTTCAATTGCATTGGGTTATTTTTGTGAGTTCACATGTAGTAAGTGAAGCTTGTTCTAGCGAATTATTTATTGTTTTCAAATAACTTTCAGTTCAATTATGGATAAGTATTAACTAATATACCCTTCATTCCAAATTGTATGTCACTCTGTCTTTCTAGATACATATTTTTCCCCAACTTTTTGCACTTGCTTAGTGTACCTCCTTTCGTTTCACTATGTATCTAGACATAAACATAATATATGTTTAGGTGCACAACAAAAACTATGTAGCTAGAAAAACTAAATGACTTATAATTTGAAAACGGAAGAAGTACCGCATCTGATTTTCAGATATGACAACAAGGAAACGACTCCTCTCTGCCTCACGTCGCCTCCCTCTGGGGGCGACCCGGGGCCTTGTAAGGTCCTAGATGGCTAGAGGGGGGTGAATAGCCTATAAAAATTTCTACAAACTCACTAAGCAAACTTCGTTAGATACACAAACGGCGGAAAGCAAGTTATGCTTAGCCTACTAGGTGTTGCAAGCCTCCTATCCAAACAATTCTAGTAGGTGATCACTAGTACACACAAGAGCTACCACTAGTGATCAAAAGTTCTACCCACGGGATTTAGTCTACACAAGAAGTGGTTTCCGACCGACCACACAAGCAATTCTACCCACGGGATTTAGTCTACACAAGAAGTGGTTCCCGACCGACCACACAAGCAATTCTACTTTGCAAGAATGTAATCAAAGTAATGCAAGAGAGGGTAGGAACTTGTTATACCGACGTGTCGAGTCGAGGTTGCCAATCACCAAGGAGATGAACAATCAATCACAATGGCAACACACAATCGAAGACCAATCATCGAGAACAAAGATGAACACAATTGTTTTTGTTCACCCGGTGTTCACTTGGGCACCACCAAGCTAGTCACCGGTTGTGTCGACCAACACCTAGATGGTTCTTCGGTGTGACCCTCAAGTCACTAGCCCCTCAAGGCTCGCCCCGCAAGGCACCGCAAGAAACCACTCTCAAGCGAGGTACTCAACGACACGCGCAATCCACTAGGATGCTCTTCGTGATCCCCACGAGGTGAGCTCAAACCTCTCACAAATGAACCGGAGGTGGCCAAGAACAATCACCTTCTCTTGCCAACGCCTCCAACAATCCTCCAAGCCGGCTAGGAGCGGTACTCTCCAAGAGTAACAAGAAATCCACCGGCGAAACCACCCACAAGTGCCACTAGATGCCCTCAAGCAATGCAAATGCACTAGGTGATTCACTCAATCTCACTTTGGATGAACAACCAAGCAAGGGAGAAGAGTGGGGAGGAGTTTCTCAGCTCAAAGGATGCACACGAGTGAAAGAATGGGCGAGAGATGCCTCCAACGGCCGGCCAAATCCCTTTTAAACTCGCCTCGGATTGGCCCATCGGAACTTCCGTGGAGCCCATCGGAACTTCCGGTCGATCCCGATCTAGCCGTTACGCGTGTGTCGTCACCACGAGATCTAGCCGTTGCGTGTGAGTCGAGACCACTTCCGGAACTTCCGGACAGGTCCATCGGAACTTCCGGTTAGTCCGAGATCTAGCCGTAACACGTGAGTCAGTCCACAGATTAGAACTTTCGGTCAGCCACCGGAACTTCCGGCCATTCACCGGAACTTCCGGTCGGAGCCCGGAACCATTTCCTCGCACGCGCACGCTCCAGGAACTGTTCAGATCGGAACTTCCGGTCAGCCACCGGAACTTCCGGCATTCCACCGGAACTTCCGGTCATCCACCAGAAGTGTTTCGGAGCGTGCGGTTGCTCCAGAAACTGTTCGGATCGGAACTTCCGGTCAGGCACCGGAACTTCCGCTGGTCCAGCACCACCCCGTACTAAAGAGGCCATATCTCTTAGCTTTGAACTCCGTTTTCGACGTTCTTAGACTCGTTGGAAAGCTTATTCAGAGGACTATGCAACCAACATATCCTCATGATCCCAAACATTAAGGATCAAAGCAGTTTTCCAAACCTTTCTCTCTTCTCCAAGTTGATCACAATCAACTTCAACATTGCCTCCCTTGCAAATGTGCCAACACCACCAAGTGTACATCGCCATGTGCTTGTGTGTTAGCTTTTCACAATCATTTTCAAAGGATTTTCCAATTAGCTCACTAGGCTCTACATGCAATGCACTTCATGAATTCACCTAGTGGCACCCGTGCGTCGAATAGCCGATAAGACTTCCCCTCTTAATAGTGCGGCTATCGATCCTAAACCACTCACACCCTCTATGGTGTCTTGAGTGCAAAACAAAATGGCCCTATCGGTTATACCTTTGCCTTGAGCCCATTTTGTTCCTCAAAATGATATGAACACTTCACACCATCATGTGACCGTCTCGATCCATCGACCTCGACTTCACTTGCCCTTCACCGTGCAACGGTCCATTGACGCCTAGTCTTGCCCGAGCTTCACCATCACATGGTCCTTCACTTCGAAGCCTCGACTAGCCCTTCACCTTCAACACCGGTCCATTGAGCCAAGCATCGTCTTGATCTTCATCTTTGATCACATGACACATGTCATGCTTCATATGTATTAAGCTCATCATGTGGACAACCTTTCTCTAAATCAACCACTTAGATAAACAAGATTAGTCCTAGGTTTCATCAATTAGCCAAAACCAAACTAGGGACTTTCAGGCCTCCACCACCGCCGCCAGCGCCGCCTCCAACTCCTCGCCGGTCGGGCCGCCGCCGCCGCCCTCGCCGGCGGCGGTGGCCCAGCGGGGGGGGGCTCAACAAGGCCGCCTCCGCCGCACCCCGCGCGCGGGCCTCCTCGCCGTCTTTGTCCCCCTCCCCGTCCTTCCCCGCCACCCCCTCCCATTCTCCTCCGGTTCCGGCGGCCGGGCGCCGGGCCGATGGCGGCGCGGCGGCGACCCACCCCCTCCCACCTCCATCAACGACGCCGGCGAGGCCGGCGGTCGAGGGGGGTTGGGCCGGACCTGCCGGGGCCGGATCCGGGCCTCCGGTGACCGGATCCGCCCCCCAGGCGCGCGGCGGCGGGGCGCCCCACCCTGCGTGGGCGACGGCGCGGCAGCGGCCTCCCCCCTCCCATTTCCTTCAGCGACGCCGGCGGGCCGGTGGTCGAGGTCGGGGCAAGGCAGGGTCCGCCGGGGCCGGATCCGGGCCCCCGGTGGCCGGATCCGCCTCCCCCTTCCCCCTTGGGCGCGCGGCGGAGGGGTCGCGGCCGGCGGCGGTGGCCGGCCGGCCGGTCCCCTGCTGGCCACCTCCCCGAGCTCCAGGTCGGGGTGACCTCGGCTTGGGTCGAGGTGGCACGGCTGGGCGTGGACCACCTCCACAGGACTTCAGGCCGACTCCTTGTTGGGTCGAGGTGCCGACCAGCGCCGCCGCCGTGGCTGCGTTCTCCTTGGCGGCCATCAGCTCCGGACGCGCCTTCTTCCCCTGCCTCACCGCCGCCGCCGCCGTCGGCGCCTGTTGGCGTCTGGCGGCCGTCCGGCCTCCCCCTTCCTCTGTGGCGGCCGGCGGGCGCGCGTTGCGCGCCCGTGTTGCGGCAGTGAGTCGCCGGTGCTGGAGGCGGGGCCTCCACGCCAGCGGCGGCCCCCTCTGGGCCAGCAGCGGCAGTGCGCTTGGGCGGGATGCGGGGCGCCTCACCCGGCTCGTCTTTGACATTGGGGGTGGGGGCTTGTCGCGCCACGATGGTCCCGTTTGCACTGCTCTGGTGTGCCACGCGCCCGCCGCACCCTCGGCCTTGAGGCAGGGAGCTTCGGCCGGGGTCGTTGCAGCGGGGAAGCCACCGCCCTTAACTCCGGCGTACCAGTGCAGCCGCGACGGTGTCCCGACCGCGTGCTTGTCTCCTACTACCTGTGTCGTGCGATGGCAGTGGTAACTCGCCTCGCGCCCTTGACCGGGGCCAGTACCCCCGCAGGCGAGCCTTGATCCCCGCTGGGCCTCGGCTGTTCTGGCGGCGCCCTCCCGCTAGCGCTCAGGGTGAGCGCTCGGCGGTGACCGCGGATGCGGCTCGGCGGTTCCCACGCGATGGCGCTCTTCCCTCCACCACGTCCACCTTTCGGCAACGGCGGCAGACACCACGATATTATCCAGCGGCGTATTCGGGGGCAGCGGCGACCCAGGGCAGCGCGGGTGAAAACCACGTCCTTAGGCCGAGGGCCTAGGACCGGCGACGGTGGCGAGAAACGTCATCACATTCTTCAAGGCGCCGTCTTTGCTGATCCCCGAGCGCTGCTGCCGGACATCTGGGATCGAAAGATCCCGCGGGTGCATGATGCAGCGGAGTTGGCGCCTGCGGGCGTCAGTCCCTTCCTGAAGGCTTCGTTGATGCACCCAAGTCTCCTCCGACGCCGAGTCTGGCCCCTGCCAGCCCTCTTGGGTCTTCGTGTTGATGTGGTGTGGGGCTTCGTCCCTTTCTTTCTTGTGTTTTTGTAGTTTGACCGGTGGTGGTAGAGCTTGTTTAAAATCTTGTTTCCACCCCGGTTTATTTGTATTGCATTGCATCGCATCCTCTTCTACTTAATAAAAAAGATGCGCAAGTCCTTTGCGTATTCGAGAAAAAGATATGACAACAAAATAGGAAAATTTATTTTGTGCCTATCCGTCTTTGTAGCTGCACCCATCTCCTCAATTCATTTTGCAGTTTTTTACATTTTCCTAGCTAGTTGTTTTCACCTAATGGCGATGCATATATTTCTCATCTATTTACAGCTGATTCTTCCGATTTCAATGTGCTTACTAAAGAAATATTTTCAAAATATGGGAGAAAAAAATAATCAAAGGAGTTCACCACCGTAATTCAAAATATGTTTTTCCTTCTAGCAAAGAACAAACTGTTAGGCATGCTTACGTTATCAACAAAAATCAAAGCATGAAGGTCTCGAACTTTGCTTTAGCATCTTTGCTGCTGTTGAATAATCCAAACAATAATTTGCGTGATAGGTGCTGGTACCTATAAGGCTATAACACCGGCCATGAGGGAAAAGTAAATTATGTGAGCTGAGCTCATCATCAATCTAATCTCTACCAACTTCAAAAAAAAAAAAAAAAAAAAGCTCTCTACTCTCTAGGGCGTCAGCAATTTATATCTCCTAAAAAAATTATATATTGGTATCCAGGTTGGTGTCCAGAGTAAGAGATCTCTTTAATTTCTGGATGTAGAAGTCCTTAGATTCTGTGTATGCGTGCCATTATAAAAGGAGATGAGTCCTGTAAGCACAATTCATTTCTAACTTTTTTTTAACAGAAAATGATTTCTACTTTCTCCTTTCTAAATTATAAGTCACTTGGCTTTTTTGCTACATCTATTTTACTATGCATCTTGATACAATATATGTCTAAATACATAGCAAAATGAATGAATAAAAAAATCAAAATGACTTATAATTTAGAACGGATGAAGTACCTTAGAGAGCCTCTAATTGTTCTTAGAGTTAACTGAATTAAAATTTGAGCCAAACAGTGTAAAAGACAAGAGACTATCATGTTGGCATGGGACTAAGATTTATACATCTGTCTCATGGCACGACGTTCAAGGTTACCTGATATTGTCTCTTTCTCTTCTACATGTGTCAGTTTAGAGGTCATATTGTTAGAGACGGCGTTTTGGGAGAGCTTCACCTTTAGCTTCTCTAAAGAGAATCACTCCCAACCAACCAAAACACTCTCAAACGAGCTGAGTGCTAAAAAACCTGCTTCGTCCTGCTCCCTATTATATTCTGGTGGAGATTAATAGATAATCTAATCCAATGAGATCACTCACGAATAATCAAGAAGCAGAGCTTTCTCGGACGGGGCCTTAGAAAAGGATAAATAAAGATACCACTATATAAATGAAAATTAAATGTGGATATCATTGCACGGTCTAGAAGATAGTCCCTTGCAAAAGAAGTCTAGCTTTCTTATTCGATTGAACTTATTAGCCCTAGAGTCATGGTATAATGTTTTTCTCTTATAACAAAATAGCATCAGCTGGCTTATCGGTCAGCAACCTCATAAACTGTTGCGACTTGGGAGAGTCATCCAAAATTTTGAACGTTTATTAATACATAAGCTTAATTTAACACTACAACCCATCTTAAATTATAATTTGTCTTATTAAGTCAAACATATATATATTTGACCAATTTTTAGAAACAAATATATTAGCATCTACAAGTTTAAATAGTTGTACTTCAGAAAATATATTTTGCAGAGAATTAATGAAATAAATTTGATGTTACAGATGTTGATGTGATTCTTTATAATTTTAGTTAAATGTAAAGAAACACTCACTCTGTTCTAAATTATAAGTCGATTTGACTTTTTGGATACATCGATTTTGTTATTTATGTTATACCTAGATACATAGCAAAATAGATGTACCAAAGAAATCAAAACAGCTTATAATTTAGGATGGGGAGTATGGTTCAAGACAAAGCCAAAGTGAACTGCAATTTAAAACGGAGGAAGTAATTAATACTCCTTTCACAAATAGCTAATGTTTTACTTACATGCACATTCAAACATTTGACTTCTAACATTTGAGCTTCTTTTGGCAAAGATTTTAAATTGAATTTCAAATGTGTCATCTCTCGCTCTGAACACATCATAGATACATATCTCCCAAATTTGTGTCCACGTGTAGTTTCAAAATAACGCAAAATTGTTATATATTATACTAGATTTATCGGGTCAATGCAAACTAATACGATCTTTGTAACCTTGTCGCCATCGTAATCAAGGCTTATCTCTGGACAAACAATGTAACTGGTTGACTGAGATACTCACAAGGGTTGTTTAAGAAACGTTGTCTTTCTTTAGAGAGATAAGAAACGTAGTCTCAGTTTTCGAAGTAGAAGACTGCAATCTCCTGGCACCCATCTTTCAAACAACCAAGTAGCCATCAGGAAAACTAGTAACTTACTTCTCTCCATTCTACAAAACATGCAATTCTCACATCCTGAAGAGTTAAATGTCACGAACTTTGACTAAAATTATATGAAAAGAATATGGATAATTATAAGACAAAATAAGTACCGTTATACTAGTTATGTTCATAATAAATTTATTTCGAAACATAAATACTAATACCTTTTGCTATAAATTTAATCAAAATTGACATAGTTTGACCGGCATGGTTTCTATAATTGTATATATATTTTTGAAACCAAGGGAGTACAATACTATTCTTATTCTTGTGTTTCTCCACATGCATTCCAAAATCCAAAGGCATTCAGTCGGACACCACACTCGGCAGATTAGATTACAAAATCCAAAGGCATTCAGTCGGACACCACATCGGCAGATTAGATTACATGGAGTGCATGATGAAGAGTGAAGAGCACACTTGGTCCCTTTTGTAGCCTTCTCCTTGGAAGCTCATCACCGGCAGCACCACGGTCTGTCCCCTTCAATCTGCCCAGATTGCCCCTTCCCATTGGTGGAATTTTAGGCCAAAAGTAGCAAGCGGGCACGGGAGCTTGAGAGCCTTTCGTCATCAGTAAAAAAAAAAAATGGGAAAGGCCCCTGCCGTATATTGCATTGGTACTTGGTGCTTGGTAGGCGCGCAGCCTTTTTGCACAACGGGGCTCAGTTTATTCCGAAATGCTACGCCTTAAAGTATGGTTTTAGGACTTTCATGTAAGGGCACCCAGGTAACATGAATCCCACATCTACTATTGTTTTGTATAAGGTCAGTTTTGGTAGGTGTTTTATCTAAATTTAATAGACTCTCACATATATATTTTTGGTAACATTTGCAACTTTTTTAAGAAAAGAGAGCAAAAGTTTGTATCATCTAGATGGAACTCTCTTGGCATAATTATTGCTAACTCTATATGAGTTATGAAAGTAAATGTCTATGAATTTATGAAGCAATAGATATTGAAAATGAATATTTCATCCAGGTTTCATTTCATATAGAGTTGGCAATATAATACCATTGGTTCTCTCTATTTGTATTACTTTATTGCTTAATGACTGATCTTAAACTTGAGGCCTGCAGGCTCTAGTTTCTTATTCCTAAGGCTCAGTGCTATAGTGTATAAGGCCACCTCTAAGCACTACCACATAGGACTTGTGACCTTAATTTTTGCATATTATGGGTGTCCTAAGGATGGATTCACACATTTTCATGTAGTGTACCCATGGGTATCACCACCCATGGCCATACCAATTCAATCTTTTTAACCCACGAAGAAACTCATACACATGTGAGGGGCGCAATTTTGTGCTCACATCGAACTAACATTCGAGCTACCCTCGTCATGCTACACTAGATTTGGCTGGATACATGGTGTCACTGAATTTGTTAATGCCATGCATGATGAAACGAGCGCACTGTCACCTTACTTGACCCTCACATGTCTCTAGCAATCCACTTAGGCTGTGAGAGAGCGTGTTACGTTGCTAGGGACATCTTGCATTGTGTTACTACATGGAGGCAAAACTATGCGAGATATTTGTTGTCCAGCTTAATACTTACTAGCAAACATTTGCAATGGTGCATTGTGATTTGTTGTGCGACCACCTAGACAACTTGTGATTCAAAGATTGATTCAATGAGCATAATCATGTGTCCAAATTCATCTAACTGAACCCCGTACCGTGCCTAAAGCGTGTTGCTCCAATTTCATATGGGCAAGTGACATTTAGATTTATCTATAATCTTTTATACAAGTTCCAATTCGCCTTGGCACCAAATTTTACACCATGTCTAGATACACTTCTCAAACTTGTACTACCATGAGAAAAAGTGAAGGATCACACTGCATACTTTATTACTAGTATAGATATAGGTACATGCTCATAACAATGATGCCTAAACTCAACCAAGTCATTGGCACTTTTCAAGTGGTTATGATCGGGTTTATACACTCTCCAGTCCATTTTATAAGTCTAGTCAAATATGATATATATGGTAAATCGTCATATGAAAAATGATTTGAAAGTAAAAAGCCTGATGATTGACTTGAAATTTCTTGGGAAACATGCGAGCTAGGTGCTTGGTGCATCGCTAGCGCTATGACTTCTTTTCATCTCATTGGTTACACATACTCCTCCTCGCTAGCTAGTTGGCCAGCCGTTGGGGACACCCTTATAAACCGAATCGAAGGGAGTACCTAAATGGAACTTGTACAAAATAGGCAAATAAGTATGGTTTTCATGTGTCACACACTGACCATAATCCATGTTTTACTTCTTCAATGAACACGGATCCTTTACCTCACTCTCTACACAACAATTGCTCATAAATTTTCAACATGAGAGCATTCTCCTTGAAGGGCTTGAGTTTTAGAACAAACATAAGGACTAGCATTGAAAAGTTATCAAAGCTGAAAAGTTATTAAAGCTGATGAAAGGATTAAAGCTAGATCCCCTACCAAAGCTAGGGATCAGTGAACAGTGAGGCAAACAAAACCAACAACAGCATCGACAAAAAAATTGCACGGGACGTCCAAATCACTCTCACTGTCACTCCGTCGCTGCGCTCTTTCTGCCGATATATACCCCGCCGTGCCAGCACGGGATGCCCCGACCGATCGATCGGTTTCCCGAGTTCACGCAGGCACGCGCCCGCACTGTTCACTCGCTCGAGTCCCCACCTCCGCCCGTGACCCGCCGCTTTCTACAGTGCTCCAGCTGCAGCTGAGGCGGTGCCGCTGCCGAGGCGTCCTTGTCCTCTCCGATCGTATGTGCCGACCTCCCTCCTCCTGTTCCTGTCTGCCTCCTCCATCCCCTTCTGTTTCGCCTGCCTGCACTTGAATTGAACAGCCGCCTTCGGCTTCGCGCCATGCTCAGTTCTTGCGATTCTAGCCTTGGGAGTGCAAGAATCGGTGGCGTTCTTGGCCTTCTTGCGTGGAAGCTCGTTTCTTGGCTAGTTGCTTGTCCGTTCTTGCAGTTTCACTTCAGAGGATTTTCTTTTCCAAGAATTGACCCCGCCGTCCGTCTTGACGGTTTCTTGGTTGGCAGCAGGGCGGCGGGCGGCGTTTCTTGGTTCTTGCCTTCTTGGCCGGCGGCGGCATGGACTGGGCAGCGGCGTCCGGGGCTCCGGCGTGGGGCGCGGCGGCGGCGGCGACGGACCCCGGCCGCCCGACCATGCTGTCCTTCGCTGGCCCGTCCTCCTCCGCCGAAGCCGACGCCGAGGCGCTCGCCGCGGGTCTCACCCAGAGCGCGCGGCCGGCGGGGGCGGCGGCGGGGGCCGGGAGGAGGTCCCGCGCCGCCGGGGGAGGAGGTGCCGGCGCGGAGGCCTGCGCCGTCGACGGCTGCCGCTCTGACCTCAGCCGGTGCCGCGAGTACCACCGGCGGCACAAGGTCTGCGAGGCGCACTCCAAGACGCCCGTGGTGGTCGTCGCCGGCCAGGAGCAGCGCTTCTGCCAGCAATGCAGCCGGTAAGGGCACCACCGTCTCGTTCAATCCTCGCACCAGGCCGTGTACTGATGATTCTAGAGATTCTATCATTCAGCAATTGTTTTTGAAGGAGCTATTATTCAGCAATTCTTTTGGTGATGTGGTCATTAGTTAATGATTCTGTGTGTGTTGGTCCCCTTGTGCTTTCTACTTGAGGAATTGGTTGGGGGGATTGAGTGCTTGCTTTGGAACAAACTTGGGTGCAAAAATTTCAGGTCTAGTTTGGTCCCAACCTGGCAATCTAAACAACTGGGTTAGGTAATTTGGTGGCGTTTAGGATCTGATTGGGCGCTGATAATTTAATGTCACGGATGGGATGCGTCGACGATTAAACTATTGGGTTGGTAATTTAGTGTTCTTAGGAGGTCTTGTGACCCCATTAATTTAATCCTGTTGGTACTATTTAAAGAAAGCTGTTGTGTGGACAAGTGACTTCCTTGGGTAGGGTTTGTTTTTTCCTATAGGATATTCAGCATTCTACTGGAGAATCGTTCTCATGCGATTTGAGTTTTGAAGTTTCTTCAGCTGCATCCTCAGGCCAAGCTCTTACTGCAATGAGATGCAACTTTCTGCAAACCATTGTGTTTCCCAGCAACCAGATATGAAACCATTTCGTAAGGTCTAAGCAAGTTCATTGCTTATTGTTGCTGATGATGATGCAAAGGAGGCTTCAAACTAGCGTAGACGTTATTTCATGGGTCATTCCTTTAGGCAAGCCCATCTGGAATTGAAATCAGGCTGTAGCATTTGGTTTGGTTGATTTAAATTTTCCTCATGTTTCTGAATGTGTATTTCTTCTTCTTCTTTTCTTTGTTATACATACTAGAGGATCACACTATTAACTGACATGAGTAGCAAATAAAAGTTGAACTGAGAATGGGTGTAACTGTGTTTTGCTCATAGCATTTGAAGCTTTGTTTCCTTTTTGAAGTAGGAAACTTTATATATTTCAGAGAGATGTTTTTTCTTAAGATAGTAGACATTAATCCTTTTACAGCACCAGGATTGTCTGTTACACTGAAAATATCCTTGATACCATGCACTGGTGATTTTGATCTGGTTCTCAAAGCAAAGTCTCGCTGATGTTTGCAAGCTGACTTGTTGGTGAATAAGTAAAACAATCTATGTGATTTATTCCTTTAATCTATAAATTCACCAAGAACATGAAAGGCTAAATGCAATCCTAATTCAGAAGAGATCTTCCATTTGGGTGTTCACTTCTATAGCGTGTATTTGATATTTTTGTACTGTCTTTCACAATAGAACTATCAATGCTATTAGTCAATGGAAATGAAATATAGGTACTTTAAGTGACAAATCAAAGGGAAAGGTGCTGTTTTGTTTACCTTAGCAGAAAGTTGGTGTTCCAAAGTCTCATTCAGCTCACATGTTTAATTTAATCTACAAATAATCATTATATTATGGATTCTTTTCAGCTCACATATGTGCATTGTGATCAGGCAGCATGTGCAAATTATTGGAAGTTTGGAACTATGTCTCGTGTGCCTTATCCATTGAACAATATGATCTTAGTAGTAGATCAATTTGGGAATTATATTAGAACCATCATCAAGGTTGAGTCAGTATGCCCTTAATGATGAGAAAAATGAAACACGTACTTTCCAAATGAAGTTAATGTTTGTTGTGTGGTAGGCCTAGATTGGTTAGAGGTGGATTGCATAGACCGTAGGGAAAGGAGGGAGGGAGGATGAGGGATGGAAAGGAGACAAAGTCCATGGTCGGCCTTACGCCCAGGTTGGCCGGTGGCATAGGGCTAGCGCAAGGGATGGTGACAGGCTGGGCTGCTATATGGGCTGGAGAGCTAAAAGCTAGGATTAAATCCTCTATTTCTTTTCATGAATATTTTGAGTACATGACCCGTTTGTTTATACTCCATATGACTTGACCCCTAAGCTATCTAGGGCTCAAGTCCTTAAGATTTGAACTCTCCTTATCCTAAAAAATCTCTATACCCAAAACAGAATTTATTCTTATCTTATTTCTAATTGGAGTTGGATTCAGACTCTTCCTTGGGGAGAGAACCAACTAGATGGCTAGGAGAGTTCGCCACCCTCCTTAGGCACTTGACCAAGCCTCAACTGACCTTGGCTCTCCTCTAGGCTGTGTTAGGCCCATCACCTCGGGCCCGTTTAGACCCATGGCATCCCTTCCTTGTTTACCTTTTACCTTTCAGTGGGTCCACATGTTGAACTGGTGTTGCCGTCTGGAGGAAGATGAGCCGTCATTGATTCTCCCTCCATGCGTATGTGAAGTCGTTCAACCACTATGACATAGAGATGGTTCTGTCATATCCTATCAATGATGAGGTGGTGATGGTGGCAAAGTGATCTGATGTAGGTGTGAAATACGAACCCAAGGGAGGTTGGGGCCATCACATCGGGGCGAATAGCTTTTGTCCTTGGGCCGTTGATGATATTACGGGAGATGCCTATCTCAAGGAGTAGCATTGCCATCATGCGCAAGGGTCTGTTGAAGGTGTGCACTAGCTGGCCTTTCCTGTGGAGGATGTAGGGTTATATTGCGATAAGGCGGAGTTGAGGAGCTTGTCGAAGACTCGAAGTCGTAGGTTGGCGGCTAGATGGACCAACCTGTCAAGTTGTTGAAGATGGTGAGACATAGCCAATGGCAGGGTACTATAGCACCCGTTATTGTTGAAGATAACGTTGTTGCTATCCATTGTCTTCTGAGAGCATGTGGTGTCTTCCATGACTCACCTAGTTTGGGCTACCAGTTCTTTTGCGTTAGTGGTGGCATTGGCGTCATCTTTGGTGCCCTTTTGCTACCTTGCTCAATGGCAATGAAGCGGTTGTCAACATCGTCGAGGTAGTGCTGCACCTTATCCATGTGGGTGTTGATGTCGATGGAGAGCATCTTTAGCCACGCCTAGATCTTAGTGACAATGATGAAGGTCTATCAATGTTGTGGGCAATGGATTCCTGGACGCTGGATGTGATGGACCTAGATTGGTTGGAGGTGGATTGAGTAGATTGTAGGCGGACACAAGGGCTCGAGAGCTGAAAGATTTGAGGACTGAATCATCTATTGCTTTTCTTGAAGGTGATGAGTACACGCCCCCTTTATTTATACTCCCTTTGACTTGACCCCTAAAAATTCTTGGGCTACAGTCCTTACAGATTTGGACCACATTTCCTAAACTGAATTTATTCTTATCCTATTTCTAATTAGAGTTGGATGCAGACTCCTCCTTGGCAGGATGGAGCAAGCTATATAAGAAAGGCCGCCTCCCTCTCATGTTTACGGTCAAGAGTTGGCTGGCCCTGGCTCTCCTCTGGGCCACCACCACCTCGGGCGTGTTTAGACCCATGACAATTGTCTGAATCAGCCTAGCCGTGGAAGATCACACCAGGGTGGTTGCTGCCCTAGCCCCTCCTATCACATGGGCATACAATACCCCTTGCCTCTGTCGGTCATGCTAGGGCCATCAACATTTTAGGAAAATTAGAGGTTGAATTTATTTAGCGGAGGCTGAGATAGAACTAAGGTTGTGTTTGGTTTGCTAAATATCTATTGACTGCAAGATGACAATCCACGGATGGGAGGTGTTTGGTTCGTGGGTGATGTGGATAAGGGCAGCCACCGAAGAAGAATGTCCCCTAAATATGTTGGATGAGTGTGACCCTAGAAATTGGTCACATGAGCGTGTCCATGTCCTACTGCTCATTGTGGTGCATGCATTAATTGTTTTTTTTTTCTGTTGACAATCTTCAGATTATTTTATCTCATAGGCTACTTATCTAATTTGTGATATGATTGTATTATTATATTTGTTGCAATTAAAACATACAAAACAAGATTTCACATGATTATGTTTTGGATAAAAAAATAAGTGACAGTGGGTACCACCTGCCATAATCAGGCGGCCATTCTAGTCCAACCAAGCAAACAGACAATTGGCTCATCCCATCTAAGACTTGTCTAACTAATCAGACAAAAAATTGCATTGTCCGATCCATCCAACCAAACAGGCAACATGGATTGTCCTATCCAAAATCCATGGATGTCCATATCCCATCCAAGCTTGATCTCAAGCCAAACACACCCTAAGAGATCAAATGGATTTTGAGTTGTAAGATGGATCCAATCTATAAGGATTGTGTACTTAGTTATCTTAGGTATCAAGACAAGAGTCAGTATAAAACCAGAGGATATGTAATTGTTTTGATCAAGTGACGAATATAGGACTTCCTCTCCTTGCCTGTTGCCTCCCATCTTCAACCCTCTCCAGCCTCCCTTGCACTAACCCTGCCTAAGCTTTGACCCCACCCCCCCCCACCCCCCCCCCCCCGCTCCTCCTCCTCCTCCTCCTCCTCCTATTGTAGCCACCAGCCACCACAACTGCCTATGCCTTTGACAATGGGTCGCAAGTGACTCCTAGTTCCCTAGTGCTCCACATCCTTCAGCTGTAACATCCGCTTCTTGCTTCCTACTATGTAGCCCCTCTTGACAATTTGGTATCATTGTTTGGGTCTCCATCAACCTCCATGGTCAAGTACGATGAACTCCCAACACATTAGGTGCACTGGGGCTTCTTCAAAAATCCATTGAGTACACAACGAAGAGGTTGGGCAAACTGGTTCTGGCGATGTTTGAGACAAGCACCAAAGGGTTTAGTAAAAGTGAAGGTAGACGACTATGATGACACCAGTTATTTGGAGACTATGTACAGGCAAGCAAATCTACATGAGGTGGCTGCCAATCTATGCGTAGGACTCCTATGTTAACCGACAAATTTATCTTTTAGGTGAATAGCTAAATACAAGGTAATAATTGATGGCACCAATTTGGCAAAGGACCAATGGGGTGCGGAGGTTTGAAATTCTTATTTTAATAGTACCATCTACTTTTCTTCTATGTTGACACAATGTGAAATATTTCCTTTTTGCTCTAGGGATAACAATAGAAAATCCAAATCTATAAGAACTCATCCAACCTGTTATTATTGGGCACACCCACATTTTTTCAAAGATTTTGTTTTTCCATGACGTCCAAAATCTCCACTCAGCGAACACAACGATTTTCATATAATATGGAACTTGTAAAAAGATCCTGTGGCCTGTGCTCTTGAGGGAGAAATGATACAATGATACTCTAGCATTCTGAAGCAAATGGCAACCAACATATGGATGAAAAAGGGTCTCATCTGCTTGTTGACATAGAGTATCCCTGAAAAGAGGGAAGATAGAAGTTCCGCTCAGATGTTTCAGTAGTAGTCATGTATTGTGTAGG
This sequence comes from Themeda triandra, assembly GCA_018135685.1. Classification (NCBI taxonomy): domain Eukaryota; kingdom Viridiplantae; phylum Streptophyta; class Magnoliopsida; order Poales; family Poaceae; genus Themeda; species Themeda triandra. The sequence goes on along the minus strand of JAENPR010001101.1, from coordinate 106,392 downwards.
CACTCAAAGAACTCATTTTGACAAAACTTTTCCAGAGCCACTTGAAAGGCATTGGAACTTGATTTTACCGTATTGAGGCTTTACAAATTCTGACAGGTGAGAAATGTTCTTAATTTTATTTTTCTCGAAAACACAGGAGAGCCGCGCTTCATTATATTAAGAAGAAAGAGGGGGTAAATAACCCTTAGTACAACACACACCCACATACCCTTATCTTTATCTCATAACATACAATCGTGCCGGTAAAGAAAGAAGAAAAAACAACCTTGCACCTACAACAAATCAACTAACAGCTTGAGCAGGGGCAGTCATGTGGGTTAGCCCATGAGCCCCTGCCATTGTCCACCGCCAACCCTCATCGCCGACCAACTTCAAGGTTTCAGCTATGTTAGGAATTGCTCCATCAGAGACGCAGCTGTTGCGATGATTCCAAATTATCTACGCTCCCAGAATTATTAGGGAGTTCAAACCTTTTTGTGTTAAACCAGAAGTTGCTGCACTTGCTTTTTCCCACCAATCATCAAATGAAGTTTCAGATGGCTGTGGAGCTAGAGAGTGGAGACCAACCTGTCTCAAGATATAGTACCAAAATTGTCTTGATAATGCACATCCGATTAGGAGATGATCAATGCTTTCGTCGGCTTGAACACAAAGTGGACACTTTTCAGGATGAGGCAGTCCTCATTATACAAGCCATAGGAAGAAGCTGCATTTCACTGGTTCGCAACTTTTCCAAATTCTTTCCCATGTCCTGAAAAGAATTTCCCCCTGTTCGCCAGGAAGCCACAAATGAATCTCAGATTTGGGGAAAGCCCAGAGGGCAGCTTGGCCCTTGGCCGCTTGGATTGGAAGTAAAGACAATAGCTGGTTACAAACTGGTCTATGCCACTGCTTATATAGAGCAAATGGCTCCTCTCCCTCTCACCTGCTCCAGCACTTCCTAACCACTAAAGTGGGTGCTGAGCATATTCCTAATACAAGGTTCTTAGAGGCCTAAAAAGTAAATGACAGGAATAATAAGATACATCGCACTAGCACTAGGCTTTAACTATCATCCCCATGAATAAGCTATCATATGCAGATTTGGCGGAGTACTGTCCACTAGTTGATAATTTCCATGTGTGAGACTCCTCCATCTCAGGCTGCAACTCAAAATCATAGAGGAGGTCTCAAAGCTGAAGAAACTCCATGATGACCCCCACTGTGAGAATGCCTTGGATGTCCGAGACCCAAGTCTGGTTGGTCAGAGCCTGCTGCACAGTATGGAACTTTTTTTTTTCTCTGCGGTATCACAGCAAAGAGTCGAGGCATGAGATCTTTAATGTAGTGCCCATGAATACATCTATCAGTCCAGAACAAAGTATTCTCGCCGTTGCTAACATCTGAGACAATTGCCATTGAGCAAAGCTTCTGAACCTGAACCTGTACCTGTATAGATAGTGAAGACCAAGGGCAGTGTGGCTCCATTTTCTGTAACCAGAGCCATCTTGCGCGTAAGGCCCAGCCAAATTTTTGAGATTGGAAGTGCCCAAACCACCCAATTCAGTTGGACAGCAAGCTGTCTCCCATGCCAAGAGACAATGTCCTCCACGTGCTTCCTTGCGTCCTCTCCACAGATAGCTTCTTCAGATTTTGTCAATCGCTTTAATGGCCCATTGAGGCTAATCAATGGCCACCACAAGATAAATGAGCATCACAGTTAGAACAAATTGCACATGAATCCTCCTCCCAGCACATGTCAACAAATCCGCTTTCCATCCCGGTAGTTGATCAGCTATTCGGTCAATGATGACCAGAACATGCTCTTTTGTTAATCTTCGCAATGAGAGGGTTAAACCAAGATATTTGCATGGAGAATTAGATAATGCACAAGGGAGTTGCTGCTGCGCAACCTCAGTCTCTTCTTCACCACATCTGATAGGAAGTACGTTACTTTTTTGGAGATAAGTTTTGAGCCCAGATTCTGCACCAAACAGCTGAAGGATGTCCATAGTTACAGAAATATCAACGGCATTTGAATGAAGAAATAAAAACCACATCATCCGCGTACATTGAGATGCCATGTTGCAAAGCATGTCATGACAATGGTTGCAGCAAGCCTAGCTCAGTGGCTTTTGAAATCATATGCACCAGCAGATTCATGACCAAAATGAAAACATTGGAGATAGGGGGTCACCTTGTCTCAATCCACACTTATGAGTTATTCGCTCACCGGGGATCCCATTCAAAACCGCTTGAGTAGAGGAAGATGTTCTGAATTTTAAATGTATTGCTGTCATTTTCATTTGAGAGATTCACAGGAAGTGAAAAAGATCTTGAAGCATAGTTTTTTTAATGCATGAAGCACAGTTATTTTTTAGGAAACTGGAACATTTTATTGCATCTCCATGTCACACTGGCTTTATCTGACTTTACACAAGATGTAGATTATTTATCACTGAACCTATGCTAAATAATCGTGTTTCCATCTTCTGTCACTCTTGTAACCTGGCCATGGAAAGTATTTGCTTGTTAAATCCTAACAATTATTTTCCTTGTTAAATCTAACAAAGGTGGCACGCATATCAGACAAAGCAGCAACTTAATAAGTCACAGATGTACTTCTCTTATGCTCATGAAAATTTATATTTTGTATGTTTCATAAGCTTTTCTGTAATACCTATGTAAACCCTACATCGCATTACTATCCAAGAAGCCTAGGTTATCATCTAGAGTTGAATTCGTGGTGTGGTGGTGGTTTGAAAATATTTCTGCTGAAGGTGGTTCATTGTTCTCAAATTTGTAGGTTTCACATGCTGTCCGAGTTTGATGAGGGAAAAAGAAGTTGCCGGAAGCGTTTGGATGGCCATAATAGGCGTCGAAGAAAGCCACAGCATGATCTGACGAATCTAGGGGGTTTCTTTCCATACCACCAAGGTCTTTACATTTGAGCTTACATATGCTGAAGCCTTGGTTCTGACTATCCTATTCCTAGGAGTCTGTTAATCCAGTTTAGATAGAGCACTAAAATTACTATACATTTAGCTTTTATTAAATGATGGACCAATTTATCAATGATAGCAGAAAGAAAAATCTATTTGTTTGTCTAATCACCTTTTTTTGGTGAGCAGAGCTCGTCTTCAGTAAATTTATTTTTTTGTAAATTGTTCGTTCTATGATTGGTTGATTGACAACTCCAGTAGTTTTCATTTCTAATGTGATAAACTTATTTTTTTGAGCAAGATTTACCCAATCTGCATATAGGGCAACAACAAAGTAGATGACAAATGTTTTTATCTTCCTGCAGTGAATCAATATGAGGTCTATCCACAAACAATTGCAACAGTCGGCCAGAATTCTGATGCCATGCAGTTGGTGGGTCGTCAGCAGCCCTTCTCCATATCGTTCTCAAGAACATCAAATCAGTTCCCGTTCACACAGGGTGGCGGTAGCAGGCTCCATGAAGCCCACCCTGGTCTTCTGGCTGAAGGTAGCAGCGCACACAACAACGCTCTCTCTGGCACGCTGGGCCCCGAGTGTGCTCTCTCTCTTCTGTCATCGTCGCTGCATCACCCCTCTGCTGATGGCATCCCCACCGCTGGCCAACCCCAGGGTGCCTCTTCACTCTCTCGGATCGCTGCTGTGTCGCAGGCTGCAACAACAGCTATGGCCACTGCATTGGCGGCCGGTGTTGGCCACCATGTGTTTGCTCCTGATGCTGTGTTTGAGGATCCTTCACAGGCACTGCCATTCTCTTGGCAGTAGAATTAAATTAATTTGTCCTGTTTTTATGTGCTGCGGCTGGGCTTATGTGCTGCTGCTGGGTTCTCAATAGATGGTAGTGCTGATGACTGGGACTTGGGAGCACCTGTGCACTTGCAGTCGCAGTGTGATCGGAGGTTTATAGAGGTGACAGGAAAGTGCTGTCCTCTGGAAGGAAGGAGGTGGTGGCTGTTGTGCAGATTGTTTAGTTGATAAATTCAAATGGGTTTGTTCAAAATTTTGTCCATTTTGTTTATATATACTCTCTCCCATCCAAATTATAAGAAGTTGTCTTTTCTAGATACATAGTAAAAGTTATATATCTAGATGTGTATATGTAGAAGTAAAAGTTATATATCTACATGTGTATATGTAGATGCATAATAAAAGTTATGTATCTGGAAAAAAACTAGAATGACTTATAATTTGGAATGGTAGGAGTATTTGTTCTGTTGCCAAAATATGTGCAAGTATCCACTACTGGAACTGTTGAATCAAGCTGCAGTCTTAAGCTTCAACAGGGATCAAAAGGCCGGATGACTCCATTTTGACTTGGTTAAACGTAAAGGGTCAATTTGGGCTGGGCCTATTTTATTTGGGGCCATAGTGGACCCACTGGTGCAGTGTGGGCTCATGGGCCGTGAGAATCCTCGTGGACATCTGGTGTTGTTTGAAAAAAAATTCCACCTCTGTCTTGCTATATGTGTTTTTATTCTTTCCAAGTTTTGGTGAATAGTAACATATATATTACTAAAATCATTTTGTTACGTGACTTGGAACATATTTCCTTCGTTTCAAATTATATCTCGCTCTGATTTTTGTCATGAGTTTTTTAGTTTACTTGTTTTTTTCCTTAAATTTTTAGTTTACTCGGTTTTGTTCTAAGTAAAAATTTCTTATTTAGACCAATATTTGTATAAGAATACATACATATAAATTCCACATTGATTCTGTTTTTATAGTGCATTATTTTAAACTTATAGGTGTCAATATATTTTATTATTTAAGAATAAAGCTAAAATAAGTACTACTCCCTCCATTTCTCAATGTTTCTAGCTTTCTCTTAAGCTAGAAAGTTACCTTGATCCGCCAATCCCTATTGCTGTAGTTTAACAGCATACTGTGAAATTATTTTATTATGGTACATCTGAAAACATAAGTTTATAATTTAGTTGGGCACGAAAAACAACCAATCTGAAATGGAGGCAGTATATGTTAGAACGCTATATACTCAGAATTCGATAATGTGTGGCTAAAATCCATTGGCCGAATTTTAAGCTGCATAGTCAAAGCAACAGTAGAGTGGGGGCAAGAACCATCGTGCTTACAGAGACGAACACTCAAGACCCAGTTGTATTGGCACACTCCTTGTCACAATAACTTTCTACGATCCCAATGGCCCTCAAAACATTGTGTGGAAACGTCCAAGGATTCGCAGAGGCGACGAAACAAAATACAAGGAAACGAACAAGCAGACAGCGTGGCTCCATATGACCGTTGTGTGGAGTGCAGAGGATCCTCTGCGAGCACGTAGAAATTCAGAGAAACCGTTGTATGGACAAAATGCTCGCATTCGAAAGGATCTGGCGCATCCTGGACGCTTGGATGGAGCCGATCCGAGCACGGCTCAGATCACGGCTCAGGAGACGGCCATCATGGGAAAATTTTACGCGAAAATTAGCGTGGCAGAGCATATTATGAGTAGGTGCATATATGAGTCGGAGATTGGAGAAGGGTACAACGTGGACACGCCAACAACTCTCTATGTCTCTCCAACTAACCCCATCATGCCCATCCAACGACTTGTTCTGCAGCTATTTTCTCATCGAAAAGGCGTGCACTTTCTTAGGTCCACAAGTCAACGTTCTTTTCATATCATTGGCGCTTAGCATTGGTATCTTGCATCATCTACTTGTGTATTCTCATTAGTAGTATTTAAAGGGTTAGAGCTAGAGCTGGCTTTGTAGCTTTTGGCTTCTGGATGTTAACCACTTGCTATTGATTTTCATAACATATTTTTAGCTTGTTAGCACACCAAAACTAACAGACCTCAAAAAAATGTGACGACAGTGGCAAGGACACGTGTGCGGACCTGATAGGTTTTGGATTATTGGTGTGCGACGAGTAGTTTAGGTATCTAGATGAGAGCCTTTTCAGTTTAAGTAACCAGATGAGAATGACCGAGTAGTTTAGGTACTAAGATGAGAGATTTTTTAGTTTGAGTACTTAGATGAGAATACCCCAATAGTTTGAGTACCTATAGTGCATTTTATTCAAACTTTTTCAAAGCTAACTCAACAGCTGGTCTATTTGTTTAGGCTTTTACCAGACAAGAAGTTAGCGAAAAAATGAAATAAACATGCCCTAAAGCATATATACATCATTAAATTACAAAGTGCGTACGCAAATAAATACTACAAGTACACCCACGGATATTCTTGGAACGAGTTTCAAATAGATCGAACTGCGTTTCAGCCATTCAGGACGTACGATTTCAAGGACCCTATCAGGAGGAAAAAAAAAAACAGAGAACGATTTGCAGGACTGAGCTACGAACACGGCGATTCAATCGTTACTATTACTCTAAGACTATGGGCGTGAAATGAAATGAAATAAAATAAATGGGCAAAAGTTTTGGTGAAACGTCAACTTCTGCAGAGTGCCACACAGAACAAAACGGTACAAGCTACTACCTACGCTAGTGTATACTTACTTGCTGGGCTGATGCAACTACTTTGAAAATAAAAGCGGCTTTTCAAAAAGGAAACCAAACCAAACTATATTCGAAAAGCGGACCAAATCGAATACGCTTATGAGCTGATCTGATGATGATGATAGCAGCTTCAGAACTTGAGACCCATAAAAACATGAGACACTGCCGGCCCCTGAAATTACCATCAGAATTCAGCATGTAGAGCTTGCTCATAAGAGATTATTAATTGGACAATATCATATTCATATCTCGATTCTCGAATAGTAGCGCATATATATAATCATCTAGTAGCAGATCAGATCAGACTGACAAATTTCCGAAATCAAAGAACATCGATCACCACATAGCATTGCCTCCCAATCCCATGTTGTGCATACTGGTACTACAGCAGTATATAATATATGTATGCTAAATAAACCAACAGCTAGAAAGCAGAGATGAACATGCCTCCGGACCACAGAACCTAATCCACCACCCACCAGATGTCAAAGCTAGGTCGCCACGCCTCCGGCCCCGGTGCCGCCGCCGCCGCCGCCGACGGGTGTTCCGGCTAGCCGAGGTAAATGTGGACGCCGACGGCGAGGATCAAGATGGCGAGGAGGGCGAAGTAGATGACGGCGTGGATGAGGATGGAGAGGCCGCTGGTCTGGAAGTTGCCGAACTCGATGATCCGGCCCTTGCCGGGGATCTGGAACAGCAGGCCCGGCGACAGCAGGATGAAGAGCACCAGCCCGATCAGCACCGGCCCCCAGTCCGCCATGGCGATCGAACTCTCGATCGAGCGATCGAGCGATGAACACGACGACACAAGCAGCTCTGTGCTCGTGCTCCTTGTGATTGCTGTTTGGTGAGATGGCGTAGTAGCTAGGAAGAGTGTAGTAGGGCCAGTGGAGAGAGCGTGCGCTGCGTGACTGCGTGAGTAAGACGATATATAGTGGCCTTTTATCTGGCTTTTTGCTGAGGGGATCACCGAAACTGAGGGCGGATGGAAGGTGGGCGCATGTGTGTGTGTGACTCGTGAGTTGGAAGAGGAGGCTTATCCCGATCCTCTATGCCCATGCCGTGTGGGTGTGCTGTTGTGGGCAGCTTGTGGCCGTCGGTTAAGCCGCGTGGTGGCCTACTTTGTTTACTACTAGCATAAAACTCCGTCTTGAGAGAATTCAGGAATACAGATGATCGTGACACTTGTCACGAATCACGATGGAATAGGTGTACAAGCTAGGTTATGGATGACACCTCTGGCATAACTAAAGCCCTGCTAAAATGGGTTTTTCAGCGCTAACCATTTTGGCATGTTAGCTTTTATCTCTTAGCGATGTTAGTTTTCCTAGTAATACATGATTGTCTTCTATCTAGTGTGACATATTCCTTGCATCGCCTTTTTTTTCTTGGAATTGGCTTTCAGGTGATGGACCGTGTAACCTTGGTTAGTATATCAGTCCCTTCATGGCATAACTAAAGCCTCGCTAAGTTGCTATGATATGTTTTTCAGATGATAGCTTTTCATCATGTTAGCTTTGTTGAGGACTGACTGTATATCCCTTTTACATTTGTGGCAAGAGAGGTGTCACATTAGTCATACTAGTTCGTCTTTTTCCATGAATAAAACTCCCTGTTATAAAACTCCATCGTGAGAGAATTAAGGAATACATACATACATGACACTTGTCACGTCGACATAGGTGTACAAGCCAGGTTATGGATGACAGTTGTGGCAGAACTAAAGCCGCGCTATGATGGGTTTTTCAATGCTAACTTTTTGTCATCTTAGCTTTATCTATTAGCAATGTTAGTTTTCCTAGTTTGCCTTCAAAATGTTAGTTTTCCTAGTAATACATTGTTGTCTTCTATCGAGTATGACATATTCGTTGCATCGCCTTTTTCTTGGAATTGCTTTTAGGTGATGGATCGTGTAACCTTGGTTACTATATCAATCCCTTTCATGGCATAACTAAAGCCTCGCTATGCTATGTTTTTCGGATGATAACTTTTAATCATGTTAGCTTTATTGTCAAGGACTAACTGTATATCTCTTCACAATGTTAGTTTTCCTAGTAATACATCACTATCATCTAGCTAGTGTGACATGTCCGTTGCATGACAATTTTACATATGTGGCAAGAGATGTGTCATATTAGTCATACAAGTTCATCTTTTTCCATGGAATCAGCTTTCAGGTGATGGTCCGTGTAACCTTGGTTACTATATACAATATATCAATACGATAACTTTTTATCATGTTAGCTTTGTTGACGCCTAACTGTATAATGTTAATTGTCCTAATAAGACTTCGCTATCTTCTACCAAGTTTGATATGTCCTTTGCATCGCCTTTTTACATTTGTGGCAAGAGAGGTGTCACATCAGTGATACTAGTTCGTCTTTTTCCATGGAATGGATCGGCTTTCAGGTGATGGACCATGTAACCTTGGTTACCATATATACATCAATCTCTTTCAAGCAAGCAACCGATGGAAGGCGCTTCTTTTCATTTTGATCCATACCAGTTCATTCACCTAACCTATACAATACAACCACTATTTACTGTTTAATTCTCGTTGTTTTACTTTTATTAATTCAAGACTCTTTTTATTCTCGCTCTTTTACTAAGTACATGGAAAATGTAACTAAAAGTAGTGTCCAAATTACTTAATTGAAAAAACAAACTCAAGACATCATGTATGATATGTGTCATCATAGACCGCACATACATGTATGCAAATAGCTAGTTAGCTACATAATCTATTTTCATGACGAACACATAGTAGTTCAACAAATTGATGTCTTAAAATTTCAATTAAATTCATATCAAACACATATAAACGTGTCACAAAAAAGGGAAGCTACAAATAAGGATGGAAAGGTATACATGACAATTGTTAACTAGAGTCTATCAAAAATTGATGCAGGGACGCAGGTTGATCCTCCATGGTTTGCAAGGAGGGAGGATTGTCCATTGTGTGTGTAGTCTTCATCTCTGTCTTGCATGTATAGTTTATCACTGAAATTTAGTTGTAAAAGGAAACACGTCAACTTGGCATATTGGTGTAGCCCTATAGATGATTATATGTTCGTGAAAATACCATGGTTAATTATTTATGTAATTATGTGGTTGCGCCTTTTGCATTTGTACTCTTTTTTATTGATGTATGACCCGAGGAATCTTTTCCTAGCTTTTCTAGAAACTGATTGGTCTACACACTTGAGATTGACTTATTAATCAGTTGCTTGTCTTTGTACAAATGAGGCTGGATATTCCATCATTAATCATACTAGAGTGTCAACGGATATCTTGGTGGTGGGTAGAGCCTGGTGGTTTATGTGTCGTGTCAATTCTGATTGGATATAACATTTGAACTCATCTTACCTTTTATTTGAAGATATGTGCAAATTACAATGCTTTTCGAGTTCTCATACAAACATCATTATCTACTAAATTACGACATGTTAGTTACTCCATCCGTCCTGTAATATAGAACATTCTAGCTTTTGAAATTTTTCTAAAATATAGTGCATCCGGGGAAAAGAAGATAATGTTTACTTAAATAAAATACATGATTATTTTCTATATAGAAAGTAATTCATTTACTTGCCTATTTTTGTTTGAGAAACTTGAGAGTTCATCCTTTAATTATGGAAATTAAATCAGATTTCAATATATTAGGAAGGTAAGCGAGGGGTACATGCGTCTATTGTTCTCTCCCTTATTTTGTTCCAAAATAGCAAAAATGTACTATATTTCAGGACAGAGGGAGTACATATTTAGGCATTTTTTAGAAGTATATAAGAGTACTTAGGACGTTTTAATAATGGGAGTAGTAGTTAATTTAGATACATAACTTTTTTTTTGTCCCTTTTCATAATGAATAGAGGTGAGCAATAATGTGGACACATATTTTGAGTTATTATAGACTACTTTTGTAATGATATAGGTGGGTAACATTTTAGAAAAGGTAATAGATCGACAATGATTGTTATAGTTGACCATGATTAGAGTCTAAAGAATGTATATATGTGTTTAGATGTCTATTTCTTGTTGCGAGGATCTCTAGGATTATTTATATATACTGTACTTGTTTTAGCATGTTTTGTGATGATTAATGTGCAGCTTCCAAAAGAATTATGTAGTGAGTAATAGTATGATAAGCTAAGGCTTCTTGCATAGCACGTTCTCGAAAAAATGGCTTCTCATAATATATTATTGTTGCCATTTGAATAACATGTGCTTTAATTATTTGTGTACTTAGAAAACTTAAAACATGTAGTATTTTCTTTGCTCACAACTAATCCATTTGAATAACATGATCCGTACGGTGGGTGGAGGGAGACAATGAAAGTGACGAGGAGTAGATGGGAGAATCTGTTCAAAAGGAAGTAGTTGATGGGAGAGAGGAGATCCCAAACCCAGCCACCACACCACACCACACCACCACCCAGGCAAAGGCATATGGTCACCACCCAGGCACCCTATCCTCCATCCTTCCAATCTCTTTTCACTCGCTTGTGATGACTGGAGTCCTCGTCCTCACATGTTGTCCTCTAGCTCGTTGTGGGGAGGGCGTGGAATAAAGGGCAAGATCGAGACGCCCATGGTGGTCTGCATGCAAGCATGGTGATGGAGGTGGTGGTTGCCATGTCCGTTTCAGCCGTGCATGGGGCTGGAGATTAGGGCACTGTGGAGCTTCAATTCCTCACTGCCCCCAACCTACGGTTTGTTGGTATAGATTGATAGAATATGTTTGGGCAAAATATTGGACAAGGCCAATCATGACCTATGAGTCATGGGTGTGTGTGCAAAAAAAATAAAAATAAAAAATAAAATAAAAAAAAAGATGGACTAGAGGCATTGCGTATGAATTGAATCAATTCATTCATATGGACTGGTTATTAATGTGTGGAAGAGCTATTCATTTTTTTGACACCTTACATTCTGATGATTGTTGTCAGTTGAGATGTTGTCTTGTATGTATACTTAATCCCTTGTTTAACTATACAGAGTACAACGTGGAAGGTCGGTTGTCCTGCAACAATCATGGGTGAACGTGAAAGAATAATAATATTACTTGTTCCCATTACTAGCTTGGCTTGGACTACTATATCTTCATCAAGCTCAGCTTGCTTTTAGAGAACTTAGCAAAGGGCGCTTAGTACTTGTAACTGAGGGATGGGCTTAGGATTTTTTAAACTGTACGTGTTCTTTGTTATTAAGACCACTTTAACTCTTCGATCAACGGAATCTACTTAGCCATAATAAATTTCTTGAACTGAAACATATATACCAGCTCTCTGGATCTAGATCTTGAAATTGTTTCCTTGTACTTGAAGGAACCGAAACTTTCGTCGTGAAAGAAGTCATTGAGTGGGGTTACTATATTTGAAATTTGGGGATGTGCTCACAGTATTTCTTAAGTTCTCTTGCTATCCCTACCTGATATATTTAAGAGTAAAGCTCACGTTTCTTTGAAGGTGATTTTTTATCCCACTTTTTTACTTCCTGAATTGTCCTCACACCAAGACAACTAGTGCATCACATATGTGGTCTGGATTCATGACCCGTGGTCATATAAGTTAGAGCAAATCACGTTCGGTGATGATACAAAGTCTAATTCCAATATGTATTGGGTTCTGCACAATGCACATGGATGGTTGCTTGTTCTATGTAAAAGCTCACTTTGGAGGAAGAATATAAATAAACAATCCTTTTATCAACATCAAAATTTAGACCCTATTGGGATCAACGTGGTAATTTTCCATGTTTCTTTGTTTTTCGTGTGAAATTGAACCGATTCCTGTAAAATTCTTGCTTTGTGAAATTCCTTAGTTTCTCCGATTCTCTTGTAAAAAAAACTCGACCCATGGGGGTAAAACAACCCCACGCATTGTGCTTAAGAAGAAGACCTTCTCATGCAGGTCGAGAAAATCCTCAACCTCTACCCCACCCATACACAGTGGCACCGTAGCTCACGTGAGACTGGGCTGGCCATAAACAGGCCTGTGCTTTGGCATGGGGAGGATGAGGGGATTTTTTTCACCTACGTGCTCCAGCTAGCCAACTGAGCTAGAGGACGCTTGCATCTCTGATTCTCTTGTAGGAATTGAAAACATCATGTATTTGTTTTTGTTTTGCCCAAATAAAACCCTATTATTCCTGAAACCAACGTTATGGCGGTGTTAGGGCTTCTCCAGTGGCATTTGCAAAGCGACTCATGAGCCTACGTGGAGTCTGAATGAGTCGATTCAACGACTGGAGAATGCGACTCATCGAGGAAATTTCCATGAGTCGATGCAAGATCTTGCATCGGTTCATCCAAATAAAATAAGGGAACTGAGAGTGCTGCACGGGCCCTGATGCCGCCTCATCCGTGATGCTTTCTTTATTCCTTCAGTTTGGTACTATACAAGAAGGGATGAGTCGGATTGATTCACACACCACTGGAGAAGTATGAATCGACTCTTCAAATGATTCAGTTTGAGGCATAGGTGGCTCTCTTTTTATTCCTTTTTTTATTCAGTGAATCGGTTCACCACTACGGATGCCCTTAGGTTAACGTTCACAATTTCAGCAGAACGCAAGTCAAAGGGGACCAAAGCAAGTCTACTCACCAAGTGTACAGAAGAACGTACCACTGTGTGGTGCATGCTTTTTCCTGATGCGGGGCCAGCCAATCAATTGCCCCATACATACATATATAAATCAGATCAGATCAAATCATGCGTGGGGGCACACGATTAATCTGAACAAATTTAGTCGACGCTCGCTCATTTCTGGTCTAGAAATGGTTACCGTTTTGTCATGTCACGACCAAACGGCAGACCAATAGGACCTCCCAACTCGATCTGCCAAGTGAAATTGCGCCACAGTTCCTTTCCAGCTAACAACAATGGGGGAGCAGATGACAGTGCTTGGGACAGGGAGGGAAGGTTCCTGCTGTGGGCCCGCCGGGGGTTAGGTGCACGTGCTCCATCATCATCACCAACTGTGGCCCTTGTCATTGTGCATGCTCACAATTATTATTTGGTGCTTGGATGGACTGACTTTGGAGAATTGCATTGGAGTCATATGTGCATGTGCACAGAAGCAGTTGCTTGTTTGTAGGGAAGCTAGCTACGTGCACAAGAACAATGGCGAGGTGTGGGTGGAGGAGGATGGAGAGGAGCAACGTAGCGAGCTAGCGTGGTCGTGCGTGTGGATATGATCGCGTATGTGCCCGGATGATGATTGATGTATGGACTTATTTCATTGTGTTAACTTTTAGATGGACTGGTTGATTTAATTTGTGTTGCAAGTTGGTCACTATCCTAGCTAGATTCACATAGTACAATTGTATTTTCTTTTCTTTCTTCAGAAAAAAAAAATGTGAGCTATGCTTTCGGTAACTTGTGCATGCATTGCTGATGTCAGATCTCGCCTCAAATGGTTTTTTTCTTTTTTGAGCAGTGCTTCAAATGTTTGTGACAGTGGACGGGCCTATATCGCAATAAGGCCATGGTTGGCAAAACTTTGGTCATCAGGGCAACAAGGCCCGGCCCAACAAATCACTGGGCTTCACTTGTTAATACCTGTTTTTAATACTTTTGTAATTGCTTTATTGTTTTGCTAAATAATTGTCGGAGTCCAAAATTTGCAGAAATGGCACATGATTCAAATTGTCCCAATTCAATAGGTATATTTTCTGTTTTTGCCTTTTAACCAGCAAAATTTCCTTTTCCACATGATGTATATTAGGGGAAAAGATCCTTACTTCTCTATATGTGCTTAGGTGGTGGTAAAATTTACACAAAAATATATCATAGAGCTCGACCAGATGCAGTTGTAGCTCATAACATTTTCATTTGAAGCCATCTTGGTGCCAAAATAATTGATACACTATTTAGAACTACAAATATGAACATTTTTATTGACTATTTTAGACACTAAGATCCATTTAAAGAAAAAAGTCAGGTGCTATGTAATATCATGTTATTAAATATATCTTCATTTGAGGTCATATGGAAATTTTAAGAATTTTTTAAGATACATTGTCCTATAAATTCTACTAATTCATATGACATAAAGGGTAATTTCCCCAACTAACTTAGGATTTTTTTTTTGTTATTTCAATTAGTGATATAGGTATATATCTTTTACAAATATTTGTAGGGAAACCTTTTCTTTTTCAAAACATGAACTAAAAAATAAAGAAAATTTAGAACTAAAGTATATCCTAGAAGAGGAAAGAGATAGTAAAGGTATATCAAATAGATTTCCCTTCTGTTTAAAGAATGAAATTGGAATTCTCACAAAGGCAAAAAAAAAAAAAAAAAGAAATAGAAAGAACTTACTAGCAAAAAAATTTGAATTCAATGAATTATAACTAGAGACGTGAGGGTGGTTAATTTGTTTGATAAAACCTCGAATCACTAGTTGTAGCCACTCCAAATTCTTCGCCGATCCTAATATGCCACAATTCCCCGATTACATGATCTTATTATTCTTCATATTTTATTTTAAACAAAATCAAATTTCTTGCTTGAAGTCTTCGATTCTTATCCAAGTTACAGATACAATCAAAGTCAATACATTTCATATATGATTAGTCGAATTTAGAAAAGGCAATGGATCAGGTGAAAACCACCTCTTCGTGAAAACCCGTGCAAACCATGGCAAGAAGGTCATCTAAATTCAATAAAAAAAATCATACATATAGTAGATGATATGATGATACACAACTTTGTAAATATCTTGTCCAAACTTGACTTCATTTGTGAGATATAAAAATAATAAATTTCTAACAAATCATCTAGGCAACTTTCTGGCTTGAAATTTGTTATTTTTATATCTCACAAACGAAGTCGAGTTTGAACAAGATATTTTACAAGGTTGTGTATCATTATATCATCTACATGTGTGATTTGTTTGCTGAATTTAGACAACTTTTTTGACATATGCACGGGTTTTCATGAAAGGTGTGGTTTACACCTGATCTGTTGCCTTTAGAAAAATATCATGGTAGAACTAACGTTACCAAGACAATCGGATCATAATCATTTAAATGTTTCCATTTTTTAAAAGAAATATCTAGGCATTTAATATTATAGCCTATAATTACTTTAAACTCCCTAATCTGTACATTGAAAATTTATTTAAACTTATAGTATTAAATTAAATCTATTCACTATATCACAAAAGGTTATAATTTCATGAACCAATATATTTTAAAAAGTAGTTTGTAATTTGGAACATGGGCTTTATTTTACCAAACCAAAATTTAAAATTGAAGGGCCTTTTGATGCAAATTAGATTTTTAAAATCAGTCGTCCTGATTACATCATGTTAATAAGCCTGTATTATTTTTTTTGAACAAGGGGGATCCCCGTTTCCATTATGATAACGGAAATATAGCAGTTTAGATTGTTCAGAAAAGCAAAGAGGTCGGTCCAGAAACATGACCGATTTACAGAAATGCAAGAACTGGTAATAAGCCGTGTATACGTACAGTAGTTTCTTGCAAGTAGATTAGTTCCCACCCCAGGTTATAATTGGTTAACTGAGGAGCACCCTGAATACGTCGTGCAATTTTTAAACAGAAATATTCCTGGGCAAGCAAAAAAGCGCGGGAGGCAAGGGCCACACCTCCGAGCTCCATGCAGCCTGGCCTCAATTAGGCGCACGCACGACGTGTACCTGCCTAGTCGGTCACACGTTCCCCAAAGCTGGTCCCGTCCGTCCGTCCGTCGGCAGCAATGGTCGGCGGCATGTCACCGCCACGGCGGACGCTGTCGATGGGCAGCGGCGCCATGGGGCGCCGGGCGGCCGCCGCCGCCGCCGCCGTAATGAGCGACAGCCCCAAGCCCGGGCTGTCCCGATCGATGTAACATGCGTGCACGCTTTGAACATATTACAATATGCATGGGCTATGATCACCATGACCCTGACCGACGCGAGGCATGCATGTTTGCAGGACGATGGGCGGCGAGCGCACGGTGAAGCGGCTGCGGCTGTCGCGGGCGCTGACGGTGCCCGAGAGCACCACCGTGCTGGAGGTGTGCCGCCGGATGGCCGCGCGCAGGGCCGACGCCGCGCTGCTCACCGACTCCAACGCCCTGCTCTGCGGCATCCTCACCGACAAGGTTGGCCCCTGGCACGCCGTGCTCTTCGTGTTCCTCTTGATCCCCTTTTTTCACAAATCTCTTTGTATTAGTCTTCCCAATTAAACCGTCCAAGATCATGGGCACCATGCCATGTCGCTTGTATATATAATATAGGACATCGCGTCGAGGGTGATCGCGCGCGAGCTCAAGATCGACGAGACGCCCGTGTGGAAGGTGATGACGAGGCACCCCATCTTCGTCCTCTCCGACACGCTCGCCGTCGAGGCGCTGCAGAAGATGGTCCAAGGCACGTCTTCAATTCCATTTCCATCACCGGAGTATATATATATAGGACCGCGCACATGACATGACTAAGCGTGGATCGATGTCTTCTCTTGCGCATGCATGCTCGTCGATGGATCGATTTCGTGCATCAGGCAAGTTCAGGCACCTGCCGGTGGTGGATAACGGCGAGGTTGTGGCCATGCTGGACATCGCCAAGTGTCTCTATGACGCCATTGCCAGGATGGAGAGGGCGTCGGAGAAGGGGAAGGCGGCCATCGCCAACGTGGCGGCCGGCGACGACAAGTACTCCATTGTCGAGGCACTCAAGGAGCAGATGTTCAGGCCCTGCTTGTCTGCCATTGCCAACGAAGACTCAACGTTGGTTAATTAAATTTAACAACCCTTCCTCTGATCCATGGACTTTTTTGAATTTCGAGCACAAATTGTTTTATTTAGATTTATTCATGGCCTAGTGTATAGATTGACATCCTCATGTCTGTGAGCTTGTGAACAGAGTCGTCATGGTGTCACCTGGTGATTCGGTTCTTTCAGCAACCAAGAAGATGGTGGAAGCGCATGCGAGCTCAGCTGTAGTGGCTGTGGGGAGCAAGCCTCAAGGAATCCTAACGTCAGTGAACTTATACTTGTGCATTGCTCTCTTGCATATTGTTATTAATCTGTACTCAAATTGGTACCTTTTTTGGTTCGTCTTCCTCATCATAATGATTGCTGCCAGTTCAAGGGATATCTTGATGCGGGTGATCGCAAAGAACCTGTCTGCGGATGCGACTCCGGTTGAGAAGGTATGTAAATACAACTGAGAGTTTCATATACGAACTGGTTTGTGCAACTAGATAAGTGACAATTGAGCTAACTAAACAAAGGTGAACATTCTTTTATATGATGCAATGCAAATTGTAGGTTATGACTCCTGACCCTGAATGTGCCACGGTTGACATGCCTATCCTGGACGCCCTACGGACCATGCAAGAGCGCAAGTTCTTGCATCTTCCGGTGATGGACAGAGGTACGTACACCTTTTCGTTTCAGAAAAAACAAAAAACTGATCAGGAAGACATACTGAAACTAACTAAAATCAGTCGTCCTAATTACATTTTTCCATGCATCCATGGCAGACGGCTCGATCATTTCAATTATTGACGTCATTGATATCGCACATGCCGCGATCTCCATTGTAAGCTCTGTTCATCCGTATGCTATAAATGTTTGCTATTTGTGCATTTGGGTAGAGTGGGAGATGCCTGCTATGACTACTCATTGCACAAAATGGGACAGGTGGAGAGCAGTGGTGGCGACGGTATGGGGAACGACGATGCAGCAGCGTCCATGATCCAGAGGTTCTGGGACTCCGTCATGGCTTTGAGTCCTCTGGATGACGAGACGGACACCCAGTCCCAGATGAGGTTGTTCATTTGCAGGAGATCTGAACTTCTCGGTTCTAGCATAAACTCATATACAGTGTCTGCTGGTCTTTCTCATTCGATTGATTGATACTCCATTAGTTGACTGACAATGCTAATTGGTTGAACTAATCACCGGCGACAGCGAGGCGTCGAGGTCACAGATGATGTCCGATGTCCACCACGATTCCGTGGGCGGCAGCGAGGCCGGGTTCCCGTCGTCCTTCTCCTTCAAGCTCCAGGACAGGCGAGGGCGGATGCACCGCTTCAGCTGTGGTATGGATGGTACCAACGTTGCAGTGTGAGATATTGCACTGTAGCATTTCCGACACGGTGATTGAGCGAGATTTGTGCTGCCTGTGCAGAGGTCCAGAGCTTGACGCCGCTGGTGACCTGCATCCTCAGAAGGCTCGGCGCCGACATCGACCCTGACCGCCTACCGCAAATCCTGGTATGTATACTATACAAGATGCGAGTCATCATCGATAAGTTGCCAATAACTAAAGCCTGTGCAATTTATCTGTGCAGTACGAAGACGAGGACCGGGACAAGGTGGTGCTGGCGTCGGACGACGACCTCGCCGCGGCGGTGGACCACGCCAGGCTCGCCGGATGGAAGGCACGCACGCATGCTTATCAATTGAGCCCTTCGTTCTAGCGTCGGTGGTGTGTAACTACCGACTACAACTGTGATTGATCATGCTTGCAAGCATGCAGGGTCTGAAGCTGTTCCTGGACTACTCCGGCACCACCGGCCGTCGGAAAGCGGTGGCGTCCTCCAGTGGCGGCGCCATGGCCGTGGGCATGTCGAGCCGGGACGCGTGGGCAGCGGCGTACAGCGGGGTCGCCGCTGGGGCTGCCCTCGTCACCGGGATCGGCGTCATGGCGTATCTGCGAAGATCTGCCTAGCTAGTTTAGTGGTACCACCACCATCAGTCCATCACCAATGTGAGGATCGGAGTTCCTGTCCTAGCTTCGAATCACTAGAGGTAGTATGTATGGTTTACACATGCCCGACCGGTGTATATTAACAACAGCCTCGTAAGGTAAGTCGATGTCGGTACAGTCTCCCAAAGAAATTCACGATTACGACTCTCCAGTCTTCGCCTGTTCGGTTGTTCCTCTTAGACCTCAACGCAGCGCTGCCTGGCGATAGGATCGGCGATCGACGGTTAATAACATGCTGGTAATATCCTGATTACTGAACAATTCCAACAATTCAAAAGCCACAATTCAGAAGAAAAAAAAAACAGTTTTTCTTTGCTGCATCAAACCAATATGAAGATGTAAAATGATTTGATTCATTGAGCATGATTCATGCATATGACAATACTGCAACACATGCACATGCCACTGGAATTTTGGAAGGAGCTCTCTACAACACTGACAAACATACATGCTTCGTCACTCTAAATTCTAAAATACAACGCTAATATTTTGATGCAAGCTAGACAATTGATAACAGCAGGGACGATGTGCACACAGCCATCACCGGCCATCCCCTGCACCTCCGTTGTAACTCCGACGCCTAGTAGGCTGGAATGATTGAGATGCATCAGGTGGCAATGCAGTGCAGAGTAACTTCACGCCCATCTGAAGAAAAAAAGCCGGACCTGCCGGAAGTGCACCGAAAAACAACAATGTAAGCGAGGACATTTGGAAATTAGGCAAAGTTGACAACGGGAAATTACATACCGATCATCATAAGGATCAATGTTTAGAGTCTTGAGTTGCGGTGGTGGATGCACATTATATACGGGGAGCTTCGGACACCGCCGAACCTCCAGATGCTCGAGTGAAGTGTGACTAGGAAGCCCGTCACAGTACTGGAGATTGGAGCACTCGCTTATGCACAGCCGTGTAAGTGAGGGCAGACTTTGTTGTTTGATAGGCATGCTTGTAAATTCGGCGCCATATATGTTTAAGCACTGCAACGAGCGGAACTCATTCGATGGGCTGTACATTAATTCATCATTCAGTCCAGAGGAGAGATTCAAGACGGTGAGTGAAGGAACATAGTCGACTGCACGGAGATTTGGACAGCCCCCTAGACTCAAGGTCTTAAGCTTGGGCAGCGAACAGACTGCAGTCGTCACAACAGAGTGTTGCCGCAGGATGATGAGCAAGGGGTCATAAGTAACTGAGCCAATGGAAATCAGGCTTGGACAATTGAATATGTCTAATTTCTCAAGGGATGGAAGAGTAGGAACTGAAATCAGGCTTGGACAATCGAATATGTTTAATTCCTCAAGGGATGGAAGAGTTGGAATTTCTCTTAGAGCAGGACAGTCCATGACATGTAATTTGCGAAGAGCAGGGCATGCTGGTAACAGAGCCATTCTATGACACCCAACTAGATTCAAGGTTACCAAAGACTGGAATGGCACCAACGGGAGGGAGCTCAGTTTTGGGCAATATAATAACGAAACTTCATTTAGGCATGGGAACCCTCCATATTCTGCTCCGGACCATTCTGACCACTCCGGCATATTTCCAATACTTAATTCTGTCAGTGACGGGAATTCTTTATCTCCTGCATGGTGTCTGGATGACTTCATCAGGCTGACGCATTCCATATACTGCATACCCTGGACAGTGAGGTACTTGAGGCAAGGTAAGCCACCAAGCTTTGGGAGGTGTCTAGAATCACCACTCCATATCTCTATTCTGGTCAACATGCAGAAGGAAGCATCTCCCAACCAACTAGGGTATTTTCCAGAGTTGTAACCCGATATGCACAGTACCCTTAGGTTGTTATGTGGTCGCAAGCTGTCTAGTAGTTGGTCCTGTGGTATTTCGGTCACAGGTAATTCTGGATGCATTCCACACTCACACAAAACATGGTTCTGGATGCATTCCCATCCGTTGCTAAAGCTCAGCATCAATGACCGGAGATGCTTTTTGTTCTTCAGCTGGGCTTCGATTGCATACTTAACATGGCGAACCTTACGCAATCCAAAAATACCCAGCTTTCTAATGTTGTTGAGGTTCCTCAGCTCGCTTATGTTCAAACTACAACGGTGCCTGCTGATATGTATGTCAGGCAAAGTATGCAGGCGTGTTAGGTGCTCAATTCCACTGAGTGCTAGATTCTGCGCATGGTGAGTAGATAGCCCATAACCATTATAAAAATCTACATATGATTGGCCTAAATATAATTGGCGTAGTAGCTTCAGATGGCCCACACCATCACGCAATGCCACCATGCCAAGGCTGCTCTTATAGTAGCTTCTTATGTCAAGCGCCCGCAGCTTTTTACAGTTGGAAAACAATGCTTCTGGAACGTTGTTGCCAACAACAATGATGACCCTCAGAGAATGTGGGAAAACTGAAATGCCAGATATTGTTCTATATTTATTTATGGAAAGGTACCGAACATTTTGTGGGATTTCAGTCAGGGTACCTTCAATTCTGTAAAACTCTTCCCCAGCAAAAAAGCATGCAAGATCATGGATAAGGTCATGTAAGAGGTATGAATCCACATCATCAACCTGAAGCATTGACCTTCCAACCAACTCCTTCAAATACCGTTGTCCAATTTTGCACTCATCATCACTTCCATCAGAATCAAGCAAGTCAAGTAATTTCCACAAGTGCAACACTTCTTTACGAGAAAGTTTATAATCTTTGGGAAATAGAGAAAGACAAAGGAAACACCTTCTTAAATATACAGGCATGTGCCCGTAGCTCAGTTCTAGCGCTGCCAAAATCTCATCCCTTGGTTCTTTCAAGTCCCACAGCTCACTCTCTAAGACATCCATCCATCTTGTTTCTTCATTTTCGTAGCGCAGCATACTTCCTAGTGTCTTAATTGCCAGTGGCAAGCCTTTGCACTTTGTAACAATTCTCTTTCCAATCTTCATTAGTTTTGTTGGGATGTCAGACCCTTGTTCAGAAATCAAGACAACTTTGCAGAACAAGGACCAGCTCTCATCAAAACCCAGACAATTTAGGGCATAAAAAGGCATAGTCTGTACCAGCATTGCCACTGCCTCGCTCCGAGTGGTAACTAAGATCTGGCAACTCTTTGCTGCTGTCAAAGGAGCACATAACCTGTCCCACCACTCTCTTCGCTCATTCCATATATCATCCAACACAAGAAAACCCTCTGCTCATTCATTTCTTCTGCTAATTTCCTCTGAAGATGAGCAAGTTCTGTATACATACACTGCTCCCTCGTTATGGAAGTAATGATGTTCTTTGTCATTGTTTTGATATCAAAGTCCTCCGAGACACAAACCCAGGCATGCTTCAAAAAGGACTGTCTTACCCTTGGGCTGTTATACACAAGTTGTGCTACCGTTGTCTTGCCTAGTCCTCCCATACCAACAATGGCCATGACAGAAACAGGATTTCCTGCACTTTCCCCTTTCCTAGACAGTAACCTGTCAATTATCTTATCTTTGTCATGCTCTCGCCCCAAAATGCTCTTCTCGAATACCACAGAGCTGGTATGCCTCAAAGTACTCATATCAGGAGCAAATCGTCTCTCCCCATCATTTTCTGACAAACTCAAATGTTCAGAGTAGTGTATGATCTCATTGAACCTCTCGGTTATTTTCCTTGCTCGAAGAACCAGGTCACTAGGAACAGCCACTATACCGGTATCCATCGGATAATCCTCCAATTCCTTTTTGAAGAAAGGCAAAATGCTAAGTCAGTTTGTCACGTTAATTACTTGACTGTACTTTCTCTCAAAAAAAGACTTGACTGTACTTCTTTCTAGAGAATAATGAAGGATAAGCCTCCACTTCGATGCATGAACACTAAAATAAATAAATAAATAATCAGAAATTATACATTACCATTTGATACTTGCGCTTGCCGGTGTTTGCGATGCCGCCGGCAGATGGGTGGGGATCCACCGACTTGCAGCGATCCACCTCATACTCGTACTCGTCCACCACGTCCTCGATGTCGTACGCAAGGTCCTTGAGTTCCATGAGCCGCAGCTTGGCGGACTCCTCGCGGATGTTCCAGTGCTCCTCGGCGTCGTGCAGGGTCGCCCGGATCCGGTGCATGGTCCGCTCCAGCTTCCTCAGCTCCTCCAGATTTGCTTCCTCCTGGCTCGCTGAAGACGACGAGGAGGACGGCGCCGTGGAGAAGACGCGGAGGAAGGAGGAGAGCTTCTCCCATGCCCTCCCCACCGACAGAGACGCGAACAGTCCCGTCACCATTGTCAAGAGTTGCACAGCTCGATCTCTCCGCGCACGAAGTGGGGTGAAGAACAAGAAAAGCAGGAAAGCTGCAGAGACGGAAGTTCTTAGTGCTTTAAGCTTTTGCTTAGTGGCCAGAGCAATTTCTGAAATACGACAAAGTTGGAGACTTGACGAGATGGAGTCGTGTCAACCGGTCAACGCGCCTAAAATTCGGTCCAACTTTATGGCAACTTCCTAGCAATCTCAGCTACGAGCTATGCATGGGTTGTGCTAGGTCCAAGATGCCATTTACCTACCAAGACATCGTATATATATACGCCACTGCAGTCTGCAGGAGTACATCTTGAACGCTTTCGTCTCTGGCCGCTGCTCAAAGTGCTAGTGTGCAAATATGTCATGGAATTTTTTTGTCATTATAGTAAATAATTGGTTCCTCAGAATCAATGTGTTTCTATCACCATAATTGATTTTTTTCTGTGTTTACTATAAAGTTTTACAAATTATTTTTACTATAATATATACCAAACTAATTATATGGAAATAGAAGAAGTTCATTAGTAAATAAATAGTGAATTCAGTCGGACAATGACTACTTTTTTTTTTCTAAAACCAAAGGATTGATAAGTTAAACCGCATACACATTATAGAGAAACTGTCACGTGTGTATGGCTGACTTAACTAGTTCTGAGTTTGACTAGTCCATCAACCCGTGCTACCGCACGGGCTAAAAAATTAGCATTTATAGTTTGTATAGAAACTTTAGGTTCTAGTGTTCTGCAACTTTTCCTAAGTCATTCTTAAAATCTTGTAGAGTCAAAATATCTTAAGTTTGGCCAAAATTATATGATAAGGCAATAACATGTTAACTAATTATTGTTAGATTGTTTGTCAATTATATGTTCATAGTATACCTATTTGATATTGAACATCTTTGTAATTCTCCATATTATTTTGGTCAAACTTGTGATGCTTTGATTGTTTAAGATTCTTATAATGACTTGTAATTTAGAATAGAGTGAGTGGTTAATAATTGATATATATGAGACTGATGTGTTTATTTTCATCCCAATATATTGTTGCCAACTTTGCATCATATTTCCATACCTATGACAGATTTGTTTAGTTGTGAATAATTTAATATGAGACTGATTTTTTTCTTTATCTTATTGTGGTAGGGTTTAACACAAATGCTCAATCCATTTTTTTCATCTCTGTTCGTATTGATTCACAACTCCTGACCTCCAAGTGTGTTTTTGGCATCTGTGTTTAGTTCAACTCTCTCATTCTTACAAAATACCCATATACATACTCTTATTTACTTCATATTCTTACAGAATAATCGGTTTATTTTCTTATGATTATTTGCTAGTTATAGAATTTTATTATAGATTACAATTTATACTTTTCCAAATTAAGTTACTCATATTTTTTCATGTTTGCATTGTACATTCATATGGGCTTGACCCGTATTTAGATGAAACCTCAATTATGTATATAGTTTGGAAATTAATTGGCATACTCATCGCTTCATCTACATTATCTATAGGAACAAACCTAATGCATACACTAGTTTTTTTCTATATTAACAATGATGGAAGTGAATAATTAAAAATGGTTTTAATAGTAATTTTGTAATTTTTATGGATAATCTATAATAGTACTTTGTATTGTCTATGTTTAATAATATAATGTCGGTGGGTAATCCATAAATGCAAATTTAAGGATTACTTTGTATTATTTTTCCCTATTCATATATTCCCTGCATCCAAAAATAAGTCTCCATCTCACATTTGATGAATCTTCCAATCTAAACTTTTGACCAAACATAGGAAACTACTAATATTTATAAAACCAAATAATTAGATAAATATTAATGGAGTGGGGAGCCACATTAGGAAAATTTTACATAATGGTAGGGGTGATAATTTGGATCAATATTTTAGTTAGTTTGGACTACTTTTTTAATTGCAGATTTATATTTTTGAAGGAAAAATAATATACAACTAATGACTTGAAAAAACACCCCACTCTTGTGCATTGTTTTGTTTGACAAAATTAATCATCTACTATAGTAGTTGACTAAGGCTTTAGGTTTCACTGAAATACTATATTTTGATTAATTATAAGAGACAAATAGAATGCCAATTAGCAATGATGATATAATTCAAGTTTTACGTACCTTGATATAGAAACAATTAGCGTATTTGGCCCATTCTTTATGTTTTCAAGTGGCTATCTGACAGATAGCACGTGTGTAAATGAATGTTATAATGAATTTGCCTTCGGTTCTTATATAGGTAAACTGGGCAATCTATGTATAAACTACGTAGCTAGATTAAATGATGCTAGAAAGTATATTTGCATTTGGAGTTAATTTCTAACTTGTACGGAGTAATAACGTGCCATCACCCAACAACATAGGTTGCCTTGGTTAGACGGCCAAGAGGCAAGAGAGCATATGTACGTGCAGCTTGGTACTTATCCACGTCCATGATCCATATGCTTGTCTATGCGTGGTTTAATTAATGATAACGGAGGGCTGTATCTATGAGTTCCCCGCATCCACATGCTAGCTGATGGAGGACGGTAGGTTCTACGCCAGCTCGTGGATGATCAGGAACATAATATAGAATATCAAACAACAATTAATTAAAGTGACAAATCGATGGCAACAGATGGTAGATTTACCTTAACATGTGCATGGCTGACAACAAATTCATTCTTCGTGCCCTGTCACATCGTCGTTGAGGATAGTTGTTGACACCAAGATTGCTCCAGGCGCCTACACACCACACGTGGGCCTTGGACGCCCTGGAGGTAGCCCTAAGCGACCTACAAACGTGACAACTTCGAAGCGTAACCGGCAAAACCGATCTAGAGACCGGTAGACCGATGTAGAGCTTGAAGATGACCGGAAAAAGCTCCCGAACTCGCTCCCGGAAGGATCCGACGGGGATGAGCACGTGGAGGATCTTCTAGCACCAGCGGATGGCGTCTAGGATGCCAACGGAACTCGCGGAGAGAGCCGCCGAACAGCAACTAGAGGGGTTGAGGAGAGAATTAGGGCAAAGGAGATAGTTTTTGTGTAGTTGTATGATTCGATTGATAGATGGGATCAATCGGCCGTGATCCCCTTGTATATATAGGGGGTGGTCTTATCCCCGTAGAAAACAACTCCAAAGCATATACGACAAGTTTTCCACGTCCAAAATTACCAAAAACGCGACCCGGGTCGGAGTCGGTCGCGCCCGACACACAGCGCCGGACGCGTCCGACACGAAAAGGGCGCGTCCGACGCGCTGCGTCCGGCGCCTCGCGTCCAGAAAAACGTTTCTGGACCGCGTCTGAGTTCGGCGCTCGTGTTTGGCGCCACGTTACGCGTGCACGCGCTGAGCACCCGCGTCCGACGCTTGTTGCAGCGTCCGGCGCTCGGTCGCCGCGTCCGACGCTGTTGGCGTTTCTTAGCGTCATCACCAGGATTGCAACGTCCTTGGCAATGTCACTAGAAACACCACTAGGTATTCTGTAGCATTCACAGAACAAGTCCGCAAGCGCACCGAAATACCGTTGTAGCATTTCATCCGGAAGTATTCAGGGTATCGTTATTTATATTTTCCCAAAGGAAGGCAAGGTATAAAAGAGTCTAATTTGGACATGGACAAGATAACATGATTGCATAATAGACCAATGTTCATAACAAAGGGTAAATGGGATTTATATTTGGATACATGACACACACACTCAAGCCAAACTCAAGGATAAAGAGAAAAGAAAGAATAAAGAAGAACCTAGACTCTGGAGCAGGCATTCCTTCATAGCTATGTTAAGATAGCAGATAATCATACAGATACACGTTTATTATATAGGGTCGAGGTTCTAAGTTAAGATAGTTCTGGTCATTGTGATCTACTTCGGCACCGGATAACACTTGCCAAGCGTTGCCGGCCTACGGCTCTACGTCGAACCCGAACGTGGGGATTACAAGGGACGGACAGGCATCGGCACACCGCCGCCTACCACCTCAACCGTGGGGCACGAGGCAAACGAAGGTAGCATATAGCCTATACACCACGTCTATGCTATAACTACTACTCTAGCGTGAATTCAAGGCTTACCCGTCTCCGGGGTCCTTCTACTAGAGTATCCGCCACGAGGACGGACGACGAACCCGCAAACCAACATTGACCAAGACTAAGTTAAGAAAGAACTCATCACCTCAACTTAGCTCTAGATCTAAACATGCATGTATGATAGGTTAAGCATAAAGTTCTATAATACAAGAATGTAACATAGGAACTATATGCTAGTTCATATGTAAACAATATATGTCATAAGAACTTTGCTCTAAGTCAAGAACATAACTATATTGATAGAACGAGAACAGGAATATAGAAGATTCTCTAAAGTATTCATACCAAGCTTCTCCTTCTAGAGATCCTTGCCTCTCTCTTACAAAGCACTTGCCAAACTCCTACTACTACATCCTAAAACTACTAAAGATAGTACAAGTGTGGAGGGAGAGAGGCTCTTGTGTTGGTGTGTCCCTAGGAGGGGGAATGGCCCTCCTTTTATAGGTGAGGTGAAGGGGGCTCTTTGGAAAAGAGCCATCCCTACATGGAAGGGGCCAAACCGACCTCAAAGAGGTGGTTTCACACCTTCCATGTTGGAAGCACCAGCAGAATTGGCCTTGGATCATCGCCATGGGCCATCTGGAGAAAGTTGGGCCCGTTTGGCGCCAGGCCAGGCGCGCCCGCGCCCAATGTGGGCCTGCTGGGCCTCTGCTTTCACCACCAGTGTGTGGGCCTTTCAGCTGGCTTCGAATCGGCTGGTCATTTGCCCTAATCGGAGTCCGGATGCATCCGTGGCGCCCAATTTACTGAGACATGGTCCTGCAGCCCAAGATAGAATTGGTCTAGATTTTGGCCCTTCACCTCATGGGTTCATCTTTGACACTTGCACCCATGTTTGGGTCTCCGGCACTCTTGTAAGAGGGTTTGGCCTAGTTTTGGTCTAGATTTGTCATTTGCTCTCCCTCTTTGGCTTTACGCTTTTCCGAAAGGCGCATTTCTTCATACAATTCCATGCACTTGGTGTATATTCCTGCAAAGTATTACAACTTCCAAGTACATGTGGAATTGGGTTAATAGTAAAGATATATGTGCAATAAAATATTTATTTCTCCCAAAATGATCTATAATTGGCGGGTAAAAATCGGAGTTAAGGACCGCCAACAAGATCCCCCAAGCTTACCCCTTGCTCGTCCCGAGCAAGGCATTTCTTGTTGGGTTGTTGATCAGGAGTTGCTTTGCAATGCCGATTACATCTCAAGTGTACAAAATTTAAAAGAGAGCTTTCTACTGCAATTTGAATAAATCGGCAATTGTATCTACTCTATGTTTCCTGAATAAAGTGGGGCTTCTAATTTTTCGGTCTTGGGGCGATTGCAAGATAGAACAGGTTTTCAAAGACCGGTGCTTTTCATTCGTCCCAAGATCAACTTTCAATCCGGAGGTTTTGCAAGATTTTTGAAAGTATAAACCAAGTTCCTCAAATGATCCGCTCGATCGCTCAAAGTGTATGGTAACCTTACCAAAGGCTTTGATGATTGCCTTTATGTCCTCCTCTAGTATTTTTGAGTGGAGTTAGGGGTAGGCATACAAGGAATGGCTTACTTACCGCTTGTGGATAGCCGAGTCAAAGTCCAAACCATGTTAAGGTAAAGGCCATACACTAGGTTGAGATGTGCAAGTTTGTGGGATGGATGAAGAATGATTCCTAATTTTTGTGGTATTTTTGGGTCTCCATGCATCATGACAACCTCTCTTTTATTTGGGGGAAGAAGAGATGAAGGAAATATGGGTTATCAAAGAGTAACTATTTTTCTTTCTTTTCTTTTCTCTCTTTTTTTGAACGGGGATCTAAGATTTTTCCGTTATCTAAAAAAAGGAATGCCCCTTGGCATAGCTGCTCTCTTTTTCTCTTTTTTTTTTCCTCTTTTTTTCTCTTTTTCTTCTTCTTTTTTTTTTCTTTTTGTACGGGGATCTAAGATTTCCGTTTGTCTACAAGATTGGAATATCTAAAACTTATTTCTCCCTCTCTTTTTTTCTTTTCTTTCTCTCTCTTTTTTTAACTAAAAACATAGCCCATAACTTATTGCTTGGAAAAGGATGAGAGAGATGTCATGATTGAATGCATGGAGAATTTTTAGCAATCTAAAAGAGGGGTGCGCGATCCTCAGGTTAAGGGTCGACACTTTTATTTGGTGGCATGGTGCGCAATTCTCGGTGTAAGAATTGGCATTCTGGGCGAGAGGGGTGCATATTGTGCGCAACTCTCGGTGTGAGAGTCGGCAATTATTTGGTAGGTGCAAGTGAATCTCAACCATATGTGTAAGACCCAAATCTAGGTTAGGTTCAAACCGTGACAAGGCCCAACAATTGGTAAGAAGCATACGACAAAGGGTTTTGTAAACTTGTAGAGAAGCATGTCGTATTTGGCCTTGGTGGGTATTTCACGATCATTGAGGAACTATTGTTTTTGAAATTTTCAAAACAAAACTCCGGACGTCGAGTTTTCTCCAAGGGGACAAAGTCATTCTTTGTGGTCTATGTCACTATATCATATCGCGCAATAACCTAGACTAGAGCAATTGTATGCAACCCGATAAATCAAGTTTCTAGAGCATGATAATGTAAAGCCGATAAACCCAAATATTAGAGAAAACTCCATTTTAAATCAAGTACAAGAGAGACATAAAACAGAGCAACTATTCATCATATCAACATGGGTAGAACTAAACATTTCATGGCACATATATAGAGTGGAATTATTTTTTTTTATTTTCAATGCAAGATAAGAAATTTGAATTTAAACATGCTAAAAAGAAAATAAGATTGCGGGAATTTAAATATGCAATGCAGGTACCTCATGTGGGGGTCCTCCCCCAAGCTAGCTCTTTACTTACCATTAGCCTGGAATGCCACTAGTTGGTGCATGCTATGGCCTGATTCTCGGTTCATGGCCTCCTTTGAGCATGCTAGGAAGATCCCCTCCCCCAAGCTTGTCTTGTGGTGACATCGAGATAACAGGACAACATACTTGAGGTTTGAAAGGTTTATTAAATTATTATTTTTTGTTATTTTTTTAGTTCACCAAAGAAAACTTTATCTCCATTGTCATCTCGAAGACTTACCCTCATAAGATTTATAAATTTCTGCGGGGGTTAGTCCATATGATCAACCAAACTCTACACTAGAAGTTTTGGTTCAACAATCAAACTTGACTCCATGTCTTGTTTGATTAAGGTAGGCATAGCTAACCCAAGCACCATGCTTGATCTAGCAAGCCTATGGGAGTATGATCATTATGAATGACCAAAACTTCCAAACCAAAACATGCAGCATAGAAACTGGAGGCATGAAAAGATAAATAAGATTCATCCAAAGGAGACAAAGGCATTGCACAGGTGAACAAGATAACCATTTTTTTTTTTTGAAAGAATGTTCATCCAACTTTTATTCAAACTCAAACAAGGCTAAAAAGACCATGCCTTATTTTGTCTCCAACATGAGTTACTTATATTGCTTATGATAACAACTCCAAGTTCATTAATCAAATTTCAACACCGAGTCAAAATTTGATTAAAGAAGGCTATTTTAATCTAAGCACCATGCTTAAATCAAAAATGGCCTATGGATGCATTTAATTAGAATGCACCCAAACTGAAGTATAACCATAAACAAAAGAAGCAAGACTTTTATTTCTATGGAGACAAAAGTGAGTAAATGAGTTGGTGAACATTACCTTTGCATACCTGAGAGTTGTTTACCGGCAACATTATGGATGTAACGACAAAGTTGTTGCTTTGCGGTTGGCATGATGGCTTTGCCCAAGCGAACCTCAAGACCGGCCACACAGCAACATGTATGGGCCATGGGTCTTGTTAGTTGTAGCAAAGGCTTGGAGGTGAGCCCTTCTTGCTTGTCGAAGCAATGTTGGATGGAGTTGGGTAGCCCAAAGGTGTTTCTCTTTGGTTATGTGGGGCCATCCTTCTCCTTCTCTCCTCCCATTTTTTTTTCCAACACTCTTTTCCTTCATCATTTTTTTGCATATATTTTTTTTTTTTTTAGCACTTTTTTCAATTTTTTTTTATATTTTTTTCATCATTTTTTTCAAACAAGGTAGAGCCAACATCTCCTTTTTTTTTTTTTTTCTCTAACCAAGATGGCCTTATGGTGAGACTTTCGTCATCCTTCGCCACACTTATACTTTGTGTGAAAGTCAAGTATGTAGAGACCGGATCACCAAAGGCATCAAAGTGTTTATCCGATGTGACTCTTGTGTCTTTATGTACCATATGCCCCTTGTTCTTCTTAATCTCCACCCGAAATGGTTAGTGACCAAGAATACCCGAAGGTGCATAGTAACTTAAAAACATATCCTTGCCTTATTGGTAAGGGAAAAGAAGAAAAAAAAATCTTCGATAATCCGGGGTACCTCCCGGCAGTGCTTGCTTTATGGTCATAAGCTTGACCGCCAAAAACTAGGACAAAGTTTATAGCCAGAAGCTATGATTGGCTTCCATCGACATGGCTAATCAACTTGTCCCAAAAGGAGATTTTTTTTGCTTGGTTTAATCATTCAAAGATCACATGCAGCAGTTTCGAAACAGTGATCAAACATGTCGTTTAACCAAAGTAGGCAATTTAACCTAAGCTCCATGCTTAGTTTAAAAAGCCTATGAAGATATGATCTTGCAACAACCACACTTCAAATCGAAACATGCTTCATGCAAAACTCGAATACAAACCAAGTTTTTAATAAATATTATATTTTTTGTGAAAATAGTTTTATAAAATAAAATTACTTATATAAATATTTTTTTCTAAAACAAAATATTGTAAGGTAACAAAACAAATAGTTTTTGTAAGATAGTTTTATAAAATATTTTTTTTGATAAAGAAAAAATATTTTTTCTCGTTATGAGCAATAGCTACAACACAAGCAAGCTATCATGAACATGTCCTAATAAATTCTTTTAACCGCCTTCCCGGCAACGGCGCCAGAATGCTTGTTGGCGTTTCTTAGCGTCATCACCAGGATTGCAAAGTCCTTGGCAATGTCACTAGAAACACCACTAGGTATTCCGTAGCATTCACGAACAAGTCCGCAAGCGCACCGAAATACCGTTGTAGCATTTCATCGGAAGTATTCGGGGTATCGTTATTTATATTTTCCCAAAGGAAGGCAAGGTATAAAAGAGTCTAATTTGGACATGGACAAGATAACATGATTGCATAATAGACCAATGTCCATAACAAAAGGGTAAATGGGATTTATATTTGGATACATGACACACACACTCAAGCCAAACTCAAGGATAAAGAGAAAAGAAAGAATAAAGAAGAACCTAGACTCTGGAGCAGGCATTCCTTCAAAGCTATATTAAGACAGCAGATAATCATACAGATACACGTTTGTTATATAGGGTCAGAGGTTCTAAGTTAAGATAGTCTGGTCACAGTTGATCTACTTCGGGCACCGGATAACACTTGGTCTGCCAAGCGTTGCCGGCCTACGGCTCTACGTCGAACCCGAACGTGGGGGATTACAAGGGACGGACAAGGCTGTCACCACCTGTCGCCTACCACCTCAACCGTGGGGCACGAGGCAAACGAAGGTAGCATCTAGCCTAGACACCACGTCTATGCTATAACTACTACTCTAGCGTGAATTCAAGGCTTACCCGTCTCCGGGGTCCTTCTACTAGAGTATCCGCCACGAGGACGGACGACGAACCCGCAAACCAACATTGACCAAGACTAAGTTAAGAAAGATCTCATCACCTCAACTTAGCTCTAGATCTAAACATGCATGTATGATAGGTTAAGCATAAAGTTCTATAAGACAAGAATGTAACATAGGAACTATATGCTAGTTCGTATGTAAATAATATATGTCATAAGAACTTTGCTCTAAGTCAAGAACATAACTATATTGATAGAACGAGAACAAGAACATAGAAGGATTCTCCAAAGTATTGATACCAAGCTTCTCCTTCTAGAGATCATTGCCTCTCTCTTACAAAGCTCTTGCCAAACTCCTACTACTACATCCTAAAACTACTAAAGATAGTAGAAGTGTGGAGGGAGAGAGGCTTTTGTGTTGGTGTGACCCTAGGAGGGAGAATGGCCCTCCTTTTATAGGTGAGGTGGAGGGGGCTCTTTGAAAAAGAGCCATCCCTACATGGAAGGGGCCAAACCGACCTCAAAGAGGCGGTTTCACACCTTCCATGTTGGAAGCACCAGCAGAATTGGCCTTGGATCATCGTCATGGGCCATCTGGAGAAAGTTGGGCCCGTTTGGCGCCAGGCCAGGCGCGCCCGCACCCAATGTGGGCCCGCTAGGCCTCTGCTTTCACCACCAGTGTGTGGGCCTTTCAGCTGGCTTCGAATCGGCTGGTCATTTGCCCTAATCGGAGTCCGGATGCATCCGTGGCGCCCAATTTACTGAGACATGGTCCTGCAGCCCAAGATAGAATTGGTCTAGACTTTGGCCCTTCACCTCATGGGTTCATCTTGGACACTTGCACCCATGTTTGGATCTCCGGCACTCTTGTAAGAGGGTTTGGCCTAGTTTTGGTCTAGATTTGTCATTTGCTCTCCCTCTTTGGCTTTACGCTTTTCCGAAAGGCGCATTTCTTCATACAATTCCATGCACTTGGTGTATATTCCTGCAAAGTGTTACAACTTCCAAGTACATGTGGAATTGGGTTAATAGTAAAGATATATGTGCAATGAAATATTTATTTCTCCCAAAATGATCTATAATTGGCGGGTAAAAATCGGAGTTAAGGACCGCCAACGGGCCTTCCGTCCGGCGATCCGGGCTACTGAGGGCGGCTCTGGGCCGCGTCCGACGTGGCCCAGGAGCGTCTGATGCTGGCGCGGAGACGCGTCCAGTGCTCGGGATGCTTCCTGGCCGGCTCTGTGTTGCGTCTGATGAGCGTCAGACGCGTCCGGTGCTTTGGCATAACGTGTCCGACGCGAGTTTCTTCGCCTTTTTCGCCGTTTCGCATGTTCGATGACACGTCGATCTTCGTCAATTTCCATTGGACATTTTTGCACATCAACACATGCCCCCCTGTTTTCAGGTAAATCTGTGATGATCCTGAAAACACTTTTCTACTTGCAACCAACTAGCAACGATACCCATCACATCGGCTAGCCGGTGACTAAGGGCGATGTATACATCGGCCATGTTGTTCTAAGGGCGATACATGTATCAGCCATTATTTGGAAGAGCACTAGCCTTCTTGCCAAACACTTGGGAAGTATTTTTTAAGATACCTCCCGTTAATTGCTTTGTCGAGACACTCCTTCTTCATTATCTCTAGCACATAAGAGTTTCCAGGCACCACCTTGATCACTCTTAAAGGACCCTCCCAATTAGGAGACCATTTGCCAAATTCATTGCTCTTCGATCCAATAGGTAGTATGGTTTTCCACATGGTTTTCCACACTAAGTCTCCCACTTGGAATGATTTGCTCCTTACTTTCTTGTTATAGGCCTTTGCAACACGCATCTTGTCTTTATCAATCTCCCTAAGAGCTTGTAATCTCTTGTCGATCACTTCATCTATGTTGTCCATCATGAGATCATGGTACATCATTGGAGATAAATCATTTTGTTTAGCAAATCTGAATGCACCCAAGTTTACTTCAACGGGCAACATAGTTTCTTGACCATAAACTAATTCAAAAGGAGAAGTATTTGTAGCACCATGCTTTGATATGCGATATGCCCACAAAGCTTCTGACAAGACTTCATGCCACTTCCTTGGAGTCTCTTCAATTTTCTTTTTAATGAGCTTGATCAAGGTCTTGTTACTAGCTTCAGCTTGGCCATTAGCTTGAGCATAGTATGGAGATGAATGAACAACCTTAATTTTGTATGATTCGGCAAAAGCCCTCACCTCTTTAGCATAAAAGATGTACCTGTGTCCCTTTGAAGATGAGGGGTGTATTTGGCCAATGAAATCAAGCCCCAAACCTCTAAATGGCCATGGCTTTGTGATAGAATAGAGCTCTGAAGCGGGCGCCATCTGAATATTCCCGAACCGTTGGCACTCTTCACATCCTTTGTAGTAGCGAAAACATACGGCTATCATAGTAGGCCAATAGAAACCAGCCCTTCTCAATAACCACTTCATCTTAGGAGCTGATTGATGCGTACCACACACACCTTCATGGACTTCTCCCATAGCCACCCTTGCTTGATCAGTTCCTAAACACTTTAGCAACAAACCATCGACTGTTTTTTTCTATAGAGCTCATCACCTTGCATTGTAAACTTGAATGCAAACTGCTGGATAGTCTTGTCAACTCTAGTGTTGGGATCCTGCAAATATTTCATTATGGGAGCCCTCCAATCCTCTAAATCGGTATTAAGATTACTAGAATCTGAATTAGACTGATTTGAGACATCATCAATAGCATATGCTTTAAACGAATTGGTTAATCCGATCATGTTGAACGGTTAAACCAATTCACTTGTTCCTGCACAACAAAAATTGATATCTTCATGCATCGGCTTTGTTTGTATATGAGAGTTTCGCTTACTAACATCAATGCCGGATGCTTGTTGCGCTAGCATATTAGCCTTTTGATTCTCATGTCTAGGGATATGTCGAATCTTAAATTCAGCAAGTTTGGAAATATAACCAAGACAAGTATCAAGGCAAGAACGTAGTGATTCATCTAAACATTGATACTCTCCATTAACTTGTTGAACCACTAGTAATGAGTCACCATAAGCCTCAACATGCTGCACTTTTGTAGGATCTAACACACCATAGGCCTCAACATGCTGCACTCTCATAGAAGTTAACATGATCAATCCAAATAACAAAGCTTGATATTCGGCTTGATTGTTAGTACAATTAAATTCCAACCGGCTAGACATCTCGGTCACAAGACCGCTGGGAGAGATTAAAACAATACCAACGCCTCGACCGTTTGCAAACCGATCCATCAAAATATAGCTTCCATGGAGTTGTAATGGTAATATAATTGACTTCATCATCAAGATTTATGCTATGCTCAACAATAAAATCAGCAAGAACTTGACCTTTGATTGCTCACAATGGCTCAAAGATCAGATCATATTCAATCAAAGAGTATGCCCACTTGCCTAACCTCCCACTGAGGATCGGCTGATGCAACATGTGCTTAATAACATCGACCTGACATGCTACAACACATGTACTTGATAACAAATAATGTTTCATCTTTTGGCATGCAAAGTACAGTGATAAGCATAATTTTTCAATATGGGCATACCTTGTCTCGGGATCAAGAAGACGACGACCAAGATAAGCAATCATATACTCTTTCCCTTCATCTTCTTGAGTCATAACAGCCCCAATAACCTTGTCTTCGGCAGCAACATAAAGCTTGAATGGTACCCCTCTCTTAGGTGCACGAAGAACGGGCGGTGATGACAAATATTCCTTTATCTTGTCGAATGCCCTTTGTTGGCTTGCCCCCCAAGTGAATTCAGACTCATCCTTCAACTTGAGTATAGGAGTAAAAGGAATAATTTTTCCGGACAAGTTAGCAATAAATCTTCTCAAGTAGTTCACCTTCCCTAGGAATTTTTGCATGTCTTTCTTGCACGTAGGTGGCTGAACTTTCTTGATCTTCTCAATCCTCTTGGGATCAACCTCTATGCCTTTGTATTGAATGATAAAGCCTAAGAACTTCCCAGCCGATACTCCAAAAGCACACTTGAGTAGATTCATCTTCAAACCATAGTGACACATCCTTTCAAAAGCAAGACGTAAATCGGCCAAATGAGACTTATGGGCAGCCGATTTAATCACAATATCATCAATGTATACCTCCATAATCACCCCAATTAGATCATGGAAAATCAAATTCATCGCCCTTTGATAGGTGGCGCCTACATTCTTCAACCCAAAGGTCATCACAATCCACTCAAACAAACCAACGAATCCGGGACAAACGAAAGCCTTCTTTGATGTATCTTCTTCCGCCATAAAAATCTGATTGTACCTCACGTTACCATCAAGAAAGCTAATCACTTTGTGCCCTGAAGCATCATTGATCAACATATCGGCTATAGGCATAGGATATTCATCTTTGGGAGTGGCTCTATTTAAATCTCTGAAATCAATGCATACTCTAATCTTGCCGCTGTCTTTCTTCTCAACCAGCACGATATTAGAGACCCACTCCGCGTATTGGCATGGACGAATAAACTTCGCTTGCAACAAC
Source organism: Themeda triandra (assembly GCA_018135685.1). Lineage (NCBI taxonomy): Eukaryota > Viridiplantae > Streptophyta > Magnoliopsida > Poales > Poaceae > Themeda > Themeda triandra. The sequence continues at coordinate 68,708 of JAENPR010001101.1, read as the reverse complement.
CTTTCGATCTCCTCCTTTATTCGGTCATGAATGGCCGAATTGAAGCGCCTCGGATGTTGCTTAACGGGCTTGAAGTTCTTTTTGAGAATGAGCCGATGCTCAACAAGATCTCGGCTCAATCCCGGCATCTCGGTGTAGTTCCATGCAAAGCAATCAATATATTCCTTGAGAAGCATGATTAATTCAGCTTTATAATCGGCTTACAAGTTTTGATTCACAAACGTCAGCCGTGGCGTAGTGCCATCCCCAATATCAACTTGTTCTAAAGGGTCGGCCGACATGAAACCTTGGCCCAACTTATTGAGCTCATCAAAGTCATCAATAGCTTCACAAGCATCGGTCTTTTTAGCCCGATACTCTTCCAATCGACGCTTTAACCATTCGTGATTATCCATTAAACAATTGTGTTCAGCCGATTGTCAATCAGCTTGAGAGATACAGGAACAAAGCCACCTCTAGCATAATCTACATAATCATAAGTAGAAAGATCTCTACCTGACAAGCAGCCAAAGGTGCCATGCCCCCCGAGCTCGGATGAATCGGCAACCGCAACTTCAGCCGATGAATCCGCATGGACAATCTCAACAGCATCACCGACCCATTGGATGAAAAATTGGTGTAGACTAGAAGAAACACACTCATTAGCATGTATCCAATCATGCCCAAGTATCACATTATAGCTCCCCTTGATGTCGGTGATGAAGAAAGCGGTAGCCAAGGTTTTGCTCCTGATGGTTAGTTCAACGTTAGCAGTACCCTTAGCCGGAATTGGAGCATCTCCGCTAACTCCCGTGATGGTCATGTTGGTATTGACCAACTCCTCTTCCTTGATCCCAAGTTTGCGGAACAACGAGTAAGGCATGACATTGACAATAGCACCGTTGTCCACAAGCATGATGTGCACCGGAGTTCCATTGATATGACCCCTCAAATTGAGAGGACGAAGGTGTAAGGTTGAGATGGCGGACTAGAGGGGGGTGAATAGTCCTTTTTAAAAACTAATTGCTCCGGCTAACCGATATAAGTGCGGAATTAAATCTATCGGCCTAGCCAAGACTTCACCCCTCTAACTATGACTCTAGAAGCACCTTGTAAGAGAAATCTAAACAAGTAATCAAGGTGACAATCTAGCTAATGCACACTAAACAAGACTTGCTTGCAAGGTCACACAAACCTAAGCAACTAGTAAAATGACAAGCGGGTGTGCACCTACACAATTCTAATGAGCAAAAGCACAAAGCCGTGCACCTACACAATTCTAATGAGCAAAAGCACAAAGCCAAACCTAAGCTCACTAGATGCTCAAGGACAAAGCTACACAAGCCAAACCCAAGAGCTCAAACTTACTTAACTACACAAGCTAATCAAGGCAACTTACTCTACTTCTAGCTACACAAGCAAGAAGGTGATTAACAAGCTACACAAGCTAACTAATCACTAGAGCAACTACACAAGCTATACAAGAATGTAAGGAATGTAAATACAAAGCTTGTGAAAGAGATTGCAAACCACCGCGAAGTGTGGACACAAGATGACTCGGCGATTTTTCACCAGTTCACTTGGTTGCCCCCAAGCTACGTCCCGTTGTGTCGACCAACACCTTCGGTGGTTCCTCCGGTCTTTTCACCTAGATGGTTCTTCGGTGTGACCCTCAAGTCACTTGCCCCTCAAGGCACGCCCGCAAGGCACCGCAAGACACCACTCTCAAGTGAGCCCCTCAAGGCACCGAGCAAACCCACACACGCAAGGGTGGTAACTCAATGACACGCGCAATCCAATAAGGCTACTCTTCGCGATCCCCGCGAGGTGAGCACCGAACCTCTCACAATCTCTTCTCCGGAGCACCGTATCTCCACGCGTGCTACCACGGAGCCACTTGCCACCAAGCCGTCTAGGAGGTGGCAATCCTCCAAGAGTAACAAGCTCTCCCGCTTGCAACCCAAACACCTAGTGCCACTCGATGCAACCTCGCAAAGCAATGCACTAGAATCACTCTCTCACACTATCGGATGGTCACTACCAAGCATATGTGAGTAGAAAGGGCTTCCAAGCACCACAACACAAGCTACCAAAGCTTGGGCGTGCTCAGCAACCAGCCACAGCCGGCCAAGACACATATTTATAGCCCCAAGGGCTGAAAGAGCCGTTGCCACCTCGGGCAACCGAAACAAGAGCGCCGGACGCGTCCGGCCTCCACCGTCGGACGCTCCAAGCCGGACGTGTACCGACCGTTCGAAGTCGACCGTTGATCCCCAACGGCTACCTCACGATCCGCTCGAAACCCCGCGCCGGACGCACCTGGTGACCACCGCGGACGCTGTCCGGCCGGGCATCCACCAAGACCTTGCCCGCGCGCACAAACTAGCCGTTGGACGCTAACACACGCCGGACGCGTCCGCACCTCGAGCGCGACGCGGCCGGAACACCGTGCGCGTCCGCCGCTCTTACCATACCGCGCCCGCAGCCGCGACCTCGACCCGCGGACGCGTCCGCCCAGCGTCCGCCGACCCGCCAGACGCGGTCCAGTAAGGTCTGCAGCGGGCCGAACTGCCGGACTCCACCGCCGGACGCGCGCCACGCGTCCGGCCAGTTACCAGCCCCGCCAGCCGCTTCTGCCTTTGCTACACAACGCACCGGACGCGCCAGACCAGCGTCCGGCCGTTTCGGCCTCAGCGTCCGCTGCCTTCTGAGAGCACCGTTTCAACTCCACGACGACGCCTCCTTTTTCTCAACAATTTTGCTTCCGGCGTAATGGAAAATATGCCTCCAATTTTCCCGAAAGCGCCGAACAACGCCACCTTTGCAAATGTGCCAACACCACCAAGTGTACAACCTCTTGTGCTTGTGTGTTAGCATTTTCACAATCATTTTCAAAGGATTTTCTCTTCAACTCACCACGCCACTCGATCCTAGCACATCGCAATGTTAGATCGCTCAAGTGGCACTAGATGACCGATATGCAAACAAGATTACCCCTCTTGATAGTACGGCCATCTATCCTAAATCCGGTCAAGTACTTCTCTACTCAACCTTAGACCGGTGAAATGAAATGCCCTAGGTTATACCTTTGCCTTGCGCATTTCCATCTCCACCGTCTTCCTTCATTGTGCCAATGCAACAACATGCACCGACACGATCATCAAATGATATGATCCACTTCATATCATCATGTGACACTCTTGGTCCATTGATCTTGACCTCACTTGCCCTTCACCGTTGCATCGGTCCATCGGCGCCAAGTCTTGCCCAAGCTTCACCATCGCATGGTCCTTCGCTTCGCAGCCTCAACTTGCCCTTCACACTTGCAACCGGTCCATCAAGCCAAGCCTCATCTTGATCTTCACCTCTTGGTCACATGACTCCATGTCATGTCTCATTTGCAATGAGCTTCTTCATCAACTCATGTGTTGAGCCTCACAACATTTCCAAACCATCTCCACCATGGCATATGTTGCTCACACACATGTGCTTGTGAACTAACTCCTGTGTATCTCAACCACCACACATGTTAGTCCACCTAAAGTTGTCACTCAATTATCAAAACCAAACAAGGGCCTTTCAATCTCCCCTTTTTGGTAATTGATGACAACTCTACAAAGATATGGAATTTAAGAATAGAGAGACTTTATGCCACTTATCCAACATTTAAGCTCAATGTTATGATTTGGATAAGTACCACAAAGTCAACTTGGTAGTGATAGCTCCCCCTACATGTGTGCTCAAATGGTTTGGTTTCAAGCTTGCACACACCTTTGCCTTGCGCATTTCCATCTCCAGCGTCTTCCTTCATTGTGCCAATGCAACAACATGCACCGACACGATCATCAAATGATATGATCCACTTCATATCATCATGTGACACTCTTGGTCCTTCGATCTTGACCTCACTTGCTCTTCACTGTTGCATCGGTCCATCGGCGCCAAGTCTTGCCCAAGCTTCACCATCGCATGGTCCTTCGCTTCGCAGCCTCAACTTGCCCTTCACACTTGCAACCGGTCCATCAAGCCAAGCCTCATCTTGATCTTCACCTCTTGGTCACATGACTCCATGTCATGTCTCATTTGCAATGAGCTTCTTCATCAACTCATGTGTTGAGCCTCACAACATTTCCAAACCATCTCCACCATGGCATATGTTGCTCACACACATGTGCTTGTGAACTAACTCCTGTGTATCTCAACCACCACACATGTTAGTCCACCTAAAGTTGTCACTCAATTATCAAAACCAAACAAGGGCCTTTCAGAAGGTGATCCACTCTAACTCCCGGCTTCTTAAACACAGCGTCTTCCACTGCAAACACTAGCTCCGCTGCTGGTGGCTCCTCATCATCATGATGAATCACATAATAATCCGATGACAAGTACACCACGTTGATTCGCTCCAAGAGACGCCTCATAGTCCACCATCTCATCATCTTGTTCCTCTGGAGCCTCCATGCCTACATCATTAGCAACCACAGCAGCAAACTCTTTGGGATTCTCCCCAAGATCCTCAGAAATTGATGGAATCGGTTCCGATGCCTCAGGAGGAGTCACAACCGATTCAACAACTGCTGGAGCAACTGAACTAGCAATTACCGACTCAACCGATTCTTCAACTGGTTGGGGCACCTCCACCATCACCGCCAGTTCAACTGGCACCACCGGCTTAGCCGACTCCAAAGTCGGCTTGGCCGGTGCTGCTTCCATAGTAGCATCATTATCACCCTTTGGCAAGACTTCTTGTTGTTTCTCAAGAGCTTGCTTCTTCAATTTTCTTGCCCGGGCATGCTGCAACTTCCGCCTATGAGTCTTGTCCAAGTTTGGTGGACACCACTTGGGCTGCATATACTTAGGATCTCTTGGCGGTCTCTCTTTCTCCTCTTCTCCAGCAACTTTCTTTGCAATTTCTTGTTGCTTGTTTGCTGGAATTTTGTTGTTGATCACAATCGGTTCATTGTTGGTAACCACAGGAGCCAGCATTGATCCGATAGTGATGCTAGGTGATGGAGCACCTTTTGGAGTAGGCTTCTCAAGTTCTTGCACCTTCTTTTGAACATAAATTTGCTGCATTGGTGCCTTGATTACCTTCTCTTGATACATCCTGCTAGAGCTCGATTGAATTTTCAATCGGCTAGAGACAGGGCGCCTTGCATCCTCCAGTCTCTGGTGAACTAAAATGCGAGCTTGAGGATATGGTACCCACACACCTTGAGTACCCCATTGTGGCAAAGGCAACACAGGTGGAGATGGAATGACCGGTGGCCCCCAACGAGTTGGACGAGAGCGAACAACCTGCATAGAAGAACCAACCGATAAAGCTACACCCTTTTGCTTCTTGTCTTCAGCTTCTCGCTTAGGAGGTGTAGACTCTCTTTTTTTTATTGGCCGATTCTCAGAATCGGCCTTTTGTTGCTTGTACTTCGCCATAAGTCGGTCAAAAGTACAAAGTGGCTTTACCACAAATTTCTTCAGCTTCTGCTCTTGTTGCTTCCATACTCCAATCTCCGGTTTGTGTGGTATGAAGGTGCGTGTCACATTAATACCGGAAGCAATGAAGCCTTCTAGAATCTGGCAGTCAGTTTGACCGATTGTAACAATCGATTTAACTGACTTTGAGGCTGCACAGACATTGGCGGGCTGCTCATCTTGGGGCGCCTTCTTGTTCTCAATAGGTGGATCAACTTGGTCGGCCGGAGGGGTTGGCCGAGTTGGTCTTTGTTGCGCCGCTTGATGCTCATACCACCGTTGCCTTCGTAGTGCTTCCGCTAAACTAGCGATGATTGTAAGCTTGCTCTTGCCTTGCTCATCCTTCTCAAGTGCCACTTGGCGCTCCGAATTCTTTTGGACATTCGGTGCAGGACGTGGCTCGCCGATAATCACATTCTTGCCTTTAGCTTTATCGGCGTGATGAGGACGAATCAAGATAGCTGGCTTCCCTTCTTCAATGGTATTGGTAGGAAAAGGATTGCTCTTAATCTCCATATCAGCAAGGCTCAATCGTCCCTCATTAAGGGCCGATTGTATCTCGGCGAAAATAGTTACAATTATTAGTTGCATGAGAATAAGAATTATGATATTTGCAATAAGCTCTTTTCTTAATCTCATCCGGCGAAGGCATAGTGTAATTGATTCTAATGTGTCCGATTTTAAGTAACTCGTCAAAAATCCGATCACATTTAGAAGTATCAAAAGTATACTTTACTTCCTCATACCAATTCTTTTGAATCGGCTTGAGAGAAGGACAAGTAACTTGCTTATTTTCTGTTGGCCACCTAATTTCAGCAGCATTGCACTCATAGTTATCATCATCCGAATGATCTGAAAAAGTATCACAAGCATGTGTATTCGAACGTTGTGACTTATAAGGCTCATGAGACTCTTTAAGGCACGATTCCCAGAAAACGGCCCTCTCCATGAGATGATTGAAGCTAGTAAACTGAACATTCTCCAGCTTCTCACGAATTCTAGAGTGTAAACCATTAAAGCATATATCCACAAGGTCTCTTTCAGAAATATTAAGATAAAAGCATTTATTCCACAAGCTTCATCATGCATTTGCCTAACAGCAGTAAGGTGTGCTAATCTAGTTTCTTGGGTTCCCGTGTAAAAATGACTATGAAACTTTTCCTTTAATTGAGCCCAAGAATTAATAGAACATGGTGCTAAAGAAGTAAACCATGAAAAAGCAGTACCAGTCAATGATAAAGGGAAATTACAAATTTTCATGTACTCATGAGCACTATGTTCCCCTAAGTGAGCAAGATACATACTAATATGTTCCATGGTAGTTTTATTACCAACACCATTAAATTTCTAAAAGTCAGGTACCTTCCACCCCTCGGGATTCTTCATGTAATCATAAGCACATGGATATGGCTTAGTATACATGTTCTTAGCGGTCTTCAAATGGATACCTAAACTTTCTTCGAGGGACTTAGTAAAATCCTCTCTAAACCAATTCAATACATCTTTGAAATCGGTAGAGGGAGGATTAGAAGTGTTTTTTCCCTCGAAATCAAGAATCAGACTAGGAGACTTCGGTGGGTTGGGTAGAACATTGTTCCCCTCCGAAGCTCTTGATGCTCTATGATCGGTTCACAATTGACCCGATTTAGGAGTACCACTCGATGTGCTAGCTCCAGGATGACCGGTTCTAGTAAATGGAGCCGATTTCAATTTACTAGCATTAGCAAAAGATGATTGATTCTAAAGAATCCTTGAGGCGTACCTAACTCAGGTTGTGATAAAACACCCGAATCTCCTGATTCAGTTGTTTTCCCCATCATCTTAGACATCTTAGCCTCTAACAAATTATGCGACTCATGAATAGCTTGAGACAAAGCAATATTGTGATCTAACAACATCTTAGCTACTTCAGCTTGAGAAATTAGACCATCATCAAATTTAGGGCCAGTTTTGTGGTTTACCTCTTCCTTTGCCGATGCTCCCAAGATGTCGTCGACGTTTGGTTCTTTCTCCTGAGTCACCCGCTCATGACGATCCTTCACGCAGCCTCCTAAGAAAGCTTGCTGAAGAGCCACCATCTTTTCTTCCAATTGGGCCTTCAACTCTGGAGATAGCTCCTCCATGGAGGTAGGTCGGATGATGTTGCCGCCATGAACATCACTCTTGTTCTGCGTTGAACCGTCACCCGCCATGTCACCATTTGAGGGAAACTTGAGCTTGTGCCTGGTCTTCCCCAGCGGAGTCGCCAAAAAGTATGTTGACACCAAGATTGCTCCAGGCGCCTACACACCACACATGGGCCTTGGATGCCCTCGAGGTAGCCCTAAGCGACCTGCAAATGTGGAAACTTCGAAGCGTAACCGGCAAAACCGATCTAGAGACTGGTAGGCCGATGTAGAGCTTGAAGATGACCGGAAAAAGCTCCCGAACTCGCTCCCGGAAGGATCCGTCGAGGATGAGCACATGGAGGATCTCCTAGCACCAGCGGATGGCCTCTAGGATGCCAACGGAACTCGCGGAGAGAGTCGCCAAACAACAACTAGAGGGGTTGAGGAGAGAATTAGGGCAAAGAAGATAGTTTTTGTGTAGTTGTATGATTCGATTGATAGATGGGATCAATCGGCCGTGACCCCTTGTATATATAGGGGGTGGTCTTATCCCCGTATGAAACAACTCCAAAGCATATACGACAAGTTTCCCACGTCCAAAACTACCAAAAACGCGACCCGGGTCGGAGTCGGTCGCGCCCGACACAGCGCCGGACGCGTCCGATGCAAAAAGGGCGCGTCCGACGCGCTGCGTCCGGCGCCTCGCGTCCAGAAAAATGTTTTTGGACCGTCGGATGTGCCCATAGGAGGTGTGCCGCCACCGGATCGAGTTGCCGCCCCACCGGATCTAGGACCGGGAGGAGCAGGAGCCCTCCACGCCGCCATATCTGCAAAGAATGAAGGGTTAGGAATGGATTCACCATGGATATGATAGAGGAGAGATAGAGAGGATGAAGAGCATACCGCCGGGACCTCGATGGAGACCGGAGAAGAGGGAGGCGATGGAACCGGCAATGCCTAGAAGAGAAGGCCAGCGGCACAGGAGATTGGCCGCGCCGCTGTAGCTTTGTGGAGGACTGGCCGCCGCGCCGACGCGCCGTCCTCCCTCCGCGTGAGCCACGCCCCCACACCGAGAAGAGCGCCACTGCTGCCGGGAGGAGGGCGAGGCTCGCGAGGGAGACGACTCTCGGGAGGAGGCTGAGAAGAGCGCCGCCGCTGCTTTGTCTCAGGTGAAGGGAGAGAAGTGGGAAGGAAGAGATGTCGGAAGGCCCTGACTTCGAGAGAATGTGCGGTGAGACTTCGAGACTGTTGGAGAGGGGCTGAGAATGTGCTTGTGCGGCTGCGGGGGAGGGAGGGAGACCGTGGCTGAGAAACCCTAGTGCTGGTTTTATATGCGCGTGCAGTATTGGGCCGCCACTACTGTTATTGGGCTGGGCTGATTTCCTATAGCGGGCGATTTTACAGCAGCGGGCATCTTAATATGTCCGCCATGGAAAATAGGTATTTACCATGTCAGGCATCTTAAGGTGCCCGCTGCGGTAAATTTATTTACCGCAGCGGGTAAAATTGCTCGTTGCGGAAAATTAAAATGTCCGCTGCACAAATAGGAGCCCGCTTCAGAGGCCTCCAGGGCATCCTTGCGGAAAATCAATTCTATAGTAGTGTAAGGTCTGTCAATTATTCTACACCAACTACAATTTATTGTGCATTTGTCAAAACAATACTAAGATAGTGGACTAAGAGGGTGTTTGGGACTGCTCCGCTCTCGTTTATTCAGCTCCGCTCCGACTCCGCTTTGCCAAACACGCTTAGCTCCACAAACTCTGCTCCATAAAAAAAGTGGAGCTAGATACCAACTCCATGTTTTTTCTAGAGTACCTTCAGGGGTACTCTGGTTTTTAGAGTTTTGAACTCCTATATGGAGCTGAGAGATAATTACTCACTTTTGCCACTACGCAGCTCGATCCGCCTCTTGCCCTCTCCTACCGTTTTTTAGCGAGCCCTCTCCTACCGCTGCGCCTTGCATGGCCGCATGCTGCTCTTCAGCATCGCTCACTTGAGTACCTCATCTAAGTCATCTTAGTTTTTTATTAAATTATTTTATTTGAATAAGGTAAATGTGCAAAAGAGGTCTTGTTAATTATTTTAACTAAATTATTTGCAACTATAATATTTTGCATCATTCATCTACTAAACAACAATCCTTCACATACATAAAAGCAAAAAAAATGTCTAGTATCATTTACAATTTATGGGAAAATTATTTATACTTGAATTATAGCATTCATATTGTTTTATCAATTGGAAATTTAATCAGGGGCATAATGGACTATTTGCATGAAAAACAACTCATTTGTAGAGCTGGTGCAGACCCGTGTGCCAAACAGTATCATCTGCTCCACAAACTCTACGGTGGAGCTACTCTATGGTGGAGCAGAGTTGGAAAAATTGGAGCGGAGCAGTGCCAAACACCCCCTAAAAATACATTACTTTGGTGAACCTGAGTTTGGGTCATGGTGTTTCCACAACCTGCGCCTCTCATAGAGGACCCCTTTTTCTCCTGTGCGCAAGAAATAAATTTAGTTCATTCAATATAAAGAATAATATAGATAGAGAATACAGAATTAGAGATAATGTTTCTCATGCACATTTGTTTGCACATTAATAGTTGGAGTAGAAATTTTTTCTATGTAACAACACTCGCACTACGCTACGTTAGAAATGAGACAAACATGTCTGATGACAGGAGTTCGGATCACCTGCACTCATGCATGACTCGGTAATAGGAGGATGTTGTATGACTTAGCCAGTGGACGTAGCGTTATAGTAGGAATTAGAGTAGGGTCATTGACCCACCTATTCTTGTAACAGATGAATGTAAGCCACGCCACGCAATAACAATTCGATCGAGGATCAAGCTTTCTCTTCCTCATGGCATTTAGGAGCAGCACCACGAATGTCAGGTCCATCATGACTGTCGTACCCTTGGTTCTTCTCATCATTTTTGCATCCTCGCAGTCCTCCCACTCGCTGGAGTGTCATGTCCTATTGCACAAAGAAGAGTGCTCAGCCAAGGCCTGCCACAAGTATTGCCAAGACATGATAAATCTTATCGCAATGGTGCCTACTGCTCGCAGAAGGGTCCGGCTTGCTGCTGCCCAACTTAACTGGCTGGAATATGCTGCTCCATCTGGTCAGTTAGAAATGAAGCTATCCTCAAGCATGTTCAGCCCTCCATTTCAGAATTGTAAAGTAATCTTCAAGAAGGAATTTGCTCTAGTTATCCAAAGAGCATAAGATAGTTTAGCTCCTTTACATTCTCAATGGCTAGAAGCATTTGTGTAATTCTTTTCTATTTTCTTTGTTTCTTTCTTTGTTTCATGATGTTTCTTGTAAGACTCTGTTTCTTTCTGAATAAAAGCACAGTAGGGGATCCCCCTCCTGTTTAACCCCCCGCTCCCAAAGTAAAGAAGAAAAAACATTAACCCTCTTTTAAGTCACTTGGTTAAGTCACCCATGTCTCCATGCCTCTTTGGAATATATGTGTTTATAGCCTATTTTGATCTGCTAGAGCTAACTATGAGTTGGAGCTAAAGGGAAGTCCAATTTAGTTGAAGTTAGTCATATAATTGGCTAATATCTAGTTAAAGACTTAACTAATTAAAACAGTAACCCTCTTTTAAGTCACTTGGTTAAGACAAAAAATTAACCGCCTAATTAACAATTAGAAGGCTATGCATTCAATATTTAAACATGTGGTCAGGTGGTGTAGTATGTGTCAGAGCTGCCCAGTTGACCTTGCAAACTAGAATTATATTGGTGAGCTCTAGCTTGCCCGGCACCTTAGTTGCTCACTTAGAATCCTTTTTTAAAGTGCTTGAAAATATAAATAGGGGGATCACGTAGTTTTGCCTAGACCGAGTATTTTAATTCCGCATTTGGTTTAGTTAGCCTGCACGTTCTCGAAAGAACTATTCCCCCTTGCCAGTAAGCGATCTCGACCTATCACATGCCCAATATTGAATATATATGGGCCTAGGGTACCTGGACCGCCAGTATATTGGTCCATGTCTATCTATCGTGTCAAATACCACGAGGAATGAGGGCCATTTTCTACATTTTTGTGATAGGCAATTGTAACATCCCAAAAATCCGAACTACAAAATTTTTTCTAAATAAACCTTTGTTTGTTGCTTGTCATGTACGAAACCCTATTAGTTCGCATACAAAGTACCTTTGTTTAGTTGTTAAGCATTGTGATGCAAGATCACAGTGTCTTAATATAGTCCTTAAGCCACATGTGATTAGGACCTTAGGGAAAACCTCCTATGCTTACCGATGAGAGTATGTGACCAATCGTTTAACCACGATATGCCCTAGTGATGGCCCTAGGATATGAACCCAAACCTTAATGATCCTATGCTAGAGTTAGTAGCAAGGCCACCATGGTGTAATGTGTATACATGTACACCTACCATAGTATAAACCCTACAACCAACTAGTGCCTAACTAGAGCTAGCTAATAGTTGCATTATCACACTAACCGCGACTTAGTGACTTAAACCTATGACCATGACTCCACATTGGGGAGTATTGCTCCGTGACCTTAAGCCATGATAGTAGAACCTATCTAGTACACCAAGAGCCTAACTACTTGACTCTAGTTGGTTAGAGACTAGTGGCATCATGCCAACCCAAGAAAATACCTCTACCCGTGAGAGGGTAGTTGCCTAAACCACATACCTCGATAATAGGAGCTACCTACCTCAGCTTGACTAGCTATCTAACCACTCTGATGGATAGACCCCACCGACCACCCTAGTGAGAAAACCCCCGGCTATGCCAAACTAGAGCAACGTGCCCTAACCTTATGATATTCACCTAGTGGACCCTCGGGTCGCCTTAGTGTTTTATGGAGTGTGTCTAGCAGCTAGACTAAGGTATAGCTACCTAGTTGTCCTCCATGACCCGTATGCCTAACCAACCTAAATAGAGCATCTAGTGCTAACCCTAGAAGGAATGATATGGCACATAGAAACCTACCCATAGTCACCTGTTGGATTAAACATAGCATTACACCTCATTACTTCATGAGCTATTTGTCGTAGACGAGTTACACATGTCACCCATTTAGATACCACACCATTATAGCGAGGCACTAGTGAAAGTCATGTTAGATCATTTACCTAATTAGGCATTACCTCATTTATGTCATTTTTATAGGAAACACACTTGTGTCAAATAGTCAAGCATTCATATATGCATGCTATTAATATTCTTGATTTGGAGTTTATTTGGATTTTTGTATTGATTATTAAATCAACAACTACACATCTATTCATTTGCTTATACGATAAATAAATATACTTATGGGATTAATATCCCAACCTATCCTATGACCTTTATGACCACCATGGAACTTTGTCCAAGAGATATAAATCACAAAGTAGTACAAATATTATATAAACAAAACAAAAAAAAGAAAACATAAAAGAAAAAGGAAAAACAAACCAGAGAAGATGGCAACGGCCATTTTGGCCCATAGACCCCAGTCGGCCTGCTAGTCTTTTCTCCTCTCTCCCTTCTCTCGGCCATTTTTGGCCTACAAAGAACCCGCCGGCCCAATTCCTTTCCCTCTCCAATCGGCCCGTGAGCTTTTCCTTTTTATTTCGTTGAGCGAGCCCAACATGGCCCGCCGGCCTCGCTCTCTTCTTCTTTCCACCGAGCCGGCCCATGATCCTCTCTTTTCCATTCTCCCTCCAAATAGGCCCAACTCTTCTCCTCTTTATTCCGTAACCGAGCCGGCCCAATCCCTCTTTCTTCTTTTCTTTTCTCCCGCCGGCCCACAACGGCCCGCGAGCGGGAGACGACAAGGGAGCCAGGACCATAGCCACCGCCACCTGGGCCCCATCGTGGACCCTACCTGTCATATGTCCCAACCGGCCTTCCCCGTCCTCTGCTTTTGCCGTCGTGTGCCAGAGCCGCGTCCGTCCGACGCGACGTCCTCCGCCCTTCGATCCTGCCCCAGCTACATCCACGGACGCCGCAGAGCCACCGGGCAGACCGGGAGCCGACAGCATCTCCACAAGACGCCCACGGCCGCGGGCCTTTTTCACCGCGCGCGCACCCGCGCACATGCGCCTGCCGGCCACCAACCTCCCCCTTTTCTTGGCCGGGAAGTCGAATTGGCCTCCCTCGCTGCCAATTGGGACCCGCCGGAGCGCGACAGCGACACGCCAAGCCCCTGGGAGCCATCTGATCGAGCCCGACGCCATCTTCACCATCCGCCCCATTCCCATGGCGCCGGCGGCTATAAAAGCCTGCACTGAGCACCGAAGCCCTAGCGCCCCTTCCATCCTCCGCCGCCACTCCTCTTTCCCTTCTCGCGTGCCTCGACCGCGTTCTCTTCCACCTCGCCGCGCCACGCCACGCCGGAGCCACGACGCCGTGCGTGCTTGCGAGCTCCGCCACCATAAGCCACGCCATCGTGCCGAGGCCATCAAGCCACCCTCGCCTCGCCGACGCGCACCACCACCGCTCACCCCAAGCCAAGGAGGAAGAGGAGAGGAGGAGAAAGGAGAAGAAGGAGGCGGGGAAAGAACGGAGCGGGACCTTGCCGCCGCCGGAGAAGAAAGCTCACCGGAGAAGAAGAGGAGCAAGGCGCCGTTCGACTGCAACCGCGAGCCACCGCGAGCTGTACCTCGACGCCGCGCTGCTTCGCCACCAACCCAACGCACAACGCCACGCCTTGCTCGCCTACACGGGAGGTGAGCACCGCCGCCCGCTTTTCCCGCCTCGACCTTGCTCAAGTCGGCCATGGCGTCCCCGTGACGCGAAGGCCACGGCCTATTCCGGCCTTTGGACACACGCACGCACAAGCACCGACCGGCCAAAAGCCCTCGGATTTCGGCGCCACCATACGCCGAGAAGACCTGCCCGCCATGCTCGCCGCGCCGTGGCCACGCCGCCACCGTGCGCGCCGTCCGCCGGCAAGCCATAAACCCCGGACACCTTGGACACCGGGACTCCGTCCGCCGAGGTGAGGCGCACCCCGTGCGCACACCACCGGCGAGACGACCCGGTGGAGCCCGTCCCCCTATCTCCCCACTGTAGAGGAAGGTCCGCACGGGCGCTCGCGCGCACCGTGGCGCGACCCGCGCCGGCCGACCCGGCCGCCTCGCCGTCGAGGATGCGCGTGAAATCGAGCCGCGGGCCGCAGCACGCCGTGGCACCTCGCGTGGTGGAGATGTCGCCGAAGTTGAAGCCTTGACGACGTGATGCCCGCCGCCGTGCTCGCGGAGCGCCCGCCGTGGCGAGCTCGCGCGGCCGACTCGGCAGCCTCGCCCGTCGATTGTGCCGTAGAGCGCCGCCACGAGCTTCCGCATCCGGCCCGTGAAGAGAAAGGAACCCCGGAGCTTGCCTTGTTGCTCGCGCCGTGCGCGCGCCACTCGCCGGAGTCCGCCGCGAGCCTCTCGTCGCGGTGGTGCGCCGCCGGGTCAAATGGTCGTCGCCGGTGGGACAACCGAGGTCGCGCGATGTCAATCGACGACCGCGCCCTCAATTGAACCCAGCCGCTCCTCGCGCCCGCCGCGGTGCGCCACCGCGGTTACGCGCCGTCGCCGTGGCGGAGCTTCGCCCGGTGCCTCGTGACATTGGAAGCCGACCTCGCCGTGTTCGCCGTGCTCATGCGGACCCGAGGCGCTCCTCATATGGGACTAAGGACGGCCATGGCGCGTGGCGCGCGATAATGCCGCCGGCGGCCATGTCCGTCGTGAGCGAACAAAGGAAGGGGAAGAAGATGAGGATGGGGAAAGAAGAGAAGTGTTGGTGCCGTGGACCGGGTCCATAAAGACCGAGCCGCCGAATGGTAGGTCCCATTGGCGCTCGTCCACCATGCACCGAAGGCATGGACTGACGCTCCTCGAGAACCCGGTGCGGTGAACCGGTGTGAGAAGATGGATGGACGGACCCGGTCCATCATGGACACCATTGTGGTCCATGGACCGTCCATGGCAACCACCGTGGACCGAGCCTACCTCGTTGACACCATGGCCCAAACCCGATCCGATCCGGATAGGTGACGTGGCGCAACCGCGGCGTGCCACGTGTCGGTCCGGCCGGCCCAAGTCCAGCCCACCGCCGCCCATCCGGCCCATTAGCGGCCCATTTAGTGTTGACCCGGTCAACGATGATGTCATCATGACGTCATGCGGCCCCACATGTCAGCAGCCTGTCGGTGCGCCACGTGGCCTAGCCCGATGCCGACACGTGTCGGCCCCTTATAAATCAGCTATTTATCTTTTTCGAATATTGTTTAAACTTCGGAAATTCATAACTTATTCATACGAGCTCCGAAAATTATGATCTTTATATGTAAATTCATCTAAAATTGAGCTTTACAGTTTAAGACTATGTTTGAGTGCATTTGGTTCTTCTATATTTCATTTGCTTCTTTGTGGCGTCCATAGTTGTCGCGACGCGACTTACGTTTCGGTTTCGAGTCGATTCGGGAGAGGAACGAACGAGGAAGGAGACCACGAACACGAGGGAGAGAACCCGCGAACGACTACGGAGGACTTGTACCACTACTAGCGGATTTGTACCACTACTTCCTCGACATCGCAGTGTGTCATGGCAAAGCACCTTTATTTTAGAGAATCCTATTAGACATTGCATGTTTAGAATTGCTAGCGCTTTATATTTATTCCTTTGCTAGTATATGATGCATGATATTGCCTGAGATATATTTACCTTGTTCAGAGCCCTTTTACCATGTTACCCAGCCTTGCGCTCGCACTTATATATATATTACCGCTCTTCTGCGTGCTTGCATTTATTATCACCATACTTATTATAACTCCACTTCGCATTGTATATGTGGTGCGGGTGGTGAACCCCCGGGAATGGTTTGGCTTGGGATGCCGGACTTGTGGTTATGGTGATGAGCGGTGTGCTGCGTGAGTCTTGGGTGTGTGGTGAGGGTTGAGTCGGCCGGACAGGGATTACGACGAGCTTCGAGCGAGTCTTGCCGAGGGGATACGGCACGGGTATCCCCGCTTTGTGAGTACCGTGGCGGGTAACTGGTTTGGATTGAGGTGTCCTTGGTGTGAGCTCCTTGGGGTGGAGCCTTGGAAAGGGGGTGCCGTGGCACGGTAAAGATTAGCCCATACGGGGGGAGACATCGCTTCCGGCCAATACCTAAGGACTTGAGGGCTAGTGACCGGATCATTGGACGCTTACTTTCCACTCGCTCTCTAATGGGATGGGAGACGGTCTAACCATCGGTAGAACGAATGCCATTACTTCTGGAGTAAGCGAATGTGTCGGGAGGTACGGGCCGAGAGTGCTCACACCCTCCTTAACCAACATAGTGACCCCCGAGGCTCCGGTACTATGTCTCACGCCTCGGCGGCCGGGTCGAGTGGCGGGATGGTATTCGCTCTAGGCTTATGGCGATCGATATCCGCCTAGGTGGGCACACCTATGATGGCTATCTTGTGGAATAGTGAAACCTCTGCGAGTGTATGGTTGATCGATCGATACATAGCTGACTCGTTGGCTATGGACCAGGTCCGTGTGATGCTTGCTTGACTAGGAGAGGAGTCTTCGCCTTTCTTGGGATATGGGTATGTTACATCCGACCGTGAGTCCGGGAGGCTGGGGTCGTTGAGGCCCGACGAGAGGGAGTCGTGCGGCCGGCCACGTGAAGCGTGGTGGTGTGTGGTGTGTGGGATGTGAGGTGTGGTGATGTGAGGGTGGGATGGTTGGGATGGTGGATGGATGTGTGTGTGGGATTTGGGAATGTGTTAAACTTGATTATTATTATTATTACTATACTTGTTGCTACTTCGCATGCGCTAGGATGCAAACCACAAACAAATATAGGATCGCGAGATCCCTTTATTTTCTCTTTTCCACTAAAGCTCATTTGGTGCCGACCATGGCCTCGCACACATCCGGCGGTGTGCGTTTTCCGTGATGTTAGGATTGAAAGGATTAGAAGGTCTCGTGCCTGCGCTCAAGTTGGAGATTGAAGCGCTTCCGCGTTTTACTTCCACCTTCGCAAGCTGTTCGGATGTTAGAAATACTTTGTTTGCGCCAAAGGTGGCGTTGTAAATATTAATGTAAACCCTTCTATTTGTTCTCTGTATTCTCAGAATTCGATGTATGGAATTGATTATCAACTGTTGTATATCATTCTGTGGATTTTCCCTTCGCGGAAAATTGAGGATGTTTCAGTTGGTATCAGCTCCTGTACTTGACCCTAGGACGAGACCCTTAGGATTGGACGATAGAATAGGATGAACCAGCCCTTCTTTCGGTTATATTACCGACCTTGCACCATTTCGTGCATGGCTTACCTCTTATAACGGATTTGCTAACTATGTTCCTGGACTCCAATGCAAATGATGGTGATCTCTTAGAAGCATGCCTTCTACCTCAAGCACCATGATGGATACGCCCAAGTTCTACAAGAAGTGCTTCAAGAGTTAGAACCCACGACAATAGACGTGCCACAAATAGGTAGTGCCTAGAAGAGCCGTAGTCTACTATATGATGACCCTGTAGAATCTCCTAGGAAAGGAAACGTCGTACCAAAGCCTTGCACCATTCCTAAGGTAGAAGACACAGTCCTTGCTGCTGTGCAACTTATTGTCCATACGGCTATTCATGCGTACGAACTCTTCGAGCATGGCCTCCTGCCGTCTATTACCCCGTGCCCTCGATGCCTCCAATAGTGCCATAGGGTAATGGGGTGGAGCCGAACACATCTAGGCAAAAGGGGACTGATGACAACCTCGATGATTACTAGAGAAACACCTACTTCTCCAGGATAGACTCATGAACACACCAAGCTGCAAAAGTGCTATCAAAAGCAGCCCTGTGAAGAAAGATTTGCTTTAGAGCCTTTAAACCTCACCATCGTTGCTTACTTCCAGCCTGCGCCTGAATCCGCCCTGAAATAGGAGGAAGCTCGCCAATGCACATAGCTAAAATTCCTGACTAATGCCCTACCATTAGAACGGAAGGAAGTTCTTCGACCCCACCTATCTAAATTCTTAGACAAGACTCATCATGATAAGGGGGTAGGAAGAGGATGATTAGAATAAGCCATGTATAGCTAGAAGTTGTGCCATGAATAGAGTAGAATGTCTACCATTTTAAGCTACTTACGTGTAGTACGTTTTCTCCGCGGCTCTTGGCGTAGCTACCAAGGATATCGCTTTGTAATAAACCCAATGTAATGAGTGCTTGGTTTTTATCGGATTTTATGGTTCTTCATGCTTCTTTGTATGAGTGTAGGATAGATTTAAATGTTTTTAAATTGTTTAAATCGTCTAAACTCAAGTTAAAATTGTTAATAAATCATGTCACTTGCACATGATTCCTAATCCTTATGACCCTTACAACAGATGCCCACCAATAATCGGGTAGCTTGAACCATTGCTCAACCCCTTCGTAAAGACACCATGGACAAGTGATCAAGGTAGTCACAAGCCATCCCCAGGACTCAACCCCAAGAAGGAAGAACTCCATGGAACCCCCACTGAGGAACCGTTCAACAAATCCCAAAGATGAGCAAGGGAATTCATTTCGATGAAGCTCCCTACTTTCGACGGAACCGACGATGATCCTATCACCGTAGACCGGCTATATGATATGGCGAAGAGTTAGACTTGACCACCTACACCGAAGAAGAAAGCGTGAAGGTTGCAGCCCATCAACTCATAGGTTCCGCACATACATGGTGGAACACATTCAAAGAATGCCCATTCCAGCCCCAACCAATAGCTTTAGATTTGCTTAGGCATCTTGGATACCCTGTACAAATTTGGATCGGGTTACCAAATGAAGCAAAGGACGATAATTCCTTTTGCAAGATCTTCTGAAACAGCTGCACCGACAAAAAAAGCAAGGATAGCAACTACGCTTATCAGAGTAGCGCAGCGGAAGTGTGGTGAACTCATAACCCACTGGACCCTGGATCGAAATCAGGAGCCTAAACCGCACCTCTGAAATTTAGAAAGACATGATATAGCCTAAACTAAAATGTGTTCCTCCCACATGCTAAACCCTGCGATGAAACATCCTACTGTGACAACTCCTCGACCATCATCGAAGTATCTTTTTGTAAACCCTCAAGATCGACTTAGTGCATGTACACAAACACCAAACCTGCGCACACTTGATCAATGATCTAGACAAAGAATCAAGACTTCACTACTCAATTCTGCAACTCGATGGAGCAACGACATCAAGCTACAAGTAACTAGAAGTTAGATCCGTGAGGAGCATCACCTTACTGTTTCATAGAGTACTTCACACCTTAAATCTCGGGGACGAGATTCTGATAAGGGGGTAGGACTGTAACATCCTAAAAATCCGAACTACAAAATTTTTTCTAAATAAACCTTTGTTTGTTGCTTGTCATGTACGAAACCCTATTAGTTCGCATACAAAGTACCTTTGTTTAGTTGTTAAGCATTGTGATGCAAGATCACAGGTGTCTTAATATAGTCCTTAAGCCACATGTGATTAGGACCTTAGGGAAAACCTCCTATGCTTACCGATGAGAGTATGTGACCAATCGTTTAACCACGATATGCCCTAGTGATGGCCCTAGGATATGAACCCAAACCTTAATGATCCTATGCTAGAGTTAGTAGCAGTGCCACCATGGTGTAATGTGTATACATGTACACCTACCATAGTATAAACCCTACAACCAACTAGTGCCTAACTAGAGCTAGCTAATAGTTGCATTATCACACTAACCGCGACTTAGTGACTTAAACCTATGACCATGACTCCACATTGGGGAGTATTGCTCCGTGACCTTAAGCCATGATAGTAGAACCTATCTAGTACACCAAGAGCCTAACTACTTGACTCTAGTTGGTTAGAGACTAGTGGCATCATGCCAACCCAAGAAAATACCTCTACCCTTGAGAGGGTAGTTGCCTAAACCACATACCTCGATAATAGGAGCTACCTACCTCAGCTTGACTAGCTATCTAACCACTCTGATGGATAGACCCCACCAGACCACCCTAGTGAGAAAACCCCCCCGGCTATGCCAAACTAGAGCAACGTGCCCTAACCTTATGATATTCACCTAGTGGACCCTCGGGTCGCCTTAGTGTTTTATGGAGTGTGTCTAGCAGCTAGACTAAGGTATAGCTACCTAGTTGTCCTCCATGACCTGTATGCCTAACCAACCTAAATAGAGCATCTAGTGCTAACCCTAGAAGGAATGATATGGCACATAGAAACCTACCCATAGTCACCTGTTGGATTAAACATAGCATTACACCTCATTACTTCATGAGCTATTTGTCGTAGACGAGTTACACATGTCACCCATTTAGATACCACACCATTATAGCGAGGCACTAGTGAAAGTCATGTTAGATCATTTACCTAATTAGGCATTACCTCATTTATGTCATTTTTATAGGAAACACACTTGTGTCAAATAGTCAAGCATTCATATATGCATGCTATTAATATTCTTGATTTGGAGTTTATTTGGATTTTTGTATTGATTATTAAATCAACAACTACACATCTATTCATTTGCTTATACGATAAATAAATATACTTATGGGATTAATATCCCAACCTATCCTATGACCTTTATGACCACCATGGAACTTTGTCCAAGAGATATAAATCACAAAGTAGTACAAATATTATATAAACAAAACAGAAAAAGAAAACATAAAAGAAAAAGGAAAAACAAACCAGAGAAGATGGCAACGGCCATTTTGGCCCATAGACCCCAGTCGGCCTGCTAGTCTTTTCTCCTCTCTCCCTTCTCTCGGCCATTTTTGGCCTACAGCAACCCGCCGGCCCAATTCCTTTCCCTCTCCAATCAGGCCCGTGAGCTTTTCCTTTTTATTTCGTTGAGCGAGCCCAGCTTGGCCTGCCGGCCTGCTCTCTTCTTCTTTCCACCGAGCCGGCCCATGATCCTCTCTTTTCCATTCTCCCTCCAGCCGGCCCAACTCTTCTCCTCTTTATTCCAGAACCGAGCCGGCCCAATCCCTCTTTCTTCTTTTCTTTTCTCCCAGTCGGCCCACAACGGCCCGCGAGTGGGAGACGACAAGGGAGCCAGGACCGTAGCCACCGCCACCTGGGCCCCATCGTGGACCCTACCTGTCATATGTCCCAACCGGCCTTCCCCGTCCTCTGCTTTTGCCGTCGTGTGCCAGAGCCGCGTCCGTCCGACGCGACGTCCTCCGCCCTTCGATCCTGCCCCAGCTACATCCACGGACGCCGCAGAGCCACCGGGCAGACCGGGAGCCGACAGCATCTCCACAAGACGCCCACGGCCACGGGCCTTTTTCACCGCGCGCGCACCCGCGCACATGCGCCTGCCGGCCACCAACCTCCCCCTTTTCTTGGCCGGGAAGTCGAATTGGCCTCCCTCGCTGCCAATTGGGACCCGCCGGAGCGCGACAGCGACACGCCAAGCCCCTGGGAGCCATCTGATCGAGCCCGACGCCATCCTCACCATCCGCCCCGTTCCCATGGCGCCGGCGGCTATAAAAGCCCAGACCTGGAGCACCGAAGCCCTAGCGCCCCTTCCATCCTCCGCCGCCACTCCTCTTTCCCTTCTCGCGTGCCTGACCGCGTTCTCTTCCACCTGCTTCGCGCCACGCCACGCCGGAGCCACGACGCCTGCGTGCTGCGAGCTCCGCCACCATAAGCCACGCCATCGTGCCGAGGCCATCAAGCCACCCTCGCCTCGCCGACGCGCACCACCACCGCCACCCGCCAAGCCAAGGAGGAAGAGGAGAGGAGGAGAAAGGAGAAGAAGGAGGCGGGGAAAGAACGGAGCGGGACCTTGCCGCCGCCGGAGAAGAAAGCTCACCGGAGAAGAAGAGGAGCAAGGCGCCGTTCGACTGCAACCGCGAGCCACCGCGAGCTGTACCTCGACGCCGCGCTGCTTCGCCACCAACCCAACGCACAACGCCACGCCTTGCTCGCCTACACGGGAGGTGAGCACCGCCGCCCGCTTTTCCCGCCTCGACCTTGCTCAAGTCGGCCATGGCGTCCCCGTGACGCGAAGGCCACGGCCTATTCCGGCCTTTGGACACACGCACGCACAAGCACTGACCGGCCAAAAGCCCCTGGATTTCGGCGCCACCATACACCGAGAAGACCTGCCCGCCATGCTCGCCGCGCCGTGGCCACGCCCGCCACCGTGCGCCGCCGTCCGCCGGCAAGCCATAAACCCCCGGACACCTTGGACACCGGGACTCCGTCCGCCGAGGTGAGGCGCACCCCGTGCGCACACCACCGGCGAGAGACGACCCCGGTGGAGCCCGTCCCCCTATCTCCCACCAGAGGAAGGTCCGCACGGGGCGCTCTGCGCCACCGTGGCGCGAATTCGCGCCGGCCGAATTCCGGCCACCTCGCCGTCGAGGATGCGCCGTGAAATCGAGCCGCGGGCCGCCGCACGCCGTGGCACCTCGCGTGGTGGAGATGTCGCTCGAAGTTGAAGCCTTGACGACATGATGCCCGCCGCCGTGCTCGCGGAGCGCCGCCGTGGCGAGCTCGCGCCGGCCGACTCTGGCAGCCTCGCCCGTCAGGATTGTGCCGTAGAGCGCCGCCACGAGCTTCCGCATCCAGCCGTGAAGAGAAAGGAACCCCGGGAGCTTGCCTTGTTGCTCGCGCCGTGCGCCGCCAGACTCGCCGGAGTCCGCCGCGAGCCTCTGTCGCGGTGGTGCGCCGCCGGGTCAAATGGTCGTCGCCGGTGGGACAACCGAGGTCGCTGCGATGTCAATCGACGAATCGCGCCCTCAATTGAACCAGAGCCGCTCCCTCGCGCCCGCCGCGCGTGCGCGCACCGCGGTTACGCCGCCGTCGCCGTGGCGGAGCTTCGCCTGGTGCCTCGTGACATTGGAAGCTGACCTCGCTGTGTTCGCCGTGCTCATGCGGACCCGAGGCGCTCCTCATATGGGACTAAGGACGGCCATGGCGCCGTGGCGCGCGATAATGCCGCCGGCGGCCATGTCCGTCGCGAGCAGAACAAAGGAAGGGGAAGAAGATGAGGATGGGGAAAGAAGAGAAGTGTTGGTGCCGTGGACTGGGTCCATAAAGACCGAGCCGCTGAATGGTAGGTCCCATTGGCGCCTGTCCACCATGCACCGAAGGCATGGACCTGACGCTCCTCTGAGAACCCGGTGCGGTGAACCAGAGTGAGAAGATGGATGGACGGACCCGGTCCATCATGGACACCATTGTGGTCCATGGACCGTCCATAGCAGTCCACCGTGGACCAGGCCTACCTGTTGACACCATGGCCCAAACCCGATCCAGATCCAGATAGGTGACGTGGCGCAACCGCGCGTGCCACGTGTCGGTCCGGCCGGCCCAAGTCCAAACACACTGCCGCCCATCTGGCCCATTAGCGGCCCATTTAGTGTTGACCCGGTCAACGATGATGTCATCATGACGTCATGCTGGCCCCACATGTCAGCAGCCCTGTCGGTGCGCCACGTGGCCTAGCCCGATGCTGACACGTGTCGGCCCCTTATAAATCAGCTATTTATCTTTTTCAGAATATTGTTTAAACTTCGGAAATTCATAACTTATTCATACGAGCTCCGAAAATTATGATCTTTATATGTAAATTCATCTAAAATTGAGCTTTACAGTTTAAGACTATGTTTGAGTGCATTTGGTTCTTCTATATTTCATTTGCTTCTTTGTGGCGTCCATAGTTGTCGCTGACGCGACTTACGTTTCGGTTTCAGAGTCGATTCGGGAGAGGAACGAACTGAGGAAGGAGACCATGAACACGAGGGAAAGAACCTGCTGAACGACTACGGAGGACTTGTACCACTACTAGCGGATTTGTACCACTACTTCCTCGACATCGCAGGTGTCATGGCAGCACCTTTATTTTAGAGAATCCTATTAGACATTGCACGTTTAGAATTGCTAGCGCTTTATATTTATTCCTTTGCTAGTATATGATGCATGATATTGCCTGAGCTATATTTACCTTGTTCAGAGCCCTTTTACCATGTTACCCAGCCTTGCGCTCGCACTTATATATATATTACCGCTCTTCTGCGTGCTTGCATTTATTATCACCATACTTATTATAACTCCACTTCGCATTGTATATGTGGTGCGGGTGGTGAACCCCGGGAATGGTTTGGCTTGGGATGCCGGACTTGTGGTTATGGTGATGAGCGGTGTCTTGCGTGAGTCTTGGGTGTGTGGTGAGGGTTGAGTCGGCCGGACGGGGATTACGACGAGCTTCGAGCGAGTCTTGCCGAGGGGATACGGCCAGGGTATCCCCGCTTTGTGAGTACCGTGGCGGGTAACTGGTTTGGATTGAGGTGTCCTTGGTGTGAGCTCCTTGGGGTGGAGCCTTGGAAAGGGGGTGCCGTGGCAACGGTAAAGATTAGCCCATACGGGGGAGACATCGCTGTCCGGCCAATACCTAAGGACTTGAGGGCTAGTGACCGGATCATTGGACGCTTACTTTCCACTCGCTCTCTAATGGGATGGGAGACGGTCTAACCATCTGGTAGAACGAATGCCATTACTGTCTGGAGTAAGCGAATGTGTCGGGAGGTACGGGCCGAGAGTGCTCACACCCTCCTTAACCAACATAGTGACCCCGAGGCCCGGTACTATGTCTCACGCCTCTCGGCGGCCGGGTCGAGTGGCGGGATGGTATTCGCTCTAGGCTTATGGCGATCGATATCTGCCTAGGTGGGCACACCTATGATGGCTATCTTGTGGAATAGTGAAACCTCTCGAGTGTATGGTTGATCGATCGATACATAGCTGACTCGTTGGCTATGGACCAGTCCCGTGTGATGCTTGCTTGACTAGGAGAGGAGTCTTCTGCCTTTCTTGGGATATGGGTATGTTACATCCGACCGTGAGTTTGGGAGGCTGCGGGTCGTTGAGGCCTGACGAGAGGGAGTCGTCTGGCCGGCCACGTGAAGCGTGGTGGTGTGTGGTGTGTGGGATGTGAGGTGTGGTGATGTGAGGATGGGATGGTTGGGATGGTGGATGGATGTGTGTGTGGGATTTGGGAATGTGTTAAACTTGATTATTATTATTATTACTATACTTGTTGCTACTTCGCATGCGCTAGGATGCAAACCACAGCCAAATATAGGATCGCCAGATCCCTTTATTTTCTCTTTTCCACTAAAGCTCATTCGGTGCTGACCATGGCCTGCACACATCTGGCGGTGTGCAGTTTTCCTGTGATGTTAGGATTGAAAGGATTAGAAGGTCTCGTGCCTGCGCTCAAGTTGGAGATTGAAGCTGCTTCCGCGTTTTACTTCCACCTTCGCAAGCTGTTCTGGATGTTAGAAATACTTTGTTTGCGCCAGTGTGGCGTTGTAAATATTAATGTAAACCCTTCTATTTGTTCTCTGTATTCTCAGAATTCGATGTATGGAATTGATTATCAACTGTTGTATATCATTCTGTGGATTTTCCCTTCGCGGAAAATTGAGGATGTTTCAGCAATACTAAAAAAATATTTGAAATACTTTACTTCATTCGGACTAAAAATACATAAGTCTCCTACTTTGGTGAGTGCTTTCTGATGTAGATGGGGTTGGCAATGCATAAGCCTCCTACTTTGGTGAGTACTAAAAATACATTTTATTGTGCAGCTGTAAAAATACATAAGTCTGCTTCTAGTTTGGTGAACCTGAGTTTGGGTCATGGTGTTCCACAACCTGTCATAGAGGACCCTTTTTCTCCTGTGCGTAAGAAATAAATTTGGTTGATTCAGTATAAGGAATAATATAGATAGAGAATAGAGAATTGGAGATAATGTTTTACATGCACATTTGTTTGCATATATATAAGAACATCCAAGATCATAGTTAGGAATTACGAGATCCACACATTAATAGTTGGAGTAGAAATTTTTTTCTATATAAGAACACTCGCACCACGCTACGTTAGAAATGAGACAACCATGTTAGATGATAGGTGTTCGCATCACCTGCACTCATGCATGACATAGAAATGAGACAGCCATGTTAGATGATAGGTGTTCGCATCACATGCACTTATGCATGACTCGGTAACGTAGCATCATGCATGACTCGGTAATGTAGCATGCCAATGTGCTTGGAGTTATAAAACTAATAGAAGTTGTTTATCATCTTTTCAAATATTACTACAGAATGAGTTTATTTCTTCTGGTGATCAAATTGCAGACGGCTTTAGGAATGTTTTTTTGACTTCTGGAGAATTTCAAACACAAACTCATCTTAACTATGTTGTGATTGAGGAGTATTTCTCACAAATAAGTGCTATGAATAGATATACATGAATGGGTGAATATCCTTGCGTTCCTTTTTTTTTGAAGCAATCCTTGCGTTCCTTTAGCTGTGCATGCTTGAATGTCAGGTTGCACTTTTTATATCTAACCAAAGTTCTGTGGCTAGACTTGAGAAATTGAGTTTCTCCAGTCAACCCAACTTAGTCGAGCAATCAAGTTGTTGTCTACATGTGTAAGCCACGGTGGTTGAGGCTGTTTCAACCCAATAAATCACGCATCACCAGTGAACCTGAGTATGGTCACCGTGTTCCACAACCTGCGCCTCTCATAGAGAAGCCCCTTTTTCTCATGTGCGCACGAAATAAATTTAGTTCATTCAATATAAAGAATAATATAGATAGAGAATAGAGAATTAGGGATAATGTTTCGCACGCACATTTGATTGTATATATATAAGAACATCTAAGATCATAGTCAGGAATTACGAGATCCACACATTAATAGTTGGAGTAGAAATTTTTTCTATATAAGAGCAGGCAACGTTAGGAATGCGGCAGACATGTTAGATGACAGGTGTTCGGATCACCTGCACTCATGCATGACTCGGTAATGTAGCATCATGCATGACTCGGTAATGTAGCATGCCAATGTGCTAGGAGTAATAGTAGGATGCTGTACATGACTTAGCCAGTGGAAGTAGCGTTGTAGTAGGAATGAGAGTAGGGTCACTAATGACTAACCCACCTATTCTTGTAACAGATGAATGTAAGCCACGAAGGGGGCTCTTCCCTTCCACTATTTAACACGTACCGAGAGATCAGAGAAAGGTCATCTCGTTCCCCATTCTCTTGTTTTCTTTCAAGCCATCCACACCATAACAATTCGAAGAGCAAGCTTTCTCTTCCTCATGGCATTTAGGAGCGGCACCACGGAGATTAGGTCCGTCATGTCGTACCCTTGGTTCTTCTCATAATTTTTGCATCCTCGCAGTCCTGCCACTCGCTGGAGTGTTATGTCCTCTTGCACAAAGAAGAGTGCTCAGCCAAGGCCTGCCACAAGTATTGCCAGGACATTGATAAATCTTATCGCAATGGCGCCTACTGCTCGCAGAAGGGCCCGGCGTGCTGCTGCCCAATTTAACTGGCTAGAATATGCTGCTCCATCTGGCCAGTTAAGCAATCTTCAAGAATGAATTTGCTCTAGTTCTCCTAAGAGCAAAAGATAGTTTAGCTCCTTTACGTTTACATTCTCAATGGATAGAAGCATTTGTGTAATTCTTCCATTTTATTTGTTTCTTTCTTTGTTTCGTTCATGATGTTTCTTGTAATATTCTGTTTCTTTTCCAATAAAAGCACAGAGTAGGGGATCCCCCTCCTGTTTAACCCTCCAGAAAAAAACATAACCGGCCTGTGTAACAATGCATCTATTCTCTTCTGTGTTTAATGATGCAGAAACTATTAGAACTACAACACGAACACCCCTGCCAACAAATACATAGCAACACAGATAGGCTCCGTTGCTACGTGACATATGCCCTGAACCACCGCCTAATAACTTGCGCAGCACACGAACGCAAATAGTACAACTGCTCCATAGGGCTGTGATTATGGTTTCACCGCTCCTTCGTCTACTCGAAGGCGGCGGCTGCCCAGGTACTCCTGGTTTCATATTAGAATGGTTCCCCGAGATCTAGAAGGCAGGTCCAGTATTGCCTTTTCCGATTCTTTTTTATCAGCACAATAATATGCCCAATCCTCTCCATTCTGATTCTTCCTTTACCCGTACAACAATCTGTCATATTATTAGGTACGATTTTTTTTTTTTGGTTCCAGTTGATATTTACATTACTGTAAATTCGATGGATCTTCATTTTCAGGTCGTGGTCCACAATAATCTGTCCGCTTAAAGAATTATATTTATGCTCGAAGTCAGCTGTACATTTGCGGCACCTGCAGGTTCAAGAACTTGAATGATTCCAAGGAACTTCCTTTGTCGTATATCTTGTGCTTTTGAAGCTACATGTGCTCTCCTACATGCGCCCTGCTTTCCAACTCTGTATGAATAAACCTTTGCATTCCTGTTTAGGGAGGTTATTGCTCTTGAAACTGAACATGGAAGACAAATAGTGCAAGTTGAATTTCTGTATCGTAGCTATGTATACTCTCAAATGATTCTCACTGAGTAGATAAGTTCTTCGGTTCTGAAATTAAAAGTATTTGGTAATAATTCAGTTATGCATGATGATGTTATCCTTTTTGAGCTTGTGCAGACAAAGGTATAGCTTCTGAATTTTGTACTGTGATGATGAGATATACAACTATGAGCGATGAGGAGGTGACTAAAGAGCAAAATCTAGCAATGTAAAGGTATCCCTTCTTCAAGTACGTACAAAAGTTCTTTGCCTATCTAAAAATGTCGTGACTTGTTGGCTTTATATCTGCACTGCTAGTTCTAATTTGAGAGGGCTTCGGATAGAAAAATAGAGCACATCAACATGTTCAATTTGTTTTTACATGGCTTTAGTGGTTCTGATTTAGCTCGGTTTCTTTATGCCAGGGTTGCTCTATCACATTAGACAAAGGGTGTTAACGAAACCTTAATTCTAGAAGAACTGCTAGGAATGGGTATACCTTGACTCAGTTCTTTTCCTTCATCAAGATTAGTAAAATGGGAAAATTGCATATTTTCCTAGATGTCTTAAAGAAGCACTCTATATTTTCACGCAGGACAAATATATGATATTTTGGTTGCTCCGATGATTGAAGGATGAAGAACAATATTTCTTCTCAACGATTAGTTGTTTAGGAGTGGTGTTACACTCGTGTATATTTATTTTCAGTATGAAACTTTATAGTTAGTGAATCATTGTATACAACAATTATAGAGTGGAACATTTTCTTGTATCTATAAAATAATTAGCTTAGTTTCATTTATTTAATATTATATTTGTTGCCAAATATATTATTTTTAATGCTTATGTTTGCTGAACGGAAGTTATTTATACTATAAAAATAACATATATATGATTTTAATAATAAATCCTGAAACCATGTGGCATATTCTACTAGCAACACATATATTCGTTGCTAGCATGCAACGCTTACATACCTCTCTTACCAACATATATATGTGTGTTGCAATTGATCCTAGCAACACCACTTTAAGCAATGCATGTGGGATGCGTTGGTATAGATCCTACCAACAATTATTTGAGCTTATGGCAACACATATATGCATTGCTAAAAGGACTTTTTTTAACAAATGGCTGCATGCCCACTTGCGTGTGTACAATGGGTAGCCCTGGATATCGAGAGCCAGTTCAGCTTGTTATAGCTCGGCTCATTATACTAACGAGCTGGAAGAGCAGCTTGACTCGGCTCATTAACCAGCTCGAGCCAGCTAGTTTTGCCTCGCGAGCCAAACCATAAAAACACGATTTCTCATAGTACTTTTAAATTCAACAAAAGAGGATATATATTTGTAAAGACAATTCCATCGAGTGCCCACAATTTCTCAAAGCTTTTGTCCG
This sequence comes from Themeda triandra, assembly GCA_018135685.1. Taxonomy (NCBI): domain Eukaryota; kingdom Viridiplantae; phylum Streptophyta; class Magnoliopsida; order Poales; family Poaceae; genus Themeda; species Themeda triandra. Next base: position 38,401 of record JAENPR010001101.1, on the reverse strand, counting down.
GACATCATGATAGTCATACGCATACAGGTTACACATCATCCATACATAATTTAAGAACGAAGGAAACTAAATGAGTAAAAATTTGAGTGAACTATTAGTCAGGTTGGTAGTTATACGTAATATATAAACACACACCAGAAGCAAGTTAGAACTCAAAAGCATATTGGTCTGGCAATATATATGACAGGAGATCTACAGGAGGGTTTGCTGTATTCTGTGTCCTGAGTGCGCTCGTAAGCAAAGTACATTTTCTAGGTGACACACCGAATCTGAATATAAAGAAGTGGCCTATATATTCTGAGATAATAATAATGTGGATGCAAACATTGCTTTGAAAGTTGAATATTAGTTGTTCAAGAACTGCAGAACTATGGTGTGACAATATTGGTGCTAAGTATAGTTCATGCTAGAATAAAACACACTGAAGTTGATTATCATTTTGTCAAATAATGAGTTAGATTACTAGAAATTGAGTTTATTTCTTTACGTGATCAAATTTCATAAGACTTTACTAAAATTTTGTGTTGACTTCTGGAGAATTTAAAAAACGATCTCAACATAACTAAGTTGTGACCGAGGAAGGGTGTTAACAAATAATTGCTATCACATTCCCTGCATGCAAAGAACTTATTTGCCGAGTTAGTGACTTTGCCGAGAGTCGGACACTCGGCAGAGAGTACTTTGCCGAGTGCTGGGTTTGGCACTCGGCAAAGTGGCTCTTTGCCGAGTGCCCGATTTTTGCCACTCGGCAAAGGTCCAGCGCTCGCGTCCGGCTCCACGTTACGCGCGCGCGCTGAGCACCCGTGTCCGACGCTTGTTGCAGCGTCCGGCGCTTGGTCGCCGCGTCCGACACCCAGCGTCCGGCGCTCCGGGCCGCTGAGGGCGGCTCTGGACCGCGTCCGACGCTGCCCAAGCGCGGAGACGCGTCCGGCGCTCGGGCTGCTTCCTGGCCGGCTCTGCGTTGCGGCACGGCGCGTCCGACGCGAGTTTCTTCGCCTTTTCCGCCGTTTCGCATGTTCGATGACACGTCGATCTTTGTCAATTTCCATTGGACATTTTTGCGCGTCAACAATAGTGTTGCTGTGGCCGTGGACGCTGCCGTGGCGTGGCATGGCCGGCGGGATGTCTTGCTCAATAGCACGTCGCAGATCGTCACAGCCTCGACTTCGCACAGCTCGACGCCGTCATGTCCGTGCAGTGAATCTCTCCGAGGAGGATGCCCACGGGGATGGGGAGGTGCACGCCGCTGCGGCGGCGAGACGTACAGTGATAAGTAAGATCGGTAAGGTATGATTTAATTAGATCCATGTACGTATATCTCTCGTGGTTTTATTTTTCTTTTTTGAAATAATGGAGTCATATCGTTTTTATTTTTACTTATTAGGTGCTTATTTAATGTTATTTTTTATAATGGCAATTGTGGGTAATTTTGTAGAAAAAAAGAAGATAGATCCAATGGCTATGGTTGTTAGAGTCTATTGAATTGATGGCCGGATATTTCTGATTATTGTGAGAATTTCTAGAATTTATCTATTTTCTTAGCGCATCTAGCGAGAAATAAAGTGGAGCCTCTGTTGGAGCCTCTAATTAGTAATAGTAAGATAGTGCAACACTGATAGAAATATCAACTGTATATATATGTTCATATATACCCAGAATTTGAGTAAATAGTTTAGAGCTTCTATGGTGCTTGATCAACAACAGATTATATAATAATAATCAAATATATATCATGTGTCTCGCTGCATCACACCGGTTAATTTATAGCTCTTTGGTTGCCCTCATACCGCAAAGAGCAACAAATTTTCAATCTGATCAAACAAAGAATTAGACAACACTATTCTGACAAAGTGGAACTTCCAGCAACAAAAATACAAATTATGATGGAGTGAGATGATCAGTCTGGAAATGTTCTTGGCCAATTGAACGAATAAATAATATAAAACACTTAAATCACAAGATACGGAGTTACGGACTGTACATCTTAATCCACACCTTCTATATATGTATCCAGCGCATCTTCCACTCTAGATCGCACAAACCAAAGATCTATGGTTAAATAGGATAATGTCAAAAACTCAAATTAATTTCCTCTCTAGCTTGGTGCTAATGTTTCTCATTTAACTTAGTTTGGTCTATTATACACGGATGCTTTAATTTTTCCCATATCGTTATATACATATCATACATACAATATTGCAAATATTCTAATCTGCCAACTGGTATGGCTCATGTTGTGGGTATGGTCAACCATGGATGAGTTGTTGGCTTCCTAAGTGCACAATTGAATCCCTTTGGATTTGCTCGGTAGGCATTTGCTAACTCTGCAATTGGCGACGCCCCTGCCCATACCGTCCCAGCCACCACGGGAAGTTAGGGTTTAGGGGCACCGCCGCCGCCGCCACCGCCGAGGGCGCCGCCACCACCGCCTGCGGCCCCCGTTCCCTCGCCTCCGGCCTCGCTGCCGGCGGTGACGCGGAGCGGGGTCCGCCTCGATTTCCGTTTTTCTTGTTTTCATAGGGTCTTAATCGAGTCCTAGATCTCGGGTTTGCTCGCCGTCGATGTTCGGCGGCGGAGCTAGGTTTGGTCGGAGGAGCGTGGCTCCTTTGCGACTTGGTTTTCCTGGCGACGCCGGCGATGCGGAAGCGGCGGCGGCGCGGCGGAATAATTTCTCCCAGTCTCTTCCGTTCTCCGATGGCGATCTACTCCGACGTCAACGGAGAGGCTGGGGAGAACTCTCTTGGAGTCGAGGGCCGGCGCATCGTTGTCTTCGTCAGGTGATGATGCTGTTGACCCCGTTAATCTCGAGGAACATGTTTGGTGAAAACCCGAGCACTTTGCTCGGGTTGCCGGCAATGGAATCGAAGGATGCGTCGTGGGTACAAGAGTTGGCCGATGCGCCCGGGAGGCAACGTCGGTTGATTCGCCCGAAGTAAGTCCTCCTCTGCGGCCTCCACTCGTGGAGTTTGGCTCACGTGCCTAACGACGATTGGTACGCGGCTTCGATGGCGGTGACGGATGGATCTCTCGAAGGCTTCGAGGAAGATGAACAGGAGTTGTAAACTTCTATGTAATTTTCCTTTTCTTTGGAGTCCATGTAAAAAAAAGGCCGGTGTAAGGCACTAAGATGAATACATGTTTTTTCTCAAAAAAAAAAAGTGCACAATTGAATTCTACTCCTTCTGGAAAAAGAAGCAATGGCAGGTGAATGGGTTATCGGTTTGTGTAGCAGAACCGACCAACTAATATAATTACCTCGCACTAATCAAGCCACCGTGGCAGCTTAAATAGTACGCTGCAATCATATCAGCCCGGTAGTCCGTGAAATCTCGAAGGATTTCAAATAATTCTACAACAAACCTGAATCCACAATTCATTAGTTCCCATTCACCTGTTTTATTTACATTTCGCATATAGGATTATTACAATCCAAATCATAAATAATAGCGGAAGAAAACACTTTTGATAATACACACTCACACTTAGACTTTTCGATACAGTGCCAGCTCAGGGTCGTCATCCAGCAACAGCAAGAAGATGAGATATAAGAGTTGACTTTTCCCAAATTCTAATCCTCCCGTAGTGGGATACAGGTCCACCTTGTCGCCATAGCAAAGTTTTATGATTGACAACAAGTGGGAATAAAACCCTGAGTACGTGGATACTCAGCTAGACTTACCCGTCTTAAACCAGAAAATAAGGACTCTTTGGGGTGGTATGCAAGGCCTTATAGTGGGTTGGCTTGACTCATTTTGCATAAAAGCTCAAGTTATCATATTATAGATATGCATGGATATGAACCCTTCATTTTACTTTAGCAACAGCTTATCATTATATCCTGTTTATACTAAGTGATCACCTATACTAATAGCAATCACTTGAGTTATTATAAGCAACCAATAGTAACCATGTTCATTTGGCATTAGCCAACATCATCCTTATAACCATCCTTGTGTTCCATAGTAACATTACTACGATGCCGCTGCTCAAGTCAAGTACTCACTATCCAGGAGTGATGGCGATTCGAAGGCACCTTGGGTCACCTTTGGTACTGTTCGGGTAAAGTCACGGGATCGCTATGGAGTATTCTACACCCAGAGGTTATCCGGTGCCAGGTCGATCAAGACATGTCTGCCAAAGGTACAATGCCAGGTAGCTCAGAACATTCCTGCCCACGGCTCGCCCGGGCCTCTAACCACCACGCCTCCATTCGGTGTTATACCCTACATTTCGATCACCGGCCCAAATAGAGCTACTAGGCTTCGCGGTCAGAACGACTTATCCTTCCAGCTAAATGTGGGGCATGCGTTCAACATGACTTGAGGACGTACAACAGTACGGTCCTTAATCGACACAGACGGAAACTACAAGCACACAAGACCCATGTCTTATTGCCCCACATTTCGTCCGGTTTCCGTTTATCCAACATACATGGTTATATCCATCATGATCATCTTGCCAAATTATCTTTATCACCCTAAGGTGTAGGTGACTAGAAATCACCCACTTCTACCGATTCTAATTAAGCAAGGCTAAGCATTAATATCGGTCCTGCACCTAACAGGGTAAAGGATATTTAAAGTGGACACAGAATAGATAATATGCACCAATGGTTCCAAGCAACTCCTATAACTTAATGCATTAAACATATAAAAGGACTCAAGTGAGATTTTGCAAACCATAGGAGAAATGCTCTGGGGCTTGCCTTATTTTGAAGATCGAGGTTGTAGCTCCAGGTACTCGACTATTCCACGTTGGGTTCTTAGTTCTCGATCACTTCTGGTGCGGAACTCCGTTCGCGACTTGCCCTTCGGGATCCTTGGCTTCATGAAAAATGCTCTACACGCGATACTGGAATGATGCAGGTGCATATGTATGAATATGTGATTATTGAGGCATATGCATGAGCATAAATGATCAAGGTTACAGATGATAATGTATGAATGGTTCTTTTAATCTTTTACAATTATCACTAGCAAACAAGCTTGTAAAGCCAAAGATCTATACTTAAGCATCATCATCCTAACCAATTCATCATGACCTACTCCTTAGCACTCAATCATACACACACTAATCATCCTAAACACTTAGTACTAAGCCTTACATACCACATCACACATTCAAGCTTTCACTATTAATTGTAAACCTATAATCAGCAGTCTACTAATAAATTCATAACTAAATATCCATAAACCCTATGAATATGAATGAATACAATCTGGAAAGCTTGTGAAATTTTCCATAAAACATCTTGAGACATCAGAACCTGATTCCCAATTTAACTAGACCTAAAGCATGTAATATCAGGACTGGTTCAGGACAAATAGCAACTAAACAGCCCTATCAACCAAATTATAAGAGCTGTAGCTCCTAAACTATTCATCCAATGACCACCAAATTTCAACAGTAGATAGATATACTAATTAAATTCATAACATATGTTGACAAGCTTCCTAGAAAACCAACCTATCATTGGGTTACACATAGCATCTTGAAACCGACTCTAAATTATGCATCTGAGTTGAACCGCAACCCATAGCTATCCACATCCTAAAATCCTATAAAAATTACAGTAGATATCACATGGCAACTAAATCCCATCATCCAAATTTCACCCGATTTGGATGATTTTTCTGTCCTACACAAAATTGTCATTGCAGCATAAAATAGAGGACTTATAAATACTTTGTACTACCAACTTGACCAAACCATGAATCCAAGCATATACAGAGCTACCTAATGGCGTATAAGAAGCTTACAAAAGTTATCAACCTCAAATCAAAATTATATAATTCATTTACGAATTGTTCTAAGAATAGCCTCTTAATCACACTTGAACTATAACTCTCGACTTTTGCATAATAAATGATCATGATACACATCCAACAACAAGTATATGTCAACACAAGACCAATGGAACAATAATCATATTTTTCTGAGCTACCTACAATTACTTATGATTTTTCCAAGATTATCAATATATCACTAAACAAATAAAGCTACACAGGAAAGTATCCCAAACATGGCATATTATAATTTGAATCACTCCATTTGGACCTAAAATGAGCAAGATATGGCTTTTACAAGATTAAAACTGTTTTCTGGAAATCAATTTCGGAATTAACTGAAAATCCATATAGGACAAACGATTTACTTCGAGGCCCCTGCACCTTTAACAAATTAGCGAAGCCCAGATCTGCAAATACACTGAGCCATGGCACTTTACGTAAAGATCCAGCAAGAGTAATCTAATTACGGAGGAGGCCCTTCTCTTCTACCTCCGATCGAGCAGAGCAGGGGAAAACGGCCGCCGGGCTCGGGCTTGGCCGGGAAGGCTCGCTGGCGACGGAGCGGGGCGGAGGGGCAGCACGGCGACGCCGCGCACCCGTCCGTGCCCGCGGCACAACGCACGGCGGCCCGAGGCCCGCTGGCCGCGTAGAGCAGGACGGCCGGCGGCGCACCTCGGTGGCGGGGCCACTGGCGATGTCACGGCGAAGCGGTGGGCGGCGGAGCAGCGTGGTGGCGTCTCGCACGCAAGTGGTGGCGAGCATCTGTTGCGGTGGTGCGACGTGTGGTGGCGGCAAGGCACGGCGAGGGTGCCGGCCACGCGCGTACGCGGCGGCAGCCGCGACGGCTACGGCGGCGATGTTTGTGCGGCGCGAGGAAGAGAGCAAGGGGGCGAAGCGAGTGCGGAGGCGAGGGTAGAACAGGCTAAGGCGAACTCGTTGGTGGTCTTGGTGAAGAAAATGGCGGGGAGGATGGGCGGCGACGGCGCGAGCTTGCACGGCGGCGACGGCGGATTCGCGGCTCCGTCCGCGAGCGGCCACGAACTGAAGCCTGAATTTGCAGACGCGTGTGTGGCGCGGTGGCTAAGCTCCAGTGGTGGGAGCTTGCCGGCCGGGGTTCGAACCACGGTCCTGCACCGCTAAATGCCTTCGTACAAGGCTGGGGGCTAGCAACCCCTTCATCTAAAAAAAAACTGAAGCCTGAATTTTCGAAATTGGAATCGATTCAGTTAAAATCGTGACTGAAACAGCCCTCTTCTCGACCCTATAGATCCCAAACCGGGGAGACTCAGCGAAAACTTTATATACGAGATTTTAAGAGCTACACGTGAGGATCAAATCATTCAATGGAAGCAGGAGCTGGTTCGGCCTAGATAAAAAGATACAAGGCTGCAAACAGGGGTACCTTGAAACTGAAAACGACCAAATGACTTAGTCATTTTCTAGGGTTTGAAAACAGCCCCCTATTCTGCCTTGTGAGCACTTTTTGAACATGTTAGGTTCATTTTCATGAAATGTGGTAATTAGAACTTTTATTCCTTATAAAATTCTTCATATAAAAGGTTTAAGGAGCACTGACATGCAAAACTTCTAGCTAGCATTTTTGAAGAGGTCAAAGCAGAGCATTCATGAACCCAATTTTTGGTCAACTATTATTTAGTGGCATAATTAGTCAAGGTGATCAACATGAACATTGCTTCATTTTATTTCCTAAGTATTCTAAACTATTCTAATGGACAAACATCAAGCACTTGTACCACTAGTACAGACGGAACTACCACTAGCGGCACCTCATTTTTCTACCGCCGGTTGCAACCGAACCATGACAGTAGAAACCAAATTGTGGGTCCGACCGTTCCAACCGCCTGTGTAAAACTGGATTCCAGAGGCGGCTTCCTTATATCACCCGCCTGTGATTTTTACTGTCGGGTATAATAACACAACCGCCTGCACTAACAGTTATAATACTAGCGGGTGTTGTTTAGATCCGCTTGTAGAAATTAACTTTTAACACTAGCGGCTTTAAATGTTATCACTTTTGTAAATAGATGTTTACACCGTCGGTGGTTAATCTCGGCCGATTGTAATATTCGTTACGCGAATTAATTGCACTCAGCTGCGCGCCATAGCAGTTATTGCAGCACGCGCCAGCAACCCCGCCATTGTTGGCGAGAGATCGGGCTTCGAGCTCTCGATCCAAAACCCGAAAGAAAGAAGGCCGATCCATATTGAGCGAGCGGCGCCCGCGGTGAAAACGTTTTTGAGCGTGGGAGATCTCAGCTCCAGGAGGTACGCGAAAGATATCCATACTCTTTTTCATTACATATATACTTAAAGCTTCTCACTTTCAGATCAAAACTATTTAGCTATAGATAATATATAGAGAGAGAACTTAGTTGCTTGCATATATATATGGTTGTGTTTTCAGAGCGAGATCAAACAATGATACAAGATTTCTTCACTTAGCTTGGCCCTCGTGCACGGGGTGAAAAGATCTGGATTTCTTTTTTGACAAGAAAAGCTTCGTTTGCTTGGCGAAATTTAGCTGAGCTCAACCAAAAAGAAAAAGGAAACCTGTAAGTTGGTCAACTGCAAATTTTCTTTCTGAACATTTGCAAGTCCAGCCCACTATTTCAGTGTACGTATATGTCTAAAAAATAGTTCATTAGCTACCTGAAATTAAAATGAAGCAATTTGTGCAAGAAGCGTCAGGTAGAAAAAGAGTCCAACCAACAGTAGCAAATTGCAATTCAGGAACACATGTTAATTAACGTGACTCTTCTATGCAAATGAACAGGGTCATATATATATTCAGCTTGGAGGTGTAGCCAACCACACATATCGAGCACAAGGAAAAATTACCTATATAGGTATTATTGGTCCCTCTCTAGAACCTCTACTCGGCTGCTCAGAATGAAATCATCCTCCTCTCTGCATATCTGCCATATATACATACACCCCCTGCATATGATCTAGCATCTTGTTCTTGGCGATCTTATTTGCCGTCATCATGATTGGTTGCTGCATCATGATCGCTTGGTTATCGATGCAGCCCTCAACAAGTTCTAAAAACAAAATAAAAACCATATATTGAACAGCTTGCACTGACAAAGAAAAAAAAGGGTAAGAGAAAGTTTAGCATTTGCCACCTGTGTTGAGTTATTAGATCCATGGGGACTGCTATATTGGCATTTTATTGCTGCATCAATCGATCTATCCAGAGATTGTTGAATTATTTCTAGAAGATTTACAGCAACTTCCACTTTCCTATCAGATTCCGGAATAGCTAATTCTATCTTCATCTCAAGCCTTGTTGATGTGTATTTTCTAGCACCAGGAATTTCCAAATCTGCTGTGCTTGGCCACAAAACCCAAAACACGAACATATCCATTCTCCTCTCTGCAATGAACATAGGAATAAGCATCACCATACTAGAAACTCTTCTCTATCAATTCAGGATTATCTCTAATTGCATCTTGAAGGGAATTCTGCATCAAACAAAAAAAAAAAAAATAGCAAAATATGATGGCATGAGAAATTGTTATGTTCATAACACTTACAGTTGTTGTTGCAGCTCCTTTATGAGTCCTCCAATGATTAATTAGCCACTTCGATTGAGTCATCCATATGAACTCTGGGATCGCATAGAGCACAGAATTCATTATCTTCCATATATATATCATCATCATACACCTTTTTCAATTCTGCTATAAACTGCTTCCACTTCGTAACTGCTGTCTTCATAAACCAATGGTAGACATTAACTGTCTACTTGCCAATATAGCTGTACAACACACAAATAATAACTTAGGACTCAAATCACACGAATACATTAGGTAGATTTGCAGCCAATCTCAGTACCTGTGCAACTTTCAGTGTAAATGGATATAGCGCTTGGTAAGGACTGGACAGTGATGTGTGTTGCGGTCCCAAAAAGATCAGAAATAGAACTTAATTAGTAAGGACAGGAAGGTGTGGAGTTTAATGTGATCATGAATCTGCTGCCAGATCACGCACCATGGTTTAGAACAAATGCTTGAGTTACCATTTTGAAATGGAACAATACAATTCTCAATTATGTGGTTTCCCACAAAATACTGAGCACCAAAATTCTGATTCTGTTTCCCCAATGTACCTACATGATATTTAGATTTCAGAATAGCAGAGAGTAAAGGATTTTTAACTATATAGCAACATTCCGGGCTGCATGTATAATGAGGTCTCTATTTCCTGTCAAAAGATCTCTATGGCTAGTCCTCCTTCCTTCTTTGGTCTACAAATGTCCTTACAGGACCTGTGTGTGCATCTCAAAGTCTTCTTTAGTAAATATAGGTTTGCTACATTTCAATCTTTCACCAAGCAGCTTTGCTCACACAGACATATTTCATCTGCCATTATCAGTTAGGCTTATTTTTGAAGTTTTTAGAGCTCAGCTGCAGCTGCCCTTCAACCTGGAAATTGACATAACAAAGTGTTGGTCTATATGGACGCTCACCCTCAAATAGATTTAAGGCTATAAGCTTATGTGTAATTCTTTTTATTTTGTTTGATACCTAGATTTTTAATGTCATGTCAAAATTAACTGTTATCAGATTCTACTATTCTTTATCTAGATTTGTCATCCACTAAAGTAGATTGTTTGACATTAAAATACATTTTAGTTCATTGTGATACTTACAGTAATTTCTATTTTAATCAAATAATTTTGAATGGATACAATTATAACATTATGACTTTTGTACAGCTGAAGATGGAACGGACGTTATGGATGTACAACTTGAAAAGATTTGATGAGTCATACCAATTGGAGGTTAGAAGGTTCATTGATGCAGCTAAGAGGCATGCTTGCAGAGAGAGGACAAAGTACATACATTGTCCGTGCGTCGACTGCAGAAATATTTCTGTATTAGAGGATACAAACCAAATCAGTTCTCATTTGATTCGCCGAGGATTTATGAAGGATTACTTGATTTGGACCAAACATGGAGAGGGCAGCTCCACGCCTCGTACAGTAGGAGACCCATTGCAGGAGACACAACAGCATATCCCTCAGCATGATCCAGCTATGCAGGATGATAGTGATGATGATTTCAGTGGCGTCCAGGATGTGGGTGAAGACGTCGGAGTTCAGATCGATGAAGGTGAATATGCAGACTTCTTCGAGGCATTGTTGCATCGTCAGCCCGATCCGTCAATGTTCTTTCAAAAGGGCATGGAGTCACTGAAAAAGGCTGCAGCAGAGTATTTGTATGATGAGTCCAAGGGTTGTACCAAGGAATACACCACACTAAGAGCTGTCCTTCAGTTTTTGGTGATAAAAGCTCGATATGGGTGGTCTGATGCTGGCTTCAACGAGTTTCTGCGTGTTCTTGGAGACCTGCTTCCAAAGGGGAACAAAGTGCCTACTAACACATACTATGCAAAGAAGCTAATCAGTCCACTAACTATGGGTGTCGAAAAGATCGACGCGTGTAGGAATCATTGTATCCTATACCGAGGTAAAGAAAATGGACACTTGGAAAGATGTCCAAATTGTGATGCTAGTAGGTACAAGACGAAGAAAGACTACAAGGACGAAGAGAATACAATCTCTGTTTCGAAAGGGAAGAAGCGAAAGAATACCAAAACAAAGACCCAGCAGGGTTCAAAAACAAAGGGTTCTAAAGAAGAGGAAGACTATTACGCAAAGAGAAAGGTTCCTGCTTTCGTGATATGGTACCTCCCTGTGGTTGATCGGTTGAGGTGTTTGTTCGCAAACCCTCAGGATTCCGAACTAATGTCCCATGCTTCTAGTAAGCGCAAAAACGATGGAAAACTTCGACATCCATCCGATGCCATGCAATGGAAGACTTTTAATGACAACCACCACCGAATTTGCTTGAGGATCCAAGGAATATAAGGTTTGCACTAAGTGCGATGGAATGAATCCATTTGCCGAGAAAAACGGCAAGCACAAAGACACATGGCCGGTGATCCCGACCATTTACAACCTTCCTCCATGGTTGTGCCGAAGCGAAAATATCTCTTGCTAACAATTCTTATTTACGGACCTAAACAACCTGGTGTTGATATTGATGTGTTTTTAGAGCCCTTAATGAAGGAGATGCAAGATCTATGGGTCAAGGGTGTGGCCAGTGGGATGAGTTTCGCAAGGAGACGTTCACGCTAAAAGCAATGATTTTTGTTACCATCAATGATTACCCGGCTCTCTTTGCATTATCGGCGGTTCAAAGGAAAGGTGGGTTGCGTAATGTGTTTAGACGAGACCGCATCCGTGTACCTTCCGCATCTTGCAAGTTAGTGTACATGAGACACGGCGCTTCTTACCCGAGAAAATCACAAGTACGAAAACGAAATATGGATCGGTACTTTGACAACGAGGATGAAACAAATTCTACTTCTCCGAGGGTACATGTGCGGGTAAAAGAGTGTTCTTAATAGTCGGAAAAATCAAATTTACTTTCGGGAAAAGGAACAAAGAGGGATTGAGAAAGGATGTGAAGCCAACGGCGGGGCAACATTCAAGAAGATGTCAATTTTCTTTAAGTATTTGCCATATTGGGAAGAAGCTGTACATTCGACACGCAATCGATGGTATGCACATCCGAGAAGAATGTCTTTGATAGCATAATTGGGACCTTGCTCGACATTCCAAGAAAGACAAAGGAAGGACACAATTCACGTTTGGACTTGGTAAAATTAGGCATCGAGGCCGGAACTTCACCCACGTGAAGACGAAACAGGAAGGGGCTTGTCCTTCCGGCATCAATCTGCAACCTCAACACGAGATGAGAAAAGTGCGATTTGTGAGTGGATTAAGACTTTGAAAGTTCCATCGGATTACTCGCTCAAACATCGGGAGTCTTGTGTCAATGAAAGACCTTACACTATCCAACTACAACTCCCATGATTGCCATGTCATGCTGACTACTTTCCTCCCAATTGCCATCGGGGCTATAAAGCCGGTGTTTCTAAAGGTGGCAATCACACGATCGTGCTACTTCTTCAACAAGATCACACGAAGGAAATTGGCCGTGAAGAATTGGGGCCTCTACAAGATTTTGCCGTGCAGACATTGTCAGAGTTGGAGATGTGTTTCCCTCCATCGTTCTTTGATTCGATGGTACACCTCATTGTCCACTTGGTTGAACAAGTAGAGGCATTAGGTCCTATGTATCTGCATGAGATGTGGACTTATGAGCGTTTCATGTCAATTCTGAATGGCTACATGACAAATCGTGCTCACCCTAAGGGGTCCATGATAGAGGCCTACACCACCGAAGAGGCAATTGAGTCTGGAGGTCCATTCTGCAATAATTGCTTGGAAGGCCAAATTGCAATTGGTTTGCCTCCATCCCGGCACGAGGGTAGGCTAAATGGAAAAGGGCGTATGGGTAGAAAGTCATTCATTCCATCAGATTACAACTCAGTCCTAGAGGCACATCATTGCGTCCTACATCACCTCCCGGTGATGGAGCCATTGATCCAACAACACATGAATGAGCTTCGCAAACAAGGCAATGGAGAAGATTGGGTAACTAAGGAGCACAAGCGTACATTCAGCCAACGGCTTAAGGATCGGGACATTCCATATGGGGAAACACCGAATGAGAAAACCATCAAGATGCTTGGCATCTGGACCATCACGCTTGAGATCACTACATGGCGGGTCTATGACATTAATGGCTTCACATTTCATGTCAAATCCAAGGACGAAAAGAGTCGGCACAAAATAGTGGGGTTCGTTGTGATGCCTTCGATGACAAAGACAACTATACTACATATTATGGGTTTGTTCATGAAATATGGGAGCTACACTACGGTGTCAATCTTGACATTACTGTCTTTCGATGCCAGTGGGTAGACCATGAAAAAGGATTCAGTGTGGACAACTATGGCCTAAGAATTGTAGAACTCAATAAAGTGGGCTACAAGGATGACCCATGGGTCCTTGGTAGCCGTGTTGCACGGGTCTTCTATGCAAAGGACATAAGCCCCGAGGCCAAAATGTCAAGGAAGCGAGAGACATGTAGGCATCTCGGAAAACAGCGGTTGTGGGAGTTGAAGGTGCTGACAACTTTATTAACCAGTTCGTGAAATGCCTCTTTTTACGGACACTGCCAACGAAGATAGAAATTGTAGCGGAAAGTATTCCGGAAGGTGCATTGCCCTATATCCGCGCGACGGACAAGACGGAATAGTGAATTGAACTCTCTGTGCATCGATATGTGCTTGACATGATTTATCATGCAATTCATGTATGAAGCTTTGAGCTTGATCGGAGCTGCGGTTATGATATTTTGGAACTTGTATATGGTATTGTAAGTTGTATGAACAACTTGTTATGGTTTTATTTTGTGGCCTTCATAAACAAAGAACTTGAAAACATTGCCTTGTAGGCTGAACAATTTGTAATGACTTGTGTCATGTATGGAGACTACCATATTATCAATTTTATCTCATGTGTGTTGCAAAAAAGACCTATATTTTGGGACGGGAATACATACCGGTTGTTAGAATAGTTGGGCTGCCTTGGCTTTGGTCATCCGTGAGCTAGATGACTAAAGGATTCAGATTGTGGGGGAACCAGGGTATCGAAATGAAGTTTGAGGTGCCTGCATGATAACTCTAGCATCAGAAAACGTATGCACATCCACTGTACCACATTTCAAAAAAAATGATCCCTGGCTACTCACCTTCATTCTTTGGCTTGCAAGCTGATTCCCAAACAACCAAAGCATGATTGTTTCGTGACCTTGTCCAATGGACTGGAGCGCTTCGATCATATGGGGTTTGAGTCGGTTCGGTTCTTCCGGTATACACAAAACAAATGTTGACTTGTTAAATTCTACGTTGGTCGAAACAGTTTCGAGATATGTTCCGAGACAATTTCACATGTTTATATATAAAGCGAGTGAATAAGAACAGAAATGGAACGGCCGGGAGTTGGATCCAAACTTGTTAAGTTTTATGTTGGTCGATTAATACTACATAAACAGTTTCACATGTTTATATATAGCAGAGTAAAGGTCAGAAAGCTAGTAACCAACCAGGAGTTTGGCGCATAATCTGAAAACCTTCTCATCTTGAGGTTCATCTCACTTCCTGCTCTAGTGGAAATTCTTCCTATACATGATCAAGATTCCTCAAGCAGTCAAGCTTTTCTTGCGGATGAATGCTGCCCCTCTTGGACTGTGTTCACTAACCATGACATGGATATAAGAAACTAAGACACTCGAAGGACGGTGGAGAGCTAGACATTTTTTGGTTTGCACGACACTTCATAAAGGAGATTACACAATTTAGTTTCTGCATTTATGAGCATATACAATAGGATCATGATCCATTGTGATGATGAAAACATCTTTAGATGGACAAGTTCTTTGATCAGTACCAAAATATCACACAATCATAGTTCAGAAATACTAATATAGGTGACATGCTGCTACAAGTCAATTTTGCAAATCTATAGCTCGTTAAAACTAGAAAATAAATCTACAACAAAGTGTGTGCTATGTTCAACATACTAGAATCAATAATATCAAGTTCAGTACATGTAAATGGAACAAGAACTGCATTTCTTGCTGGAACCACACAGATAATGGTATTGCTGGAACATACTGATTAATACCATTATCAAACCCATTGACGCAGGCTGCTGGTAGGCTTGCTTGTCAATACCAAAATGATTCTGAAAATAGTGTTAAGAAAATTCAAATCTTCATTATTACAAATCAAAACCACACGACCTAACCAATGCATTTCAGAAATCTGCATTATTACAAATATATTGAATCTAATGATAATCATTATTACAAATCCATTGAATCTAATGCTTCGCGCGGCATGACTCGAGTGTGCAGATACAATTCATAGGCTATCGAATCCCGAAAAGCATGCATTGCACCTTCATCATGCATTCCACCTTGATTGCCTTCACTGCTAGTACTGGCTCCACAACAACTTGATGGTTCATCTTCATCTTCAATATCAATAAAAAAACTCTCAGAATCATACATTTTATCAACCACTCTAATAAAATTATGGAGAGCCATGCACGCTATTATTATTTTGTTCTGCGTTTCAATTGGACGGCCAGGTAAGCGATACAAAATCTTGAACTTCCCCTTCCGAGATGCCAAATGCCCTCTCAATGACATTTCGAATTGAAGAATGTATAGTATTAAAGAGCTTCTGCATTTGGTTTAGGTCCTTTCCCTTGTACGGTGCAAGATAACCCGGTCGGAGTGCAAAACCCTTGTCGACGACATAGCACGTCTCTGCAAAGTTGCACTTTTGTGTAAGCCAAATGCAAAGTTTGAGTATACAGGTGACATGTATAAAAGAACATAGGAAAAACCATTACCATTAGTTGGATGCGGAAACTCGCTGCTATACATCTCAATTGATTCAGTCAATATCCTACTATCATTAGTCGGTCCAGGCCATCCCACTACAACGAAAGTGAATAACATATCGAAGTCACATGCAGCCACCACATTCTGAGTAGTTTCTCCCTTCCAAGTCATATAAGTTGGTACACGATCTTTTGGCACCACTACTACGATCTGTGTCCCATCAATTGCTCCTATGATATTTTTTAATTTCTCGGAAGTAAATCGAGGGTCATTTAGTGTTGGATGGATAAATTTAAATTCGAGGATCGATGGCTTAATAGCATCATATGCAAATTTGCACGACTATCCAACACCATATCAAACCTCTTCTGAACAAGATTTGCTTTAAGAACGAACCGATTTGCAGCTTGAAGAAAACATACTCCAGATCCTGCAATCCACAAGAACATCGCTAAAGCCTCAAGTGTTGTCTCGAAATTCTCAATCTCCAATTCATACTTTCCCATAAGCAATTCAAGAAGCTCATAAAAGCACTCTCTAGACATCCGAAACATATTGCAGCACTGCGACTCATCATTTAGTGTTCTCATGACCCATTCATACCCACTTTACGGCACTTTAACATCAGATTTGATCATGTCTTGATACATACCTAACAAGCCATAAACCTTGTGCGATCGTTTGGACATCTCAATGTTACACATGATAGACCCCAACAATAGATCATGAAGAGTTGAATCATTATTGACACACTGAAAGCAATGTAGCCATTGCATCATCAAAACAATGGTCATTAGCATCACCATCTCCCGCATGTCTTTGCGGCATTAGCATCATCAACCTGTTGAAAAGAGAAAGCTGAATCAAACAACGGCATACAAAATCACAAGCGGTTCACAAATCAATCACAAGGCCACAAAATATTCACAACAACAAGGCCACAAACAAATACATTTATTCAAAAACATAGCAGCTTCATAAAAAAAAATACATGTTCACAAACAAACACCACGGAGTTCATTACAAATACAACACTTGAAAGTACAAATTCATAGGTCCGACAACGACTAACTTGAGGAACTACATGAGCGCAAGTTTGTTGCCCAAATCCACTCCTTCCCTTCAAAGCTTCACGGCATGCTTTGTTGTCGATGTCATATTACGCACCCAAGCAACTCTATCGGCTGATTTTTGTATGTCAAGGAAAAATTTACGGTTGAATTTATTTTGAAACATTTTTGAAGCCTTGGCGTAAATAAGTGAACCTATAAGAGGTTTCTCATCCACATTATCTTCAAGCCACATTTTCAAGCATCTTTGAGCTTCGGCGATTTCATCTTCCTCTTCCTTATTTTCCTTCTCTTCCTTCCTTTCCTTATCCATGTCCTTCAACTTCAAGATCTTGGACATAAGGGTCATATGATCTTGTTGAGCCTTGTAGGCGCCTTTCATCTGATCTAGAATCTGCTGCATTATAGCATCCCGGGGATCCGCGAAAACTGGACTACACCTAGTACCAGCTGTAGCACTACTGCTGCTGCTTCCCGGCCCCTTGCTCTTCTTTGTGGGACCTGCAAGAGGACTAATGGTTGGCCTCTTGAGGCTGAATCTACTCACTGGACTGCTTAGACCACTTGTATCAGACCCTTGTCCTTCCTCAACTGGTGCAGATTGCTGTGCATAATGCGCTGGAATACGAGAAGTAGAGCCATCTATCAAAACACCATCGAACATAGACTCCAGAAGTGACACGTAGTGAGGCCAAGGAAATGCATCCTGAAGAAACTTGCAGATTCTATATTCACCCTGAAAAGCACAGATGAAGACACAATGAAATCACATATAAATAAAGAAAACACAATGAAATCACATATCTAAACTAAGGTTTGATTGCCTTGATAAAACGAAGTGTACCTTTGTGTTGTTTTGCCACCACTCCTCGTCTGGGTCCGGAATTCCATCTGCTCTACTGCCCGTACCAGTATGACACCTAATCTTTTTCACAAACCTATAAATGATCATCAATCTCTTGAGCAGTGCCTTCAATTGTTTTTGCGAAACGTCGTGCCCAGTCAGAGCTTTAAACTTGTGTGCAATCTCACTATAACCTTTATCTGTCATTGACCTGTTTACCCAATTTGGAGTTTGCATTTGGCAACCCAAGAGATCACAGAATAGTCCTATGTTGACCTCTGTCCACAACTCTGATGGAGTCTAAAAAATAAACAAAGTGGACATCATATACTATATACTTAGATAGACCACATGGTACAAAATAGTATTGGAAATTACGCTTCCTATGTTAATCTAAAAAATAAACAAGAGGCAAAATTTCTTGCTCCAAAAAAAAGAAAAAAAATAGCTGCCAACCAATCATAAGTTTGAATCCGGACTGATTACCGGTGAGTCTTTTTGATGTTTATTGCAATGAATATACAAACAAGTATTTATATTATAACATCCGTATATTGAAAAATTATGGAGTCGTCTTCGTCGGACATCATATATATGTGAATGGCCTTTTAGAGCATCTCCAAGAGATTGGAGCCAAAAACTAGTCAAATTTACTGAGTTTGCTACTCTTTAAAATAGATTTGACAATAAAATACTAGAGTATTCCAACAGAATTAAGAGGATGAGGATAACTGTCACGAGAATTGAAACGGGTAACAGGATCTTACCGGAGGAGTGAGGTTCCCATTCAATGTTTGGATGCCGCCCCTGAGAGCATCTGTGAAGTTGAGTGTGTTGTAGCCGGCGTCCACAGCCGCCTTAGCATGGTTGGCGTGCACAGCCTCTGCGATGTCGGCGTGCACAGCTGCGTTGGCGTCCACAGCCGGCGGCCACTGCGGGCGTGGTTCCCAGGCTTGTTGGCGTTCTAGATGGGTTGACATAAATCTATTCCATCCCCGCTGGTTACCACCGCCGACTCCAGATATATAACCTCCTATTGAAGGCACATAACCGACGGGCATACTTGGACGTCGGCTTCGAGCGGGGGAGCTAGCAGGGCTGCTACGAGATCGGGTACCGGGGGCTACGACGGCCGAGGTACCACCGGGAGCGGCTCCGAAACCACCGGGAGCGGCTCCCGGTTAGCTCCGAAGGTATACGTAGCAGCGGTAGGAGCAGATCCGGGGTGTACCGACGACAGCTGCTGGAGGTGGCCGGCCGGCGGTAGCCAGGTACGCCCGGCGGTAGCCAGGTACGCCTGGCTGGAACCGTTGCCACGGGCTCCAGAATGCCTTCGGACACTGGCACCAAACTTCAAGTGGTCGGGGAAGTCGTCGTTGTCGTCGCCATCGGCGGCATCGGCATCGCCGCCCAGACTCAGACCCTCCAAAGGTTCAGATAAGCCTTCTTCGCCATACGGCACCAAAGGAGTTCCTTTCAAGAAACAATGGATGTTGGCCATGGCGTCCGCCGAGGCGGGGGCGGCGCGAAGCGAGGTCGAGGCGGATGGGCGTGGCGGCGGGTAGCAAGCTAGGGAATTGGGGGCGAGCTAGTGAGGCGCGGCTGGCTTAAGCCTCCATGGCGATGCGGCCTGGGAGAGAGGTTGGGGTGAGCGGCGCGGCTATACGCCCGGGAGGAGGACGGCCGGCGGAGGAGAGCGGCGACGCGCGAGGGAGAGGAGCGAGATCTGGGCGCGGCCGGCGGCGGTGTGTGGACAAGAGGGCGAGATCTCGCGAACCCGCTGGGAATTTCCGACCGCTGGGCGACCACCTGTCGCTTAACGCGAGCCCACACGTGGGGTGCATGTGCGCGCCACCTTTTAAAAATTTACAACAATTTTCCGTACAACAATTTTTGGACCATGCCACTATACATGCCGTGATTGTGTTTGATTTTTTTTTCACATGCCGTAACTGTGTTTCATTTTCCTTTCTATTTCGTGTTTTGTGGTTTCTATTATTCTTTTCCCTTTTTATATTCTTCTATTTATTTATTTATTTTGTCCATTTTATTATTATTATTATTGCTATGCTACACCATTCTACACCCGTGCCAATCCACGCACCGAAACAACAGACCAAACACGCGCCCGCGCGTCCGCTCCCGCCAGCGGCCCGCGCGTCCGCTCGGGCCCACGCGCCCGTGGGCACGCCGCGCTCGCCCTTATCCGGACAGACCAGTACGACGCGGGGCCCACTCCTTCCTGTCCGAACCAGCGTCCAGTCTGCTATGTGACGGGGAGTCCGACTCACGCATCACTGTATGGCATAGGCAATTATGCATCACCATATTTACCATAGCATCAATTTTTTTTAGTCACACATGGTCATGCATAGTACGTATTAATTGGCACCATGTTTATTATGAGCATGCGATGTCTATTTTTAGTCACCATTTTTTCATTAGATGCATTTAGAAATGAGTGATCGTGACAAGCATAGCTAATATATTTCATCGAGTATCTTTAAATAGTTTGTTGGTATTTTATCAGTATGGTTAAGTACTTATTGTTAGTGTCTTTGTATAGCTGGTAATATAACTTTAATATTTTCTAAGTATTTGTTAGTATCTTTAAGTCGCTTTTAATTTAGTAACCATCAGTATTGCTCATATTACAATTTCAGTAGTTCTAAGTATTTTATCAGTGGTGTCAGTATTTTTTACTTTTTAAGTATGTTGTATCAATATTTTCTAGTATTTTTAAGTAGCATTCAGTAATCATTAGTATTTTTCTTAGCTATTAATAACCATTAGTATTTTTTCTAGTATTTGTCACTATTTTTTCAGTATTTTCTCAGTATCTTTAGGGTTTCATTAGTATTGCTCAGTACTTTTGTCAGTTTTCTGATCTAGTATTATTAGTATGCCTCAGTATTCCATACATGGCTGTTAGTATGCCTCAGTATTTCCCGTCAGTACATCTCAGTATATGCCATTAGCTCTCATTTAGTTCATTTCATGGTCTTGGTATTTCTCGGTATATATCCCTCATGGAATGTCCAGTGGTTTACCTTCGGGTAGTCGTCGGTATCTTCAAAGATTCTATTAGTATGTTCATGTCTCCTGTTAGTATATTTCCATTTAACTCAGTATCTAGTATCACTCAATATTTCAGTACCATTCAATATTTTTAACTATTTTTTATATTGTAATGTCAGTATCTTTGTGGTTAGTATCACTCGGTATATTTCAGTACCATTCCTTATAATGTAGTATCATCAGTACAATCCTTCAGTAACACTAAGTACTGGTTAGTATCACCCAGTATATTTTAGCAGTTTAGTTTAGTATCATCCAGTACATTTCCCTTTTTTTTCTTCAATTCAATCCTTTAGCATTAAGAATGGAACATTCAGGTGACTAGCAAAGAGCACCGTTATCTTTCAACTTGACGGCATTCAAAGAAACACAATGTCAGGTAGCTAAAGCAACCATCTCAATATTGTTCAGTATTCTAAAAATCTTCAGTACCTCTCAGCAACATCTATATACGTGTGCCAGCCACTGCTACGAACCTGACCCCCGCCAACAATTCTTTGTAAGAGCCTGGTGTTTCTGATGGAGCCCACCTCACGCTGACAACACTGGTGGACAGTGAATCATTCTGATCAGTTCGTTTCAGTACTTCATAGTATCTGTGTCAGCAGGCATTTGAGCTTGTGCATCTTCCATGGCAAGGGAAGGCGGCCAGCCGCTACACCAATTTGCAAAAATACTGAATATAAAAAAGATGCTTGTTCAGTATTAAGCACCGACAACAGTCTAAAGTAGTTACTTAGGACCTTAATTCAACACCAATTTTCTTTTTTCCACTCCTACATGAATGTTGCTTTTTATTTTTCAGTATTGGTTGTACCAAAATATATTGAAAACAAAATCTGAAAACTACTTTCAGTACTAAATATAGCAGCATAGTACATGCAAGCAAGAAGCAGATTGTTTGATTCACATCAGCCAGTGTTCCATTCAGTAGTACTTTAGTATTCAGTATTATTCAGCACTAAAATGATAATGTTATTCGTTACTGAATCAACAGATAGCAGACACTGAATCATGGGCAGCAAACACAATTCTGCGAACCAATCTATCTAGTATTTCATCAATTCTCTGAACCAAATACTTACCAATACTAAATCTGCAGCAGACTGTATTGTATTTTTGACAATATTCAGTCCCTCAGTACTGTGCAGTGGGAGCACAGTATTTCTCTGAAATGCACAAGAGGAAGAGACACTGCCACCGGATCCACGTCGGGATAAGACATGGCAATGGAGGCCCGCCGTCATTTGTCGAGCAGTCGTTGGAGGTGGGAGAGGACGGCACCGCTACCGGAGAGGGACCAGGGGGTCTCGATGCCGCTGGGACGGAGCTCACCCAAGTGCTGATGCTGGTGGAGAGGAAGCCTCCGGTCGTCGGTCCGGGAGGCACGCGCTACGCCTCCATGAGCTGCCGCCGGTAGGCGAAGATGCCGTCGCCGGTGGGGGAAGGGGCCCGCCGCCGCCGGTGTGAGATCGGGAGCGGACGCTGCCCTGCGAATGAGCCGCGAGCGCCCGACCCTGCTGCCGCGAGCGCCGACCTCGGCCTCGCCGTGCGCCCGGCCGCGGTTCACCGCGCGCCGCCCGACCGTGTTTCGGCGCCGAGGACGGGCTGCCGCGGAGGGCGCCGATGGAGAGAGAGGCTCCGAGCGGCGCCGGGCGCCGCCATCACCTCCGTGCTCGTCAGTGACACTCATCAGTGGCTTGACAACACGCCGTCGACGAGCCGCAGTACTGCTGACAAGTAAAACGCAAGCAGGCCCGCCACATTGATGGTGCCAGTCAGTGCCACACTTTTGCACGATCAACGCTGGGAAAAAGGCTGGATAATCACAAAACACAATTCAATCCATGACACTCAAAAAAGATGTTTAGGATGCCATTTGACGGCCAAAATTAACACTGGCAGCGACCAATTAGTAAAAGCTAAAAGAGAACAGTACCCTGTCAAGTTTCCTTTTACTAGGAACTGACAAAAAAAAAGCCTAAGCACCTCTACCATGTCTCTGGATGGGATCAGAAAGATTCACGCAGAGGCATTTGGATTTACCAAACTTCCAAATCCTCTCTCAACTTTCACTTAATTTCTCTCCTACACTAGATTCAGCAAGCTGCACTGTGATCAGTTGTGACTCAGCACGGTTCCACTGCCTCCAGACTCAAACAGGACAGCCACTTCAATGCTCGCATGGCTCATCGGTCTTGGTGTGGCTATCCGGGTCACAGCAGCCCGCGCGTTGGTCGTCGCCGCCTTGCATGCGCGCGCGCGCGGCGGTGTGGGCCGGCCGGGGGGCGGCACCGCGGGCCAGCGCGCGGCGGCGCGACGCGTGACTTCTTGGCTCTCGGCACTGTGCCTGCAGCAGGCGCTGCAGTGCCGGCGCAGAGCCCCGCGGGCCCGCATGCGCCGGGCGCAGGCTTGCTGGGGAATTAGCCGGGCGGCGTGCGGAGGAAGCCCCGGCCCGGCGTACATGACAAGCCAGGCGGCGTGTTAAAAGCCGGGCGCGCGCGGCGCACAAGCCCACGATCGTCCGTCAAATCTTGTAAGCTTCTTTCACTTTCATCTGCAGCTCATGGCGCGTGGCGGCCGTTCCTGGCGGTGCGGGCAACTCCTTCCGCCGGCGCGAGGGCCGCCCGTTACGAGCGTTCGACCCGCTGCGCGCAGCGCGCAGGGGCTCGCGGGACTGCCGAGGCGGAGATCTTCCGTCTGCGAGCAGCGCTGTGGCCATGCCGGGCGGGACGAGCGGCCGTCTGCGCGCAGCGCTGCGTACCGTGACCGCCAGTCTGTGCGCAGCGCTGGACCGGGTGGCCCGCGGCGAGGCTGAGCAGGTGGCCGAGAACGGTGACTCGCTGGACCGGGCGGCCCGCGGCGAGGAGCAACCGGCCGAGAACGGTGCGGAGGACGACAATGCAGCGTGGAGTGCCAGCTAGCTAGCGCCGTCAGATCGAGGCCAGCACCGGGTGGGATCAGCTCCGCCTGCAAAAATAGTGCCTTTTATTTTGTTGCATTGTGTTGATCGTAGCTAAGCTGCACTACCAGCGGGTGGTCTAGCTAACCGCCTGAAAAAATATAAATAAGTGCCTTTTGTTGCATGCATGCATGCATAATTTATAATGCAGTGTAATAATTCTTGTTTGCGTAAGTAATAATAATAATATTTGGGTCATTTCTTAGTAATATAACGATAACCAATTTTCACATGCTCGGCATGTGGAATTAGTAATAACAATATTTAAAAACTGAAAAATAAATGACACGTGGGCATTCAAAAAAAATTATGACTTTAGATATATAGTCCTAGTCAAAAACCAAATATCAACTTTTTAGATCTTGTTTTGTAGATAAAATCACAAGAAATTTTATGGAGGCAAAATAAAATAAAATTGGACACATGGTTAGTTAGATATTAGGATTTGAAATCAAGTTTTCATTTTTCATAGTCAATTCAACTCACGTTCTAGTGACACTAAATTTTTACTAATAAAATTATAGTTAATATTTTGTAAATAAAAGCAAGACAAATAATATGATGCAATAAATGAAAAATAATTTATGAACTGATATATTTTAAATCAATCAAACATAATTGTCAGCATGTCAGGCCCATCTGCCAAGCACAGTGCTCGTCGCAATAAAAGCCGCGCCGGCCCGGCACGTTACCGTGCGAGACTCATTGATTCGAACGTGCAGGAGCAGACAAAGCTGTCACTGGTGGCGGGCCCCGCGCATCAATGTCACTGCTCGAGGCGCGTCCCTGGCTCCCAGCAAAGACGCAAGGCGCAAGCTGTCCAGCAAAAAAAAAAAAAAGGCGTACCGGAAAGAATTAGGGGCTGCCAGGATTCGACCTTGGCTCGCCACTCTTAAGGCCACCACCAACTAACCAGTTGGGCTCGATTAACTGCTCGTACAATGAGCACCCACAACCCTATTTATTTGTACAGACATGGAAAACTAACCCGTAATTAATCACTCCGGCTACCTTAATCATGTCCAAAACATCAGGTTATTTAGGTATGGAGGGAATAACTGTTTTACCATGGTTGTGGTTATCATAGATTATTGAGAAAAATATTATGCAAAAATGAAAATGCATCTAATTTTTTTTATTGTCACGTGAGATCTTATTTTGTAAATACAATTATAAAAAATATTATGGTCAAAATAAGTTACTAATTCAGCATATGGTTAATTAGACATTATGACTAGAAATGTTCACGGCATTGCCGCTTATGCCCATTAGGACCCGTGGTATTTTTTTTGCACTGCAAATAATTATTTGTTGTGAATTCAAGAACTACCATTTTTTGGCTATATTTATCATGGAGAAAGAAATATTAAAATTATTTTTAAGAGAGAGGAACATTTCATGAGTTAATGGGAGTTTATTTTACGTAATAACAAATCGTTTAATTTTAGGTAAAGACTATTTTTCATCATGCGTCCATTTGTCCACCGACACGCATGCATCTAATCTCAGCCCGCGAGCATCGGGCTTTTCTCCGCACTCGGTCCACACGCCACCATTTCATTCCTCTCTCTCCCCTCGGAATTGGCGACTGCGCCCCGTCCCGTGGCCGGCAACGGCGGCATCGGCACCGGCGAAGCTCCTCCGCGCGACCTCCTCCTCATGCCGGCGCGCCACCACCTCCGTGCCCGCGCCTCCTCCGCGCTCCCCCACCCGCGCCGACGACGGGGATCCGCGGGAAGGCGGGACCGCTGCGCCCCCACACCTACGCCGGGTGCTCGTTGGTCCCTTGGCCACTCGCCGGCGGCGAGCGCCCACCGGGTTCATCCCCCATACCTCCCCCTCCTCCCTACTTCTCGCGAACCGAGCTCCCTACCTCACGTAAGCTTAGATCTGCTCGCGCCCATTGCGACCCAACCCTAACTCGTGATTACGCCTTTCCTCGGTAGCCATGCCGGTGAGACGACGACGGCCACGGCGGCCGAGACGGGTGCGGCGGAGGGTAAGGGGAGATGGGGATCGGGGCTGCACCGTCCGACCACAGGATTATTCGACGTTCTCTTGCAAGCTTGCGGGGCTCCCTATGGCAGCCGAGGCGCTCGGCGTCTTTGCTTGTGTTTCGCCTCCTTCCCATGTAAGCCTCCCTTCCAATCATTCATGCATCCCGATGTGCGGGATTGCCGAATTTGTTTGATTACAGCTCGTCAATGATAATTTGTTGCTCGCAAAATTTAGCCTGCAGCCCTGTGCCCGTGGATACGTGTTGATGATTAATCTTCCTACTTACGTGCACTTGTCTTATGTGATTATATGCTAGCTGGTTCTATATGCAGTGCCCATCTAATATTTTAATTTTAGTTTTCTTAAAGCAATAGAGACTGTAGAGTGCACGCAATCCATCTCTTCTTGAGACTGACTCAACATTCATATTGCTCTATCAACAATGTTGCCGATGGTTTGAGCATGCAAATGCCACTCCATTTGCCACCCTATATACATCCATAGCTTATTTAAGAAGTGTTTATTTAATTTATTCTGTGAAAACCAGTAACTGATAGTTGTAAAATCAACTCCAAGCTCTACACTTTTGTAGTGTGTGTATTGCTTGCTTTGGTAGCTGGATCGACAATATAGCTGAATTGTTTGGTGCTTTGAACACCTTTGCGGTGGAATTGGACGGGATATGTTAGCTCTAAGGCAGATGTTAGGCTACAATTTTACTATTTGCTTCTGTGCGGTGTTGTTGCGATAAAAAAAAGTTCAAGCTGAAGTTGTTTAACTCTCATTTCACAAAGTATGAACAGAAATCTCATTTAACTCTATCTACATAATTTTCTAGAAACTATGTTTAGTTTATGAGACCCGATCGTGCGCGGAGACCGAGGTCAACTCCATCTTTCCTCTCGTATACGCACGCCCTACGATCGAGAGTGACGTCGATGGCGCGACATCGGGCGGCCGTGGTCGGCGTGAAAGTTGAAATATACACGTGCACGACATTTTTACGGGTGTTGGTTTTTTTATTTGTGCCTCATCACAACTTTCCGACTTTGGAGATCTGTCATTACTATTCGTGTAATTGGAGATATGTACAAGTCGTCGGTTGTTGCCACGCGTATCGCACTGATTGGGCCCACTTGTATGTATATACAAACGCCGTACACACATTTCGTATGGACATCCTCGCGCATAATTAAAGACGTCGCGCGGCCGGCTACGTACACACGCATCTCTCTCGTTCCCGGCCGCCGCCTCCTTCTCGATCCGAGATCCGTTCCACGCCCCGCAGCTAGAGGTTAGGTGCCGCATCTCGATCCATCACCGGCACCGGGTTGCGCTCCATCCCCCGCCTCGTCATCCCCATCATCGGCTGCGCCCGGCCGCCTCGGAGCCGCCTCGGCCGGGCCGCGTCTGCCGTCGCTGCGAGCGCCTCCGCGGGACAGCTCGGTGAGCTCGGGCCGCGCGTGCATCGAGCCCTGCCGCCGCCGCCGCCGCCCCAATGGCCAACGGTGGTTCGAGCTCTTCGGCGCCGGGGAGGACTCTCCCTAACGTCCATTGCCCCCAATGCTTGGGCCCCGTTGTGAGGAAATTGAGCAAGAACCACAACTACTACTACAAGTGCCGACAATGTAGTAACGGTGGTTTGAGGATCCATCGGCGAGTTCAATTGGTCCTGGGCACAATGCAGGTTGGGGCCGTTGAAGTCGTCAAGCAGCCTGTTGGTCAAGAGTTCCGGCAAGCGTGTGGGGAAATGAAGACGGTGGCTCTTGATTTGAAGCCGCTGCTTGGTGAGATGAAACTTGAGGCCGGCAACTTTGAAGGCCGAGCTGCAGAAGCTTGAAAGAGATGGAGAAGGGAAGAGTCCAATTGCCTTCGACAATCCGGTTGTGGTTGTGTTTATGTTTCTTGCTATCTTGTTGGTTGCTTACGTGTGGAAGTGAAATGCATTTCAAAATAGTGTGTGTGTGAGTGAGTGAGTGGTTGTATGTTTCAAGAACTGCAATGCGCAATGAATGTTTGTTTCCCAAAAATTGCAATGAAATTGAAATGAAATGGATCAATGTATGTGGATGCATGTACCATATATATATGCCAAGAATTTCTCACTTTTGCAGATATATCACAAGTTAAAGATACTTACAGGTTCAAGTGCCATTACAATACTTGGGGTTCAAAGGCCGAAGGCCAAATATACCATTACAATACCAGATTCAGGTGTGGCATTACAATACGGGTTCTTGCACCATTATACAATACCAGGTTCAGGTGCCTACATTACTTCAAAAGCAACAGTTCATAGAACCTAATTAGAGATGCCTTCTTGCATTTTAGTGACTGCGCACCAGTACATACATGTGTCCAGAAGGCTTCTAACAACGTTGCTGGAGGAGCTGATGCATTTCTGAGTTCTTTCTTCTTCTATCTTCTTCTTCTTTGACTTCTTCTATATTCTTCGCAGGCTTAATTAGGCTTCTTCTTTTAGTTTGCTTTGTTTACTTGAGATATGGTCCAGCTTTGCTGATCCTCGGCCGTTCCTGCAACTGCGCGCAACACCGGTTCAAACAATTCAAAATATGTTTGTTTGCAAGTAAATTGAAACAAGAAAAATTCTTACCTCTTATTGCAGCAAAACACCTCCCGGCTCGGGTTCATGTTTTGGCAAAATGTCCAAAAACCCCCACACCATCTAACTTTTTTCTTTCGTACATATACTAGGATCATATACCCGTGCGTTGCAAACGGGAAAAAATTATAATATCATAATAATTTCAGTTTAAATGTGTAGCGCTACTGAAAAAATAACATTATTTTGAGTTTGCCTACGCATTGTTGTAGTTGTCAAAAAGATCCATGCAATAAAAACATAACAATATCATTCATGTAACAAGCAAAATATCAATAATCATTGGTTCACATGTACCAAGCAAAATAACAAATCTTTGATTCACGAGGCAGAAACGACTGCATTCATACACCACTTGGCCCCATTTCCCGTACCATCGAATCACCGATGGCCCCTTAAATCAAATTTTGCCAAATCAAGCAACGTGAGATTTCAGATTTGTTAATTCTATGTGTGTACTAATGGATCATTTGTTCCCATCCATTCGGGGGCAGACCTAGGGCCCAGCGACCTTGAGCGCCCTGCCGGGCTCCTCGTCGATCGTCAAAAGACCTGCACAACAATACCATGCATGGAATCAAATAGCCCTGATTTTTTCTATTAAAATTATATATTATGATGTTATGCACATCTTTATTAAAGTGGTGATACCATGATTAAAAAAAATAAATGGCAGCAGGTGCCAACACATGGAACCTAGAGAAACCCTACTAATATGTAATATGTGGTATCATATAATCGGTCTAAATAAAGTTAAATTCGATATGAAAGTTTTGTCGGCACGTAACAATGTTGTCTCCAGAAAGCAAACTAAAATCCTATTTGAATGCAATAGAAATCAATTTTCTCTCAAGAAAAGGATTAGGGCCGTCCTTACCTCGTTATCGGGAGAGGATGAAGCCAATCGGTGATGGACTTTGAGCATGTCTGCATATGCATAAGCTAAAAAAGAAACTGTCTGAAAGAACAGGTATCATTCAGAGTGTAAGCGCAGTAGTGCAGTTATTGGGTCTTACTGAACATTATTTCTGCAAAGTTTCCTGAAGACAGTTCGATTCAGTGACAAGGTTCTTTCAAAAAATGTCTAGTAACGTGGCATACGAGATGGGACTAACTCGAAACTCGAGCCTATTACAACAATATTATGTTTTGACCAGGGTCTAGAATATACGGGTCAATCATACCTTTTTGTCATGAATGCACCCATATTTAAAGAAATCAAACACTTCGGATGACTACATGCTGCTACAAGAGAAGCATACCCATATTTTAAAGAAATCAAACACTTCGATATTTTACATGTTTACTTGTTCTAAACGACTGAAAAGTTCAAATTGATCATTTCTCAAACAAAGTGAGAAATAAAGTCGAACAAAAAACGAGAATCAAACTCTTATCATTTGCTCACGAGTGGGTCAAGAAGTTGGATTCAGACATGGAACAAAATATGAATTGTCGGGACTCCAGATTTTCTTTACTTCTTGAGCTTTTAGTAAAACATAATGTTAGGACATTTATAATTTGTGCCAATGCAAGCTATGAATTTGAGCTCAAGTAGAATTAGACCATAATAGGCTATATTTAAAAATAATAATAATGGTCAAACAGACTTGAAGAGGCGTTGTTACAACAAATAACGGGAAAACACTATCACCATATCAGTACCATTATCTTAATTCAGCCATAGCCGTCATCAAAGTTACAAGTGCTCCACAGCTGATATTCATTCAGTTTTCACAAAGTTGTTAAAAGGTATATACCATGAAACGAACCTTGAGTCCTGAAATACTGGCATTCAGGAGACTCCAAAGCACTTGGGTAAAAGGCATTCTCTGGCACAAGGCCTACTCTAAGAAAATGATCTCAATTGTGTCATTCTCCCTTCTTTACAGTTTCACTTTGATGCAAAAAATAGCAGCACTTCAGCAACATGAAAGTAGCACATAAATAATTAGATATCTGAAATCAGCAGGGTAAGCAATTTTTCTTGATTGGGAAACTTTTAGTGCACAGAACATTCAGTAAATTTTAGTGCACACAACATTCAGTAACTAAGAACTGCAAGCGCAGATCCAAGGACATGGATCGATGTGCACATGTACGCATGATAATACTGAAACGGATCAAAGAGATGGGATTGGCAACCTGGTGGTCCTTCCCTCCGTGCTTCCCACCGTACCGTGGACGAGAGTGCGAGCGACGACACATCCTGCGGTGTGAAGGCGGTGGACGCGGCGCCGAATCCTGCGGCGGCGTGTCGGGGCTGGGGTAGCGGGTAGATCGTGGAGGCGACGGCGTCCCGCGGGCGGGGCCGGCGGCCGAAGCCGATCGTGGCGTCGGCAGCGTCGGGGCGCGGGCAGCCGGAGAGCCGGCGGTCTGGCGCGGCGGCGCGAGGTGGCAAAGGTCTGCGAGGGAGGTTGCTGACGCGGGCACGCGTGCGAAGGATAGACGTGGGCCGGGGCCGGGCTGGTTCCTTCCGGGCGGGCGAGGGAGGGACTGGGCCCACATGTCGGGCGCCAAATTTTACGGAGCGCGTGAGATGCCGCGGCCCCAAGGTCATTTCCCGTTTGCCGCGTTTGCTGTCCAAATTTCTAGAGACGCCCGGAACTGGCCGCCGACGGGCCGTGTCCCGAGATCTAGGCTAGCGCCGACGCGCGCGCCGCGCCGGCCTCGCCTCAAAACCTTCCCCGCACGCGCGCTGCCCGCCGGCGCCACGCCCGAAGCCGCGAGGAGACGCGAGGACTCGGCGCCCCGACCTGTGAGCTGCATAGCTAGGGTTGCGATTCGAGCCCCTGGTAAGCTATATATTACGGCTATTGGATTTTGCTTTGCTCATTGAGATTACGTACTGTTTAGGCAACAAAGACAAGCTTTCACTAGTTAATTATATTAGTAAAGATTAATTATGGTATGTTGTTTTCTACTGTTGGCCCTGCAACGACCCAAGACACTGGTGAGCAGCTCCCGCTGATCCTTAGCTGAGCTCTCTGCACTTGCACAAACAGAGCACACAGTTTCAGCAGTGGCTGATCGAAACCTGAAACACTGAATGAATTGGATAAAGGGATGCATGAGGCACTGAGTACAGCCCCTCTACGTACTCCTAGTACTAGGTAAGCCATGGACATGATGTTTCAGATAAGATATATTTTTGTCTATATACCTTATACATGTGAAACTTACAGTATTTCAGATATGAAAATGTACATGGCACTGAACCTGAATTAGATTTCAGTTACTATAAGCCTATAATCAATTATTGATTATGAATTATGAAATATCGTAATTCTTATAGTTATGCCGATTCTTATATGTATGCCCAAAATGTAATTTTGTGTTCATTACTGTTTGTAGGATATAATCAAATTACTTTCATTACATTTGAAACGTCGAGTTGCATGCTTTTTTGTCCATTTTCCTAGCAGCTTTTAATCTGGACTAACATATTGCCACAATGTGAACAACAGCTAGCTTGACTCCAAAAACTTGCTGCAAAGCTACAGCCTGGGGACAGAATCATGCTTTGGTAGGCTTTGACCAGCAGGGAACAATTTTTACTTGAAAGAACGGTAAAGTGTATATATATTCAAGGCATGCTATCTATTGCATCACAAATAATCAGATCCCTTTGGATATTAATTTGTCAATTGCTAAGTGGTCTTGGACCACATAGAGTGAACTTTTTTTTGTTTTTCATTTCCATTACTTGTTGGAAAGTTGCAACTAATCCCCGTTGTAAATGGAATTTTTCAGCTTAATTAGTTTCGGGAAAGGACCGGTGGTCACAGAGCCATGTCGAAATTCTAAGTGAACAAGATTACAGAGTTCTTGGCTTCATTTGTGATCTTTTTCAGCTAGTGGGACTCATTACTATCTGCCTTGTTGAGTAGCCAATGTAGCTGTGTATTCCATTGTTTAGTTAGCTAGGAGGCATATATATAGTGGCATGTGAAAAAGTCACTTATCTTGATTCAGATTGAAGCATCATACTATTACTCGAGGTAGTCTTTAAGAAGCCCTACATTGTAGTGTCATCATCTTTCTATTTGTCTGATTGTTATCTTCTTATGAGATTTAATAATAACTGGTAGACACGTTGTGAATACTTATAGGATATTTTTTCCTGTTTAGTATAAGATTTGAGAGAACATTTTTTTTTCTAGCGGGGTATTGCCATGCATGCAAGCGGTGGCTCATTATAGGCTGTCAAAATGTTGTTGAATTTTATGTGTGCATTTTTATTGATCATATTCAACTTGTGTACTCTATATTGCCCCCAGAAGTCATTGCAGTACTATGCTGGTCTTTTTGTTTCATACGTACATGACTAGCAATTTAAGTAGTTAACGCATGCATATATGTTTTGCATTTATTACCACTAATACATGTTCTCAATAAATCGGAATCAGCTCAATGAGTTCTCCAAACAATGGAGATGATGTGGCGGGTGGCCAAAGGTCGGGGTCACCGAAGCAGTGGATCCTTCGTCTGGGAGGCGCGCCCGATCCGTGCCCCGGCAACGATAGGACAGCTATTCGTGAAGAAACCGGATATCCTAATCAACATGAAGAGGTATAGTTTCATAAATAGTGTGGCTATGAACATAATCTACATTCCATCATGTATGAAGTACCTAATTTTTATCATTGGTTGTTCTTCATAGGTAACTTAAGCTAGCGGGACCAACCGAGGAAGGTCTATCGTCTTCGCGACGAGAAGAAGGTGAGACCACCCGAAGTTCGAGGCGAGACGAGGAGGACGGCGGGAACAAGTGGCGAGATCAAATATATTACGTAGGAAGTAGGCCCTACGGGAGAGCCACTAGAACCTCTTGAGGTGCGAGCTAAGTTTCGGAACGCCATCGGTTTCCTTGTAAGAGACAAGCTAGACATTACAATCTCACAGGAATCGGTGCCATTGGAAACGAGGAGAGATTTATGGAAAAAGCTGAAAACAAGGTTTATTTTCGAGAGCGATCACGTATCGCAAAGAATTATGCATTGAGGCGGTTTGGAATCGGCTTTCGTGGCTTTCGGTCACGAACTAACTACCAAGTATGTGAGGAAAGGATTGGACCCATGAAGAAGTACAAAAATATTTCTGCGGCTCCAATGGAATACCTTTGTTCGACGAGAAGACATCGATGAGTTCTTAATTAAGAGGCGAAGCCAATAGTCTTCTTGCTAAGAAGAACATCACGACCACCACCACCTTGGAACGGGTGGTTACAAATGTAGATTCCTAAATGGGACATGCGAGAAGATCTTTGCAAGGCGGGCGGCGGGGTTACGATCGAGGTTTGAAAATGTTGAGCCAAGGGGTAGACGATGGCTTCTCGCTCGAATCCAAAAGAAAGTAAGTACTGGTTGTATCACATGGCGAGATCCAAAGGCGATGAAGCAGCCGGGAACATTTTGGCCGTGGCGGCTAAGAAGAAAGAGGGATCATTCAAGCCATCAAGGGAGAGGGATGTCCTTAGTGTTGGTGCAGGAAACCCGAGCATCTGCGAGTGTGTGCGAGGCTTGTCGTCGAGGGTGGGGCTGGAAGGAAGGATTTCTGATTTTGCTAACATGTATAGAAAACGTGACCGATACAAGGAAGACATCAAAGAATGTGGTAAGGAGGATGCTAAGAAAGAAATGACTCAAATGTTGCTTGAAATCATGGCCAATCCGATTACGAGTTAAGGCATCAATTGTCTAGGTTAATGACAACTCAGCGTTGGTGCCCACAATGGGCGACCACGAGATGATCACACGGGTACCGAAGATGCGAGATGGTACCAATGGATCCCTCGGGTCCATTAGTTCGGCGTATCGAATCTGGAAAACATGGAGCACTATGCGTTGATGACATTGTTGGACCGTGCGTTGCTCCCTAGTTATATCTTATGGTATCACCAATGTCCGTATGATAAAAGTTGCCACGGGTTTGTGACCCCCACGGCCCCAATTTTTTCATGGTGATCCAATTCCCCACACGACTACGCCGGGGTTGGAGTGTTAATGGTTTGGATGGACATGGGGACGACTTGCTGGAACATCCCCACTAAAGGGGGTATCCGAAACTTGGAGAAGCTATCAACAACTTCATCTTATGGCCTCGACGGGACATCGGGTTGGACAATCTACTCCATCAATCCCAACTTCCATACTTGGCAATGAGAGAGGGTCCTCCCCACCATTTAGAACCAACCATCTTCTCAGTCGCGACTACCCCGAAACCTAATCCAACATTTATTCGGGACATACCATCTCATAACTCACCACCGGCACGAGAACAACCACAAGCATTGAGCCTCAACCACGGGTATACCATCTCACAACTCACCACCCGGCACGAGAACCACCACAACCATTCGGCCTCAACCACAGCCTGAGATCCACTATCTAAACCACCAACCCCATTGCCAAAAGAGAATCCACCACTTCTTAGCCAGAAGGATACCTTGTCGGAACCTACAGGTGCTGAGGGTAAATTAACCTATGTGCCAGAAATGGTTTTGGCCTCCGGTGATAAGGCATCAACACTGATCACGAAGAAGCGGCTGAATGGAAGGACACCAGATAGTGGAGAAGCCGCTGCTGCCGCCTCGAAAAAGACCAACCAGAACCTAACACAGAAGGATTATGAGAATGTACCCGAAGTATATGTGCCGGGCAGGCCTCTCATCCACAACTATGAGCTCATTTGTGTTCCACGTGGGATGAAGGTTGCATGATTGGTATATGAGAGCATCTTCAGTTGAGATCAATGCCTTCAATGTAGATGTACCACCACTTTCATTTTGGTTGGGCCGGTTCAAGATCCCAATTGACTTCGAGAATATTTGGCTCATGTTTCGACTCGACAAACTCGACTTACGGCTTGTGAGGGTGTGGTGCACATGTAAGTTCCACTCGTACGTAATTATGTTATATATATCTATACTATACTATAAAAGTTCTAGATCTTCAAGATTTGTGCGCCCCTCACATATCACTGTTGCTTGAACAGCGCGAGTCCTAAGGTTGTGTCCAATATATTTCTAATATAATGTTATTACATGAAATCGACATGGCTGTGTGCTTTTCAGAATGCAAATAGCCGCTCGGAGATGCGGTTTATTGAGGACCCCTTTACTAAGGGGGAAAAAGTTGGGTATCTCGACCCGTTCGTAATAAAAGCGAGGACGCTCACACGGTGGTTATGGGTCACTGATAACAAACTATTCAGGAGGGCAAGTCCAAGGCTGAAAAACACATAATTAGAGTGGAGCAGCAAGAGAAGCGGGAACTTGCGGTGGCTACCTACATAGCAAACATGTTTCTTGAATTCAAGATAGGTGTGTTGTATGTGCACCATACATGTTCAGGTAAATGCTGGTCCTAAATTTCCTTATTCACAAACTTAGTATTGTCTTAATACAAAGTTAAAATTGGCGCGGGGCATTGGATTTGTATGTACATCTATCTTTATGATGCACGGGTTTTGGTCCTTGACTCCTCAGATTTCCCAACGGACAGTTATAAAAAAATCATCGATATTTTAAATCAGTAAGTCATGAAGTGCAAGCGTTCTTTGCAATATTTCTATATTGTCTTAGACCTGGAAATGACTTGGTGAAATCATTCAATATATGCAGGGCATACGTATTGTATAAGATGAAGGGTGGACAGTACAATTTAAGTAAACAAAACAAACCGCTACACGTGAGGACTAACTATGAGGTAATTTGAATTAAGCATTCATACACAGAATCTTTTCCATAGGTGACATGGCCAATTTTATTTAGAAATTAGCCTTGTTGAGGAGGAAAGTATACCTTTGCTTGTGGGTCTGTACATGATAGCAAAAACAGTGTTTGAAATGTGCCCCTGCAGCATAAATAAAAAATGTTATAGATATAAAATGATGAGATTAGGTGGCTCACACCTCAATATACGTTCAGATCGTGTGAGAATAAGAAGCTGCAGCTATATACCAGGCATAGGAGGCATTTAACTCAGCTACAAAGCGTGCAAATAGCTTCCTTTGGTAGCTGAGTCACACATGATTGAAGCTAATAGATGTTAGTTGAGTTTAATTTGACTGTTGCAGCAACCGGCTGTACTACTGATAGGGTACTAGACCTTGATCTTAGCAGGCCTAGTGCCAAAGCTCAAACCAGAACTCATATTGTCTTTCCAATATCATAGCAGTATATATAGTGCCTGTCAAGAAAATAGCAGACAAGCAGTCTATAAAAACCATATAGTTAATCATATGACAATGCCAAAGTTCGGACATGTTTTGTCAACTGAAATGCTAGAAGTAGTTATCCTTGCTCAAGTTTCAGATAGGTTTCCATAGATATTTGATATGCTGACACAATGCAGTTGAAATAAGTTACACGTACACAGCAATAAAGTCGGCACAATTTTATTTGAACCGAAAACGTTGGGTAATACCCCCCTGGCGGCATTTAGATTAAATAAAAGAGTGGATCCGAAGAATCCACATAGTTCCAATACCATCGGTGAACCAAGAAAGAATTCAGACAAATATGATCGACACAGCGTGCAAGTAGTTTCACAAATAAACCTGCTGCAGCTTAGAAAGGTTGGGTAGCAATGTCAACTTTGTCCCTTGCTATCCTTAATACATTTTCCAAGGTTGGCATACGTAGTTGCAAAGTAACTTGAAGCAATGGAATTATGAAAGCATGGCAATACCGGACTTTGCGGCTATTTCATCATGATCCCCATGCATGTTTTCCTTTGTTCTTTCGATGCCCAAATCGGTCCCTACGTACAATCGTGAGCTTCTATGAGCAATGTGAAGTCTGAATCATTCCCGGCATGATCAGGAGTATATATAGCATCACTCATCAACTATTATTATCCTCTTCGTACGTAAGCGGTCGATCGGTTAGATGCAGTAGATTTGTGAGATTCTCCAAAATAGCTCAATCTAATAGGTCCGCGAGTAAGATAGTTGTATTTTTGCTGCAGTAATTATCATGAGTGAGTCCAGTTAACTAAAAGACTATGCCATGTTGTATTTGATAGTAGATACATGTACGCAGCAAATAGAGACTTATTACCCCAAGCTTGGTAGGGGATTGCTCACGAATAGTGAATAGTGAACATGAATGATGATGCATCAAAACCATATATAGCAATTTATCGTCTAGAGCTAGTTTTATCAAATTCCCTTCTCCTTGATTTGCACTTTGAAATGGAGATTAATTTGCTGTGTGAGCTTCAATTCCAATTCGAGCATTTAAAAAGCTTGTGCACACAACAATATGGAGGTGGTGTTGCTTCCATCTATAGGTAGCGAGGCCGGTTTCTCCTTTAGGTAATATAATCAATATACCGTTGAAGCATGAACTCACTAGTGTTTGTCATCCGTCCATGTTTCGTACTTCTACGACGAGACACAGGGGTTCCCATCTTTTGTTCCTTATTACCCATGCTAAAATTGAATGGTTAGAATAAGAAAACAACAATTTTGTATGTTCAGATTTTTTGTAATTAAAGACAGGCAATCCATAAATCGTACAAGCACAAGTGCACTTTAGCGATAAAGATGATTATCGGTTAAAATGTTTACTGAGACTCAAAAACTGCCAATACTAACGAATTGTCAATGGTAACAATATTGCTATCCGTCTGTCATTCCACATTTGCTGGGCAATTGAATCACGCTTCACAGCCC
>JAENPR010001811.1:0-107230 GCA_018135685.1 Themeda triandra | reverse complement strand
GCATGGATCCACTAGTGTATAAACTAAGGTAGGTCACTATTGATGGTGATTAAGTGCAACTAAAATAAGGAGGGTTCATAAGCGCACAGAAAAATATCATCGTAGCATTTTAACCAGGAGTAATCCAGGTATTGTTATTTATAATTTTACCACCGGGAAGGGAATGCACTGGATAATGAGTGATGAGCAATGCACATGCGATAATGGAGAGCTCAACCTTGTCTAGATCGATCATCTCATACGGGGTAAGTGTCACATAAAATATAGGAATGAATGATAATTGACATAAGATAAATGAGAGCATTTAGCCACATAAAATAATAGTAACCATCTCAACTTAGCACTCTAAGCTTATAACACTAGCATGGACTAGGACGATCTAGGGTATAATCCTATGTTATTCCAACTATAAAGTCAAAGCATACAATGATTAGTGCAAGAACATCTAACAATCATGGCGGGAGAAGGTTACATCTATGCATAGTGATATTACCAGAGAAGACTAGAGACATAGCAATGACTTCAATGTAATAGGGGTATTCTGCTAGACCTATACTCGGGAGAAGGGCTACAAAGGACTCAACAGGACTGTCACTCCCGCGATCTACCTCACGATCCGGAATATAGGGTGCAATCGCAGATAAATACGGTCCAGGCACCATGCCCACACAATATCTATCACTCACCCATTGGCCTAATGAGTAAGCGCTATACGATCCTATGCATAAACATAATTCTAGTCCAACTATGCTAAACATATAATCAAAGTAGACTAAGAACAATATAATTGAGAACATAATCAAATAGAGCAAAGTCAATTCTGATATAATAGAATAGAATAAAGTGCTATTCATAGTATCACGAACAATGATGAATATTACAAGAATGTAGAGGGGAATTACTGAGAACTCCAACAGATCCGGACTCCAAGCTAGGCTTGATTCCCTCTAGATCTATTCCTATGTAGCTATGCTACTAAACTATGGAGCTCTAATTGAGATGGAGGCTCGGGCTTCCGAATTCTCTCGATGAATGAATGGAGAATGAATTTAGGGTTTCACCCAGGTCGGGGCTCAATATATAGCCCCCTAGGATGCACCACAGCCCTCGGATCAAACCGACCTAAATGAACGGTTATTATTCATCCTCAAAGGCGGTGGAGGCATGATCCGCGAGACTCCACCTCATTGGTTGAGGTGGAGGGGCGGTCGACCCTAGCCTAGGGGCGGCCGACTCTGGCCAATGCCAGGTGGGCCCCAGGCTTTAGGTGTCGCCTTCTGGAGTCTTCTAGATTATACTTTTTCACCCGTTCGGTCTTTATCTCTATGTAATCCTGACATGTGGGCCTTCATTAGGTTCTTTCCTGATAACCCCCTGCAGAAATAGACAATCACCAAAACTCGTTGAATCCTGTCAGTGTAACCCCTATATCTAATAGGTGAACTCATTTTAGTCCTTTCTCTTGCTGCGTTGACGGTATAAAATTGATACTTAACTACCGTCAACAAACTCCCCCAAGCTTACCTTTTGCTCGTCCCTGAGCAAAGATAGGCTCAGTGATGGATCAGGAGTTGCTACAATGCTTTCACTCCTCACAAATACACATGCGTTCAAACAAGAACTCTCCTCCGGATTAGAGTGAACTATTCTGACTCAAAACTTACTCATATTACCTTTCACCATGGGGCTTGTAACCGTTACTTGGGTCTTGAGTAGTTCAAAGATAGAATGGTCAAGTCAAGCGCCATGTTTCTCGCTCTTTGATCAACTATTATTCCGGAGTTTTTTTTGCAAGGTTTTGAAATAAAACTCAGAGTTCCTTGTATGAACCTTTCAGGTCTCTCATTTATGGTATTTCTGGATCCTCTCCAAGGCATGAGTAGTGTATGCCTTCTCTATTCTCTCAGAATATGTGGTATTTATGGAACTAAGGCAAAGTGGAAAGTGCCTTCTCTCTCTCACCCTACCTTCTAATAGGCTTATGTGGAGCTCATAGGTGGGAGACACTCAAAACTCACTTGCATATATTGCACAGTTAAACCATGGATCCAACAGGAACTAAAATAATAAAGTCATATGTGCATGTGAATGAGGGAATGGGATGAATGATAGGATGATGATGATAAGGAAATGATTATGAGGGGTGATCACTTGGTGAACATCTCCTTCTACACTTGCTCCTTTGGGGATAACATGACTCCCTTTATTCGGAAACTTTGAAACTTCTTGAAGGAAGGACTTGGCTACTCTTTCTTTTTTTTTCTCTCTCTCTCTCTTTTTTTTTAGAGCAACCAATCCTCTGAAAACAAAACTAGCAACGGGGAGTGTATAACATGAAATGATAATGACTGGAGCTTGATGTAAGCAATGGAATGGCGATGATTATTTCTAGATGTTCACTCCCAAGATAGGAGTAGAACCTTTTTCTGGATGAAGTGAAATGAATGGCGTATGTATATGTGGATGGATGGATGGATGGATGGATGGATGGATGCGTACTCCCAGGGTAGGAGCAGCATAGGTGCGTATCTCCAGGGTAGAGATAGCACAATATGTGGTGGACATGGATCTATATGTGGGTGGTACCTCTAGGGACAGAAGTAGCACAGAATGAAAGTAGTATTTATAAAATGGGTGCATGCTTCGAGGACACGAAGTAGCATAGATCAACGGATGGAGAGCACATAGTATTGACTTTATCTCGCATGATCGATTCCTTTTGGGTCCACAAAGATAACTACACTCAATGCCTCTAAAGACTACACTCAATGCCTACAATATGATCTATATAAACATGGGGTTTCCTAATCTAGTAAGCATGAATATATGGCCGTGGTAGGAATTTGAACTCTCATCATACAGAACTCATCATGCAGGAATTTAATATTTTCAAATAAATTCTCCAGAACTCTAGTATCTCTAGGAACTTGATGGACAGCAAATCAAAACCTTCCCATATCATACCCGTCAACCACCTAGACTTAGATCAAGTTTTTGCTACCCACAAGTTTCAGGTTCAGAGCAAATCTCAAATCTAAACAGTTGTGTCCAAAACTCGGGAGAGTGCAAGGTTGAAAACTAGGTACTTGAAAGGAATTACGACAGAGCAACTATTCGTCATCTCCATGTAGAGTTTATTCTAGGGAATAACTTAAAGACAGATTGCAAGAGCTCTCCAAAGGTAGAAAATGATATAAATAAGGAAATCTTTCTGGGTTTCTATGGTTATGCATCTTTTTTTAGTTATTTTAACAAAGCACACTCTAATAAAGCATAAATAGATAAGTTGGAAACACTTAGCTTGGTACACGGGGGATGCCCTCCCCCAAGCCGGATGTTGACATATTCTGCTGATGTCGCTGACAGGCAATGAAGACGTTCGAATCCTCCTGGAGTGTTGTAGATAGTTGCCGTTGGAGACAAAGACTTTGAATGTTGTGGGCAGCACTGACAGGGACTGGATGTCCTTCGCTTGTTAGCTTTTCTTGATCCTTGATGTTCTGTGGAAGCTCAAATAGACAACAAAGCTTGTGGAACTAATTAAGCGTTAGTGGTAAAACCTCGGCCTTGGTTGTCTAGAACTTTCCTAACTCAAACTTATTCTAACAGATCACAAGAAATATTTTTATCTTTTTATTATTTAAGGAATGCAAACAGGGAAAGATAAATATGCTGAGAAAATATTTTTGTGCCACCACAGTGAATGATTATCCACATGGGGCTTGAAGATTTTCTAGATGCAAATGCATAACATCTTTTTTTTCTTTTCTAATGCAGAGATAATAGAGTGAGGATGCAACTATGATGCAAGTAGGAAAATAAATATGCTAAGGTAAAACAATGTAATGCTGAAGAAGTAATGCTGATCAATACCAAGTTACCTCTTGGTGCGGCGTTCGGTGGTTTTAAGTCCTCCGAACAGGACTTGTCATGTTCGCTCATTTTTCAAGAGGCGCATTGGCTGGCGCCTCTGATGACATCGCCTCGTGTGTAGGAATTGATTCTGATTTTGCTTTTACCTTCCACACCTTCCTTGTTGGAGAGGATGACCATGAGGAGGAAACTTTTTGGGGCACTTGGTTTTCTTCTGGTAGCACCTCTTCGGGTTCTTCTACAATATTCTTCTCTTCTGGGTACCGATCTTCATATCTAGACACTTCTCCCTCATAGTCAGCCCATCCATCTGTAGTGATGTTCTTCTTGTTCTGGCGACGGGTACGCTACCTTCTCCTTGCTCTGTTCTTTTTGGGCTCCTCAGTGATTATATAATTATTGTTGAAGTAGCGCCGTACCTTCTCGGTGGGAAAGTGGAAATGAATCTCTCCCCGTCCCAATATAAATGATAGCTCTGGTGGTGTGTAGGAATGGTCTTCCTAGGATGATCGGAGGATCGTAGTCATCTCCCATATCGACGACTAGGAAGTCTCGTGGGGATATAATGGTCATCTATCCGGATGAGGACATCCTTTACTTCTCCTTCGACGGCGGAATGTCCGATCCGCCATCCGTAGTTGTGCATAGGTGGGCTCCAAAGGCATAGTGCCATATAGATATTCATAGGTTACCTTGGCCATAATGTTGACGCCCGATCCGGTGTCACGGATGCTTTATTGAAAGAGCTTCTGTTGATGGAGCATTGAATGGTTGGGACACCTGGGTCATCCTTCTTGATCAGACGTGGGACCTGAGTAAGTGGTCATGCTCCTTATGGCCTGCAGTGACCATCCTCACTGTCTCTGTCTTCTTGGTCTTCTTATCCTTGGTCTTGTTCTTCTTAGCTGGATTCTTCTTCTTCTCATTGTTCTGATGATGGGGGTGTGCTGGGAACTACAGCACTCTGTTCTTGAAGAAGAAGGTCTCTCTCTTGCCCTTGATGTTGAAGATGATCTTGGCAGTGTTGGCGTACATGATAGCTCCAAAGTGTTCAAGAAGGGTCGACCCGTGAAATGATGGGGGACCTTTCATCACCGCCGTATCCACTACCACGAAGTCTGCAGGAACATACGAGTTGCCTACTCGTACACATATGTCTTCAAGTATTCCCAAGGGAACACGGAGTGACTGATATGCAAGCTGCACGCACATGGTTGTGCATGCTAGGGGACATCTGAATAGCTTCTCGTATATCACTCTTGGCATGATGTTGATGCTTGCACTGAAATCACAGATTGCCTCATTGAAGTTGGTACTTCCAATGGAGATCAGAATGACTGGCCTCCCTGGATCACCCTTCTTGATTGGTAGAGTTGAATCAATCCATGACCCTTTCGATGGGTCACTCCAGCAACTTTCTGCATTGAGTATATCAACAAGATTTGCAGTTTCGAGCTCTTCCGGTTGTCCTGCCAGCTTACCTTGGCCGGCAGAGGGAGCAAACTTGGCAAGCTATTGTACCTGAGACTCTAGCATTTTGTTGAAGCTGAGCTGACTCTTGATGGCATTGGAAAAGCCATCCATTCTGTTGCTGATGGTCTCTAGGGCCTTGTCATTTGATGCCAGCTTCTTGGACAAGTTGTCCATCAACTTGCCTTGATTCAGCACTAACTCTCTCAAAGGCGGCTGGTTGTAATTATTGTAGGAGGAGCTGTTACCTTGATAGTTGCCTGAATAATTGCCTGAGTAGTTAGGCCTCTGCTGTTGATTCCAACCTTGATTCTGCTGAGGACGATAGTAATTGTTGTTGTTGTTGTTGAGGTAGTTCACGTCCTCCTTCAGCTCTGGGCAGTTAGCACCTGTGTGCCCAGTCTCTCCACACTCTTCACATGTCATGCGAGCATCATGTATATGCATGACTTCCTTCTTCTCCGTGGCTCTCTCATCGAGCCTCTTCATTAGCAGGTCCATTTTGGCAGATAGCATGTCTACCTCCTTCAGCTGGTGCATTCCTCCACCTCTCTTGCGGGTCTGAGTTCTTTCTTCACTCCAACCTTGGTTGGATGCCATCTTCTCCATAAGAGCTGTGGCTTGAGGTATAGTGAGTGATAAGAATGCACCTCCAGCTGCAGCATCCATCGTCTCACGTGTGCTGTTGCTGAGCCCATGGTAGAATGTCTGCATAAGCAGCCAATTCTCCATGCCATGATGAGGACACTCAAGGATGTAGTCTTGAAAGTGCTCCCAAGCTTCTGGGACAGTCTCATCATGTTGTTGCTGAAAGCTTGATATCTTCCCACGAAAAGCATTTGTCTTGCCCATGGGAAAGAACTTCGCCAAGAAATTGGTGGAACATAGTGCCCACGTAGTATTCTTCTCCTTATTGGCGTAGAACCACTGCTTCGCTCTCCCCAAAATTGAGAATGGGAAGAGGCGGAGTAGTATAGCATCTCTCGGGGACATCCTTGATGGTGAATGTGCTACAAATCTCC
Organism: Themeda triandra; assembly: GCA_018135685.1. NCBI lineage: Eukaryota > Viridiplantae > Streptophyta > Magnoliopsida > Poales > Poaceae > Themeda > Themeda triandra. The sequence goes on along the minus strand of JAENPR010001811.1, from coordinate 100,865 downwards.
GGAAGTGTTGGAGATGAGCACTAGCATCTTCATGGGGCTTCCCACGAACCGGCTTGCTTGCACCATGTTGATCGCGCAAGCTTGAGCTCAAAAGCTCTGTCGATGTCCGCAGTTGGGCCAGTACGAATGTTGTCCGTAGTGGGAGCTGAGAACTCACGGAGTGACTTGTTTGCCATGGCTTCAAACGATGGTGTCAAGTCTCGAACGAAAGATTGACTTCCTGCTTCTGACAAACTTTCAAGTTGAGTTGACGATGATGATTGATTGGTCTTCTTCAACTTGCTTCTGGCCTTCCTGAATAAAGCTTATGGATTGTCAATATAATTATCAGGAAGAATTGTCTTTTTCATACATTACCCTGCATAAGACATAAAATAAACAAAAGACAAGGGTAAGGCTGTATGAGTGGAGAATGGTGACAGCGCTCAATCTCATTATCTAGTGCAATGCTGCTCATTATCCATTGGCTTTCAACCTTCCCCGGCAACGGCGCCAAGAATGCTTGTTGATGGTTATTAAGTGCAACCGAAATAAGGAGGGTTCCGCAAGCGCACAGAAAATATCATCGTAGCATTTTAACCAGGAGTAATCCAGGTATCGTTATTTATAATTTTACCACTGGGAAGGGAATGCACTGGATAATGAGTGATAAGCAATGCACATGCGATAATGGAGAGCTCAACCTTGTCTCAGTATCGATCATCTCATACGGGGTAAGTGTCACATAAAATATAGGAATGAATGATAATTGACATAAGATAAATGAGAGCATTTAGCCACATAAAATAATAGTAACCATCTCAACTTAGCACTCTAAGCTTATAACACTAGCATGGACTAGGACGATCTAGGGTATAATCCTATGTTATTCCAACTATAAAGTCAAAGCATACAATGATTAGTGCAAGAACATCTAACAATCATGGCGGGAAAAGGTTACATCTATGCATAGTGATATTACCAGAGAAGACTAGAGACATAGCAATGACTTCAATGTAATAGGGGTATTCTGCTAGACCTATACTCGGGAGAAGGGCTACAAAGGACTCAACAGGACTGTCACTCCCGCGATCTACCTCACGATCCGGAATATAGGGTGCAATCGTAGATAAATACGGTCCAAGCACCATGCCCACACAATATCTATCACTCACCCATTGGCCTAATGAGCAAGTGCTATACGATCCTATGCATAAACATAATTCTAGTCCAACTATGATAAACATATAATCAAAGTAGACTAAGAACAATATAGTTGAGAACATAATCAAATAGAGCAAAGTCAATTCTGATATAATAGAATAGAATAAAGTGCTATTCATAGTATCACAAACAATGATGAATATTACAAGAATGTAGAGGGGAATTACCGAGAACTCCGACAGATCCGGACTCCAAGCTAGGCTTGATTCCCTCTAGATCTATTTCTATGTAGCTATGCTACTAAACTATGGAGCTCTAATTGAGATGGAGGCTCTGGCTTCTCTGAATTCTCTCAGATGAATGAATGGAGAATGAATTTAGGGTTTCACCCAGGGTCAGGGGCTCTGAATATATAGCCCCCTAGGATGCACCACAGCCCTCGGATCAAACCGACCTAAATAGACGATTATTATTCATCCTCAAAGGCGGTGGAGGCATGATCCGCGAGACTCCACCACATTGGTTGAGGTGGAGGGGCGGCCGACACTAGCCTAGGGGCGGCCGACTCTGGCCAATGCCAGGTGGGCCCCAGGCTTCAGGTGTCGCCTTCTGGAGTCTTCTAGATTATACTTTTTCACCCGTTCGGTCTTTATCTCTATGTAATCCCGACATGTGGGCCTTCATTAGGTTCTTTCCTGATAACCCCCTGCAGAACTCGTGGAATTCTGTCAGTGTAACCCCTATATCTAATAGGTGAACTCATTTTAGTCCTTTCTCTTGCTACGTTGACGGTATAAAATTGATACTTAACTACCGTCAACAGTCACTATATGTATAGTAAAGCAGTGATCAACTAGGTTACACGCCTAAGGTTAGGATACATTCCCCTAACTTGGCATATTAAGTAGGTGGTCTCCCTATGGCAGTCTAGTGGGATTTATACACTAGGATAGTTAAGTCACATGTGATGCTATTATATTATAGTGATTACCAACTAGTTATGAGTGCTATTCGTGCAACTAGGTGGGGTTATCTACACGACAAGCAACAATCATGGGTTTGTTTAGAAAAAAAATTTTGTAGTTGGGATTTTTGTGTTCGTGAATTTTCCGGGTTGTTACACTGGGACAGAGAAAATATTATTTGGATATCATGGCTAGTGACGGTCTATATATTCATTCAATTGTGACGGGCAGAGTAGAGAAGGTGCAGTAAACTGTGGCTTGGCTGCAGGTTTCCTTCGCGCAGAAACATTAGATATATGAGTGCTTGATCTGCTGGAGCAATTACATCTATAATGCAGCCAAGGGGAGGAGGACCCCGCTTTCTCTCCATTCCGGTGTTGGTTTGGATGCTGATTATTGTGATTGCCAGTAACTGGATTCTCTCCAGTGTTGCGGGGGCTACTTTCCCTCGTGGTGTTGGCCGCGGCGTTGGAACAGGTGAGTAAGCCTAGCCTAGAATAGTATTCTTTCCATGGAAATTTGTCGGATCTCTCTGTGTCATATTCATAGCGATTATCATCATTTGAGCCTTGCTAGGAATAGAGCCATCCTCGAGGTTCTTAACTTGCCAATGAGCTAGGCCCAAATGGAAAACTTGCAAATGAGCTAGAGCCTATGAGGAGAGGAAGAGAGATTGTGGTAGTTGAAGAGGTGTGCAGCACCTACACTATCTGGGTTGGCCCTCGAGGCGGAGGCAGCCACCGTGCCAGATATTCATAGCTATCTGGCTTGTGCTTATTGAGCCCCCTCTGTACGAGATGCTAGAAGCTCACTGTGCCAGCTCTCTATCTCCAAGGCCGCGCCTCATGGAGCCCTACAGCCACCTCTGCTTGTCCCAACCAATTCCTGCGAGCCCAATAGAAGGAATGAGTATATGTGCCGTACAACTACTGTACTCGCTCCTTGGACCATAGTTTATCAGCTTAATTCGATTGGCACCACTCAGATATGCTCATGCCTATCCCTCTCAGTAAAACCAGTAGCTTTTCAATTTCAAGTAAATTTGTTGGCATCTCAATTGTTCACGTATGCTACTACTCATAATTTGTTATTTTTTTTAAATTCTGTGCAGTTCTTCAGAGGCCGGGATATGATCCGTCCCCACACGGTGGTTCTCCGCCATATCAACCCGGAGGACATGGCTGCTACTCTCCGAAATGCTATTCAGGGTAGTAGAACTTATTACTTGAATGGATCTGGACAGGCATTTTCACATGACTTGAAATAAAACTATAAGAGCAGCTAATGCTGATGTGAAGGAGTAAAGGGACCAAAGAGAGAAGTGGATTGTAAGCTTAGTTAGGTTGAGCACAGAAACCTAGAAACTCTATGAGACACACAAGTGGGCTCTATATTATAATTATAAGGGAACTGCTCCGGTACTCCCTTCTAAAAAAGTTGCACGAATCTTAAAGCGCCCCCTGATCCCGCCTGGGCCTTGGGCCATACAAATCCAGCCCGGGTCAGAAACTTCCGTGAACGCCGTCTGTCCGTCCTCTGCCCTTGCCGCTTGCCTCCGTACGCCGTCGTCAAGTCTCGCAAGGACCAGATTAAAAAAAGAAAAAAGTGGCTAGTACTCGTATACGACTACGCCGATCCGCCGTATACGTCCGCATAGCCGCACCAGACTCCCAATTCTCCTCACTCGCGAAATCAAAAACTGCTCGATCCTATTTCTTCCGTCTCCGTCATCGTCGCGCGTAGCCGCCAGAGGCGATTCCCGGGCAGCGGCAGGTGGCGGCGTCGGCACCCGTCGAGGTGCCCGCGTGGCCCACCCGCTTTGACGCGGAGCCGCCGGCGCTGCTGTTCGAGATGGAGATGGGGGACGACGATGATCATGGAGATGGAGATGCTGTGGCAGGCGCGGGCATCGGTCATGGAGGAAGGAGCCACCAGGCACCGCATCCCCATCGTCCCCGACGCGCCTCCTGCCCCCTCCGTCCGCGCCCCCACCGGTCGACGCGCCACCGGCCGCCATGGCGCAACAGGCCACGCCGTTCGAGGGATGCGGCTGTTCGCACACCACTCCGATGCGCGGCTGGGCTTCTCCGAACTCACAGCCGCGCTCGCCGCCGCCTACCTCGACCGCTGCTTCCTCCCCGGGTTCGCGCTCTGCCTCGGCACCGACTTGCCTAGATGGCGCCCCTCGCCGCCATTGCCTGCGTCGCACTCGCCGCCAAGTTCAAGGAGACATGCGTGCCGCTGCTCCCCGACCTTCAGCTCGGTGCCGCCGCCGCGGACCCGTACGTGTTCGAGGCGAAAGACGGTGCGCCGGATGGAGCTGCTCGTGCTCTCCGCGCTTGGGTGGCAGATGCACTCTGTCATGCCCTTCTCCTACCTCCAGCCCGCCCTCGAGGACCCGAACTTGCAGTAGTTGCACACGCCGTGCATCCGCCGGTTGCGCAGGAACGGCTCCATCGACGACACGCCGCCTGCATGCCGTTGTTCACACTTCAGTCACCGTGTGACAGGGGACGACGATCAATGCGTGTATGCGACCATCTTGTCCTTGTTTTGTTTGGAGTTTGGAACACATGAACGGTTATAGTTCAATATGTATGTATATTCAAGGGTGATTGTTTTGCTTTTCTTCTTGTTTTCCTAAGCTCTCTATAGAGGTTATCATATATTTTCATTGCGACTGTTGACCTTGGCGATTATACTGATCAACGTTGACCTTAGTGAGTATACTGAAGTGACTGTACTAGCTTCATCATAAGGACAGCTAGTCAGGTGGCATATGCCACAGCTGCGATGGCTAATAGGTTTCAGGAACCGGGCGTTTTCATCGTCTCCAACTCCATCGCAACCTGATGTTCAGTCCTCATGGCAGAGGCAGCCGCTCTACTGCTATTTGCTACTACTTTCTCCAGATTCAAGCTGGTGTCGTACTTAAACAACCAAGATGGCACCGGCACGAAATATCAAGCACATCTCCCAAGCCTTCCTCCACTCCGACATGAACTGCAGTCGTAACATGTACAACATAGATAGGCAAATTTAATTCCACAGCACACAATGTAGGCAATCAGGCTATTTATTCTCCTTCTGTGGATGTAATTTTCTCCAGCTGTAATCAAGCACATGCTAAATCATGCCCACTTCGTGAGGCATTACATGATGAAAACTTGGAGTCCATCTCCATGATTGCAGTATCCTACTGCTAATAAAGTTGTCAGTTACAAAACTAAAACGTTTCTTTAAATCTGCATGTAAGTGCACAAACGTTTCCGAGATACAAGATCACAACAACATGGAGTGTCAAAAAGTATGAAATTTTTTAAAACAAAATAATTATAAATCTGCTAACAAAGAGCAACAAATTTGAGTTTAAAATGTAGCCACACAAGCCTAATCTTTTTCTAAATCGTTCAGCTCTCGAACAAAGGTCTCGAACAAAGCTAACACACCAGTATTTAAGGTAACAAACTAACTCAATAAATATAATAACGTAGCCACCAAATTTCTATCCTCTAATGCCTCTATGCTTCCATGATGGCTTGAACGCCTTGTCTGGATTCTTGCCTATCATTTGTCAGGAGAAATATCAGGTCGGCAATCAAACTCTTCCGAAAGATGTGCAGTCCTCCCCGAGTAACAATTCCATCATCAGTACTTGCATAATCACGTAAGTAAAATGAATGTTAAGTACAAAGCAAGTGTTGTGCTATTGACTGACCTGTGTGAAATCTTGGACAAGCCTTGTTCCATCCCAGAACTCCATCATATGAATCAGCACGCTCATCACAAATGATTCCGCAACCAAAAACGGTTGTGTTGCGGTGATGGTTGAGCCCAACGAATGGGACAAATGGCATCTTGGACCTGTTCATCCAATACGTGCTGTCAAAGACGACCACGTCACCAAATGATTGGTAGTCCATACGAGACTGAGTATCGCACCAAAATAAGCTCATCGACGATTGTCTTCACCGACTTTATAGTCAAAATAAAAATCTGGATTATCGTTCTTCCTCTTCCGGGAGATCTAGAACCGCCCTTGCATCACCTTGTGCGATTCTTGACCTCTTGTTCCTAGAACAAAAGTTGTAAATATCCTTAGTGACAATACCAACCTTGTCATAGCCTCCATATCTGCATTGAAGAACATCTCTTATGACATGCTTACGGACTCCCGCAGCTTCCAGTGACATGATCTCATTTATATGGAAATCCTTAATCTTCCGGTGAGACCAAAGGAACGGAACTTCATCAGTCATGGCTAGGCGATGGTTATGCTCTTCCATAAAATTATTCACGAACCATACTCCACGAGATCTGTCTAGTCTAATATCAAGTAATGCACTGCAATCACATCGAGTCAGGGCTCGTGGTCTACGGCTGTACTCCTCCTTGTCCAGCCATTTTCCATCTTGCTCCCCTTCTGTAGAACACACAAACCGCCTGAACACAATTTCCCCTGAATGCTTCAAATGTCTCACTTTCTCCTTTCTAACACTGAAACCCTTGTCCTTTGCATAATTATTATAGAATGAGAATGCCTCATCTTCATTTGTAAATGTCTTACTTGCTATGCTCCAGAAGTCATCCTTTTTTTGCACCTGTCCCCAACATTGCCAACTTTCTAAAAATGAAAATGGATACCGTTTCGCTCAATACTTGACATCATACATTACTAAATTGGACATCAGTTGCACAAAAGTTTGTTATTGGTTTACCTTTGCATAGTTGGCCTCGCCACCAACAAAGATTCGTATCATATAATGTCTTGTCATCACCATCCTCAAAACCACTATGACCACCGGCCCCAAGATCAAAGAAAAATTCTCCTCACATCCATCACCGATATTGTGCATGGCAGATTCATGTAGTGTATCCCTAATAACAGGTAGTTTAAGTTGCATCCTTGCATTTTCAAACCATGTGCAATACCCCAACAAAATGGATGCACAAAGCATGATGCGTATTGCGTGTTGTTCTAAGGCAAAACCTTAGAACCCCCTCCGGTGGTAAACCCGAATATACCCAACAAGAAATGCTGAATCTAGCTACGAAATGACACACGGAACACAAAATGGACAGAACATAAGCTCAACGCATTCCATTATATTCCGATCTGTTTTACAGTCCCATCGGGGCCGTATTTATAGGAGCCCGTAGGCATTTACATGACAATAATGCCCTTGAGCCGCTTCTCCCGATTCCTCACGCGGGTAGGTAGCGGGGGTGTAACGATCTTCTTGGTGCTTTTCCGGTTGCGGTCCGAATGGCCGACAACTCCGAGCCCACCAGAGCGGCGATCAATCTTCACGGGAAGCGACGCGCGCGACGTCCCGCACAAGCAAAACACACGCGGCCGCCCGGTTGATTCGGTTAAAGGCACCGAAGCCATCCTTGTATGCATGTTTCGGTGACCTTACGACCGGCGAGCCGGACACACTCATGCCCGCACCGGCACAAGATGACCGAAACATCCATTATCCTATTCGGTTGACCAACCGAATTGGTCATCCGTTCACGGCCGGCCGGCAAGCGTGACCGACCGCTCATTTGGCCGATCGGGCCGCCTCGACGGAATCGGCATCTCGTCATTTCGGCGGGACAGGTGCCTAGGTCCCGGTTGTCACCCAACAAGTAGCCCCTCAGCGGTAACCGAATTGACTGTTTCTCACTTCGGCTGCCGTTGACCTGCGGATGATAACCGAAATACCAAGCGCCGTCCCGCGGAGAGGACGTTTTTTTTTTATGGGAACCGTTGATCTACCTCGGGATGCGTGACCGACGCGGCGGTTGCCCTAACCGCTGGCCAGGCCGCGGCGGGCACCTATAAAAGCCCCCCGGCCGCCGGCGGTCACTTTCCGCCGCACGCGATCTCGATCTCCTGCTGCGATCGGTTGCCGCTTCTTCCGATTCGGTCCGATTCGGTGCTCTAGCGACCGATTTGGCGATCCGTTTCGGTTCCTCAACCGAAAAAGCGTTTTCGGCTTCCTAGCCTCGTGCGGTTCGTTCTCTCCGGCTAGTCATCTTTTTTTCGGTTTTCTTCAAGGTGAAGTCTTCTTGCCTTTATTTTTCTTTTTATCAATCATTTTGCCGAAAAGCTCTCAATTCCGTATTCGGTATGCTTGAATGCGTTATCTTGTTTTTAATTCCCCGTTTTTTCTTTTATAGTCGCGGTGGGTTTTTTCATTGTGTATTGCTAACATGTCGCGGGTTCCGACTAGCGCCGACGTTTCGGCTTCAAATGCCGAATCGGGTGATGAGTCAGTTTCGGCTTCTCAATCGGCTTCCGGGTCCAGCTCTAGCGAGAGCGGTGGACAAAACATTCCGCCAGGGAAAAGGCCAATGCCTCTCAGAGCTATTCTGCCCGAATCTACTCATGAATCTGATGAAATGGAAACCGAAGATGAAGAAGATGAAGGGAATGAATATGTTGAGTGCTTTGACTCGTCAGAGGGTGAAAAAGCAGCTCGCATTGCGCAGGGCGCGGATGAAAGTAGTTCGGCTCCTTATGCTGAAGAGGTGGCCGAATCTATCCCTGCTCGACCACCGAGGCCGCCAAGAGGACCGAGGCACACTGGCTGGTCATGTCGCCTAGACCGGTCCAAATCTACTGTCCGTATGCTGAACCAGTACCAGCGTGATGGTATTTTGACCGCCGCTGAGCGTAGCCGAAGCCGATCTCCTGGGACCGAAGAGTACCCAAGGCCCGAGCCTACCGAAGCTCTTGTATTCAGGGACTACTTTAAGGCTGGACTGCACTTTTCCCTTGAAAGATTTGTTGCGGAAGTATTGGACGCATTTAACTTGCAGATTCACCATTTGACACCGAGTGCCATTGTGCGCCTCAGCTGCTATGCCATGGCGCAGAAGATGATGGGCAGCGAACTGAGCGTGCCGGTGTTTGCTAGGCACTACGAGACTCAGTTGTACTCTACATACGGGACCGATGACGCAGGGACGAAAGAGCTTCGGTTAGAAGTGGGCTCTTACAACTTTGTCCCTGCCCGAAACAACCCATCCGCCTGCATAGTTCCTACATTTAAGAACAAGTGGCAGGACTGGAAAAAACACTGGTTTTACTACCGTGTATGTGATGATGCTGATGTGGCTCTTGCTAGGGAACAAGGCCGACCGAAAGCTCATCCGCTGGCTTCTCTTATGACTCGAATGGAAGGGCTTGTTTCAGCTCCTGAAATGATTATGGGGCCGCTTGATGATGTCGCTGCTGAGTCCTATCGGCAGACAGCCGAAAGGCAAACTAGCCAAGATCTGATTGAGGAGATGCTTTCTCTCGGCAAGTGGCCACTTTGCACTGCCCTGAAATTTGATGGCTTTTCATACCACCAAGGGTACCGAGGGCCTTCGGTCAATCTGTCCCGACCACCCGGCTTTGAATCAAGTTCTGACTTTGTGACGGAGATGGAGAAGAGAGCCAATCGGCTATGTGATCCGTATAATGACAAGGAGTATGATATGAGCATGGCCAAACTTGGGTCCCTACGGCGCCTCAACCGAATGCGGGAACGCATGAACGTAGAGTACCCGATCGGCTTCCCCCAATCAGGAGACGGAGGGTTGAAACCACAGTCGGCCCAGCTGATTCGGCTCCGCTACCAAATGCGGTGCGTGAAAGCGGCCGAACTCAAGGCAGTGGCGCCCAAAGTGCTCGTGGTACGCGCCAGGCTGAAGCGCAACGACGCCGAGAGATTGGTCGTCCGAAACGGCCTCGGGAAGACGATGATGTTCGGGTATGTCGCATGCTTGCCAAGTGGGAATGGGTGAAACCCATAAAACAGAGCCGCAATCAAGTTATTGTCGCTGCCAAATCTGATTCGGTTGTGTCCGGGCACACGGTAGAAAGACTTGGCTTAAAAATCTAACTCATAGCTTTTTGTACTGCTGACTCGTTTTAAGTGCATATGGATTCTTCGGTTGATTCGGCTCGTTCGATTCGGTTTACTTCTGCGAATTCGCCGAATCCGGTGAGGTGGCTTCCTCGATGGCCGGGGACAAAATGAGGAGTGCTCGTGACCTGGCGATCGACGACCAGCCGACCGTGAGCGGATTCAAGCTGACGTCGAAGAAGCGGAAGGTTGGCCGAGATGGAGCCACTTCAGCTCACACCTCGCAGCTTCGGTCTAGGGGGACCACCAGCGGCTTAAGCCTGGGTGCCCCGGCCGAAGCTGCTGCTCGACCCACCGAAGCTGCTGCCCGACCCGCCGAAGCTGCTCCACAGGCCACTTCGGGTAGCGTGTAGGAGATTGCAGGCGGCCCACGGAGTATCACCCCCGTTATTCGGCGCCCTGGTAAGTCTCGGTTTCATGCCGAATCAACGCGCATGACACCTAAGATGTCCACGAATGTCTTGCTCGGCAAGGGGTTTGTTTCCCTTGAGCCGTCTAGCTTTCGTTTCGGCCCAATGAAGGTGTATTCGGGCTCATGTTCTGCTGATGAACATAGCCCTGAACGGGAAGAGACTTATGAACTTGCTCGTGCTTTAGGAGTTGATTCTGACGCTCGTTTGGTGGCGTACGTGGACCCCCGTGAGGTGGGTATTTTGCCCTCCCAAGCTGCATTGGGCTTCGGTCAGGAGTGCGGCTCGTCTTTTTCGGCCAGTCAGACCGAACAGGCCCTGCTAGCTACGGACCGAAATGAGATGCTTTCGGCTATCAACTTTCATGCCATTTCGGTGAGTCCTTTGTTGCCCGCGCATTTAATTTCTTGGTTCGAGAAATTTTATAAGCATTTGGCATTTGTCTTCTGCAGGCTTCGGTTTTATCTGGCGCGTTGCTGAAGCAAGGCCATGCTACCCTGGCGCATGCCGAAAAGCAGCTTCTCCTCAAGGACAAGGAGATTAGACGGCTGGGGACTAAGCTGGCGGACACCGAAGGCCTTCTCACTCAGGAGGTGGGGAAAACCGAAGCGGCATTGGACGCTCAACGTCGGGTCAAAGCCGCTCTGGAGACCCAGAAACAGCTTGAGCGTGATGCACCTCAAGATGCCGAAAGGGCTCAAGCCGCCGAGCGCTCAGTGGGTGAAAAGCTGAATGAGTTAGCTCTCCTTCTTCGCCGAGTGGTGAAAGGCGTCGGTGGGGATTGTGCGCCCCCTGCTGCTGGCGAGTCGGGGCTGGAGAAGATTCGGTTTCTTAACCGAGAGCTATCCCAGCTCAACCACGCCATTCAGCTGGGCCGGGAGTATGCTGGATTTGAAACAGCACGTGCCCTGATGAAGGCGGTGAAGGAGGAGGGCTGCGATCATTTTGAGAAAGCCACCTGCTTTGAGAATGCCATGAGCTACTGGAAACCAGACAGTGATGTCCAAGCTGCTGCTAAGAGGTGGTTCTTTGACCTTTTCTGGACCGAAGCTGGAGGGCGAGACTTGGCTCTGCTTCGGGCAGCCTATGCTTGTGCAAGGGTAATTAATTTTGCTGTCTTGCTTGATTTTTTCTTTCGGTACTTGTACAATTTCGGTTAACACTGCCGAAACTGATATGGATTCCGATATTGCAGGATCCTAGCGAGAAACCGGCTATCAAGGAGCGGGTCCAAGCTTACATGGAAGAGCGCGATGCTCGGGAGGGCTCCCCAGCCGTGCATACACCGGTGGGCACCCCCGAAGCCCCTCTCGCTACTGCCGAAGAGAACGCCGAAGAAGGACAAGCACTTGGCGATCCAGAAGGGACAAGGACCGAATCTGTTTCGGCTGCCGGTCCTCATGATGCTCCTGCACTGAACCCCTCTACCTCGACTCCCCAAGTTTGAACCACTTGCCCGTGGTTGTGAAAATACACTAAGTACTCTGTTAAGTTGGTTAACTTTTGCGGCCAGCATGTTGGCTGAATGTGGATGTGCTGTAACGCTACAAATTTAAGTTGGAATGTGACTTCGGCTCTTAAAGCCGAATTGCTTAGGATAACACTATCGGTGTTGAAGTTAAGTTCGACCGAATGCGTATTGCTGGGGTCGGCGTTTACTTCGGTGTGCGATGCTCTTCGGTCTTCGAACCGAATACGTGTTTTAAAAGCGCCGTCCCGCCCCGTCTTTTTAGACCGAAGAGCGAATGACAGGTTAAGCTCAAATGAGGATTCGGTTTGCGAAACCGAAACAGCGCCGTATGGCGATTATTGTATTTCGAGGCTAAGTACATGCCAACTTTATCTGATTGCATTTGTAAGGCGGCTAATTGTCGCGCCACCCATCGGTGTTCATACCTGATTGAGTTGTGTTTGGAAAGCGCCGTCCCGCCCCGGCTTTTTAGACCGAAGGGGTTCGCGCTGCTTAACTTAGTACGAATTGTTGCGCATCACCACCCGAATTGGTGTTTGTAGGATTCGGTAATTGAGTCCTGCAGCCCATTCGCCCCGTCTTTTTGGACTGGGGGAATAGCTTTAAACAAAAATGTAGTAATATTTCTCTTTATTCTCTTATTACAAGTGTGCGCTGTTACAATTGAAGGTTGCGCATCACCACCCGAAATATCTTCGGTTTGACCGAGGCCAGCATGTGGCTCTGCAGTTTGTGGCTAGGATGCAGAAACCCGTGGTGGATGCGCTTGCTCTCGTGGCGGCTGACACCGGCCAAAACACGCGGGATATTGGCTTCGGTTAGCTAACCGAAGCCCTGGCAACAGGCCCCGATGCTGACATCGCGCTGCGTTGCACCATGATCTATGGGAACCTCATTATGATTCCACATCACCATTAACTGGCACATGGTCGTGCAGAACAGAACGCGGTGAAGGGCGCGTGCTTTTCGGCCACTTGGCGGACTGAGCCCGGGTCTGACCTTGGGACTGTGACCGCTGAGGGATATCTTGTGAAGACCGAATTGTCCTCACCAGGAACACTGAAACCACATGTGGTGTATCTCTCTGCCACCCGAATTCGCTCCTTCCTGAAGCCTCTCATGCCTATTTGACAATGACTTAACACCTCTCTCATGTTTAAGCTAGGACATTCTTGATGGAATGGCCTACAAGAGAGTTTTGGGTGCTCTTATATAGGGTTCTGTGACCCTAGGGTTCATAAATACATTGAACCACCTAGGTTATTAATTTTTGACAGGTACTTTTCGTCATTAATTACGCCCGTTGTAACGCACATGGCCGTGTGTTGGAGGTTTTTCTTGCCCTTTCGGCTTGTTTTGGTTGCTTGCAACCTTTTAAATTGATACCGAATATATGGACAGCGCTTGTTGCCTCGACCGTTTTCGGTGATTGTGTAGCCGATGTTACTTGCCTTTACGAGTAACTCGGTCATACAACCAATCGTACGGACTTATCTGTACGTTTGAGATATCTCCCATTTGTTTCCTAGGAGTTCCCAAATTTTCTCTCGGCTTTGTAGGTTGCTTACAACCTTTTCCTATTGATACCAACCGAATCATATTCGGTAGCCGTATCGCGTACATGAATATAATTCCGCGAAGCATAACCATAGACGAAATTAAACTTATTACATGGGATGCCTCATTAAAAAACCTCGGTGAGGAAAAAGAGTGCGAGCCCCAAATGTCTTTAGACAAGAGTACCGAAATTACATGAAATTAAATTATTACATCTCCCTTTCGGAGCACGCCATAGTCATGGATAGAATCGACGCAGACATTATCTGCATTCCAAGTGTGGGCTGATTCGCTTCCATCTTCGGTTACCAAGGTGAATACGCCGGTCTTGACCCTTCTTGCCACGATGTACGGTCCGTACCATGGTGACTAGCTTGCCTTGTTTATCCGGTTGGCGGATAAGAACCATGTCCCCCGGATTAATGTCTTTCCTCGGGATTTTCTTGTCTCTCCAACTTTTCGTTTCGGCGTGATATTTGTCTAGATTATCTCGCGGCCCGAAGCTTCCTTTGGTCCGACGTTTCTACGTCTACCATTCTCGAATCGGGTTGGTGGGCGATATCTCTCGTTCCGAACGAGCCCATCCTTACTTCCTCCGGCGTTATGGCTTCTTCACCAAACAACGGCCGAAAATGGGGTGAAACCCGTAGCTCGATCCGGAGACATTGTGACCCCAAACAGCGGTGACCGGCTCTTGGGCCCATTTCCCTTTCTTTGATTCCTCGAGCGTCTTTGAGATGGTAGTGAAAATATCGCCATTTACTCTTTCAACTGCCCCATTCGACTCCGGGTGATTCACCGAAGCGAATGACAGTTTGATCCCCAACTCTTCACCAAACGTTCTGAATTGTGCCGAGTCAAATTGTTTGCCGTTGTCGACTGTGATGTATGAGGGTACCCCGAATCGGCAGATGATTCGCTGCCATACGAAATTCACCAAAGTCCCCGAAGTTATCTTAGCTAGCGGCTTGGCTTCCACCCATTTGGTGAAGTACTCCAGAGCCACTGCTGCATATTTGAGGTTCCCGGGAGCTGGGGGTAACGGTCCAACGATGTCTACACCCCAACGCTGAAGCGGCCATGTTGGGAATACAGGTGACGTAGGGTTAGCTGGAGAATTCTGCTTCTTTGCGAACATCTGACACCCCCTGCATGTTTTAACAATCTCTTTAGCGTCGATTACGGCCGTCGGCCAATAGAATCCCTGCCTCATTGCTCTATGGGCATTTTCGTGATGACCTCTGTGAGCTCCACATGAACCCGAATGTATCTCGGTGAGCAGCTGTTTCCCTTCTCCTCTACTTATGCACTTGAGCATTGGAGGGACTACGCCTTCCTTGTACATGTTTTCCCCAATAATGGAGAATTGCTTCGTCCTGGAGTTCATTCGGTGCATATCTTTCTTTGAGGCTGGTTCGTATGAGCCGTTGAGGTATGCCCAGATGGGCGCCCTCCAGTCGTTGCTTGCGATTGCATGAACGACCGAAGGTGACTCTTCTTCTTCCTTGACAGCCTTGGATCGTTAGGACTTGGTAAAAGACATCAGCTGGCAATGGACTGGCATTGGCTGCTGCTTTTGCTAACTCATCGGCTTCGGTGTTCTCCGACCTTGGAATATACTTCAGGGTGAAACCTGTGAAATATTTCTCCATTCTCCTTACGGTGGCCAGGTATGTGGCTAGCTCGGGGTCCTTTGCTGTGTATTCTTTCTGGATATGGCCGACCACTATCTGTGAGTCGGACCGAATCACACAACGTCGGACTCCGAGTGCTCTGAGCTTTCGTAACCCCAGCAGTACTGCTTCGTATTCGACTGTGTTGTTCGTGGTGAGGAACTGCAACCTAGCTGCGTACCGTATTCTTGGCCCATTCGGTGGTGTCAAGATGGGCCGATATTCCTGCACTCGCTGAACACCACGACCCGTCGCAGTGTACGGTCCATTCGGGTTCATCAAACTGCTTTGTGGAGTCATCCGCATTCGGTGTCCATCTGCTATGAAGTCTCGCTAACACTGTGACTTGATGGTTGATCTCGTGCTCAAATGATATTATGTATTCATTCAGCTCGGCTGCCCACTTGCCGATTCGGCCTATTGCTTCGGTGTTGCGAAATAAAGATTCCAGCGGCTGAGATGATAAGACCCGAATCGGGTGTGCTTGGAAATAGTGCTTGAGCTTTCTGGAAGCCATCACTACTGTGTATGCAATCTTTTCCAGCTTGGTGTAATTCACCTTAGCACCCGAAAGGGCTTCTGAGACGAAGTAGATGGGGAATTGCTGCATTTTACCCTCATATTCCTTCTCCTCAATCAATGCTGCGCTTGCTCGCGCCGGCGCTGGCGATAGATATAATATCGAGTTGCTCCGGATGTTGGCTTCGACAAAGGTGGGTGAGCCTAGTGAGATACTTCTTGAGTTCCTTGAAAGCTTGTTTGTTGCTCGGTCCCCAACCGAAAGTCGATGCATTCCGGAGTGCTCGAAAAATGGTAATCCCCTTTCGGCCGATCTTGATATGAACCCGCTCAAGGCTGCAATTCTCCCCGTGAGTTTCTACACCCGCTTCTGTTTTGAGGCGGCGCCATGTTTGCGATGGCTGCAATCTTTTCGGGTTGGCTTCTATGCCCCGGCGGAGACCAAACAACCGAGTAGCTTCCCTTTGCCGATACCGAATACGCACTTGTCGGGGTTAAGTTTGAGGCCACTTGAGCGCAGATTTGCGAACGTTTCTCTGAGATCATCGATGTGTGCGTCCCTTTGGTCGCTCTTTACCACAATGTCGTCCACATAGGAAACGAGATTGTTCTTCTTCTTCGCTCCCGGAATATTTCGTCGCTTAACCTGGAGAAAGTCGGTCCGGCGTTCCTTAGCCCTTCGGGCATTCTCTTGTAACAAAAAGTGCCGTCTCGGTGTGATGAAACTTGTCTTTTCCTGGTCTTCCGGGTCAAGCCATATCCGGTGATAACCCGAAAAACAGCCGAGCAAACTCATTATCTCACAACCACCGCGATGTCCACCAATTTGTCTATCCTGGGCAATGGATATGGGTCCTTCGGGCAATGCTTGTTGAGGTCGTGAAATCAACGCACATTCGCCATTTGCCATTCTTCTTCTTTACCATGACCACGTTTGCTAGCCATTTGGGGTACTGCACTTTTCTGATTACGTCGGCATTCAAAAAGCCTCTGCACTTCGGCTGCTGTGCTGCTGCTCTTTCGTCTGATATTTTGCGGAGCTTCTGCTTTCTAGGCCTGGCTGACCTGTTCACGTTCAGGCTGTGCTGTGCAAGGCTTCGGTCTACTCCCTGCAGATCGCGTGTTGACCAGGCAAACACGTCTCGGTTTTCCAGCGGAATTCCGTCAATCTTGAGGCTTCACCCGACCCAAACTTGCACCGATATTGACGCATTCGTCGCCGATTCGGGCTCAAGGACACCCGAATTGTTTCTTCTCGCAGGAGCGCCTTTGGCTCTTTGTTGTTATTCGGTCTTCCTCTTCCTTCGTTTGAGTTTGGATTTCACCTCATGCACCATGCCAGTATCCTGGTATGGGTTTTCCGTCAATTCTCCTTGCTGAGATCTGATCTCCGAATACCGAAATGATGCCGGTGGGTGAAGGTATTTTCATACACAGTGAGTTTGCCGAATCACCATGTCGAATTTGCTGATGATACCTCTCGCCGAAAATGGCTCAGTATACGGGTAATCGATGTCGACTATATCGAATGCGATTTCTTCCGCTCTGACTTTTGTATCCTCGCTGAACGCAACCGTGATTGTTTTCTTGCCAATCGCGTCTATTCTCCTTCCGCCGAAACCGAATAGAGGGTTCCCTGCCTGGTCAAGTGTCTTTCGGTCTAGTTTCATACTGTCAAATGCCTTGGTGAAGAGTATATCTGCTGAACTGCCGTTGTCGATCAGAATATTGTGGAGGGTATACCCTCCGACATACGCTGTAACTACCAAGGCATCACAGTGCGGGAAGTCCTTCAATCTGAAGTCGGATTCCGAAAAGGTGATAGGGGTTGTCTTCCAAGCAGGGTGCGCTATCGGTGTTTTTGGTGAGATGGTCAACACTCTCTTGACGAAGTCACGTCTGGCCCTCTTGTTATCGTGCTCCAAGTTGGATCCACCCGTGATGGCGTAGATATGCCCGCTGGAATTCATCATGTTAGCTGGTGCAACTGTGTTGACTATTTGCAGCTCTCTTGAACTTTCTGGATTCGCTGACTGCTGCACTGCGTGCTGATCAGTTGTGGCTGAAGATGATGCGGCTGCCTGAAATGCCTGATTGTGCATTGGCATGGGTTGGTGATATTGCGCCATATGGGGCATCGGCCACGCCATCGGTTGCTTGATATACTTGCGCCGGTGGCGGTTACATGGTGCTTGGGTGAAAACCGGATGGTGAAACGCCCGCGATGAGGTGCCATGGTGTGATAAACGTGCTTTCCCGCCTCATTCGGTTTGGCCGCTTCGTCCTTTTCTCGCCGCTCCTTTGCTAGCCGGGTATATTTGCACTCTTTCGTTGTATGGCCCTTGTCCTCGCCACACACAACACAATACGCATTCCGGGCCGGCCTCGCTCTCGCCTCTTCCGCGCCCGCCGGGAACCTCTACCGCCTCTCGCCCGGTTACCAAAGTTTTTGGTTTGGTTCGGCCGGTTCGAGTTGAGTCTTCATGCACATTGTTCACGGCGGACTTTGGCTCATTCTTCCGCGAGTTTGCTGATTCGGTTGATTGGACTTGGGTGATGCTTGCTTGATGTTATACCGTGTTGCCTTCCGTTGCACTAAGTCTTCTTCGATCTAGCGAATCGCGCATCCGATCAAACAAATGTTTGATTGTTGTTGGTGCTACACCGACATGGCTTGAGCGCGGGGCCCTATCTTCGCCCCTTGATCGCCGCGGCAATGACGATATCGTCGACACATTCGGTAGCCGAGCTTTCAACCGAATTATCCTCTCAAGGTATTTTGACAAAGTGATTCGTCGTCCGGCCGAACAGATTCATGAGATCCGCTTGTTTTTTCTTGTCTGTTTGGAACCCCTGAAAGGTAGTGAGCAAATCCGCCTTCACCTGATGCCATGAAGTGACTGACAGCGGTCGTTGGGACACGAACCAGTCGTATGCTACATCTGTTAAAGCCATGACCAACGATTTTGCGAGGATCATGCCGTTGCCGCCAGCCGAATGGACACATGCTTCATAACTTGTAATAAATCTTCTCGGGTTGGACTGCCCATTGAAACTTGGCAACTTCGGTCTATAGCCCAGTGGCCAAGGACATCTTTGGATTTCCAGTGATAATGGGGATGCCAAGTCTATTGCTTCGGCTATTTCCCTTCGTGATTTTTCTCCCAGAATGATAACATCTTTCTCTTGATTCTTCCCGAGGATGATCGGAGGGTCCGAATTTCCCTTTCTAGTTTCTCTCGCTTCTTCTCTTGCTTGGTTGATTGCCTCTTGAGTTGCCGATTCGGTTTTGTGTCGCCGTTTGGGCCGCGCAACCGATCGCGATGCTTTGCTTCGTGGCATTCACCTTGGCAGATCGCTCTTCTAACCGCTTCGAGGCCGGGCGTTTTGTACGTCCGATCCTCGGCTCTTCGGTTTCTTCTTCTTCGGGTCTTCGGTTACGCGGGCCTCCGGGAGCGCACCTCCTAGTGCACCAAGTTCGCTTGTGCCACCCTCTTGATTGTACTTGGACCGCTCGTCGTTGGTCAATGCTTTGGTGCCGCCGCACCTTCGGCTTGCTTGAATGGATACTCCCGATTGCAACGTCACCGGACTGTCTGTAGAACTTCGGTGGGTGCAACCGAATCTGCGGACTGCGGGTTCCTTGGATGACCCCGCACTGTCTTTCGCCTTGCCTTTCGGAGCCATGGTATGTTCGGCGACAACCACGGTGGGCGCCAATGTTGTTCTAAGGCAAAACCTTAGAACCCCCTCGGGTGGTAAACCCGAATATACCCAACAAGAAATGCTGAATCTAGCTACGGAATGACACACGGAACACAAAATGGACAGAACATAAGCTCAACGCATTCCATTATATTCCGATCTGTTTTACAGTCCCATCAGGGCCGTATTTATAGGAGCCCGTAGGCATTTACATGACAATAATGCCCTTGAGCTGCTTCTCCTGATTCCTCACGCGGGTAGGTAGCAGGGGTGTAACAGTCTTCTTGGTGCTTTTCCGGGTTGCGATCCGAATGGCCGACAACTCCCGGAGCCCACCAGCAGCGATCAATCTTCACAGGAGAGCGGCCGGCGACGTCTCCGCACAAGCAAAACACCCGCCAGCCGCCCGGTTCTGATTCGGTTAAAGGCACCGAAGCCACCCTTGTATGCATGTTTCGGTGACCTTACGACCGGGCGAGCTGGACCGTCACTCATGCCCGCAGCTGGCACAGTAGACCGAAACATCCATTATCCTATTCGGTTGACCAACCGAATTGGTCATCTGTTCACGGCCAGCCGGCAAGCGTGACCGAATCGCTCATTTGGCCGATTCGGCTGCCTGACCGAATCGGCATCTCGTCATTTCGGCGGGACAGGGTGCCTAGGTCCCGGTTGTCACCCAACACTGCGAACACATGGCTTTTCCATAGCCATTGTGTAGCACTTTTGTGATGAGCGATTGTCAACATGCCAACACGTTGGCGTGTGTGTGTGTGAGTCATACTAACCGTGGCACGCGGCTTCGTGTCAAACAATGGTGTCTCTTGGCTTGTGTTGTACAGGTGTCGAGCTCGGAGGCGGTGGTTGACGGTGCCGTGCTGACGGACCGTGTGCGGTGAAGGGCGGACGTGAGGCTTCGACCGAGGGACCTTGAAGCCGGGCGGCTAACCGTGGTGGCTGACAGCTGGGACATCGACGAGCGCAAGTGTACACGGCGGGGGATGCGTACGGGCGACGCTACTCGCAGACGGTTTGGTGGTTTCGCCTCAAAACCATCGGTGGCGGGTTTCCCGGGTTTGCGCCTCAAAACTCGGGCGGAGGTCCCGATGTGGACGGACGGCACGTGGCGGCATCGGGGAGATCGCGTGGAAGCGAGGCTACCGGTGAGAAGGCACGGTGGCCGTCGGATCGACAAAGAAAACCTGGACGATTTTACCCCTAGAGGGTATTTGGGTTGTGTGCTTCATGTGAGGGCATTTTGGTTTTTTGACGGGCGTATATATATGAGAAGGGGCTGGTTGGGCAGCAGCCATCCTTGGAGGGTCACTCTCACTTGTGTTGTGTTGAGAGGAGGTTAGCGTTAGAGAGAGGAGTGGCTGAGCTTTTTGCCATCCATAATTTTGTTTTGCTAGGATTGGCTTGTAACCGGATACCATGAAGTAATCCAAGGATCAAATTTCGTGCTCCACTTGTGTTCATATCCAAATCTGAAGTTTTTTTCCTCCTATTTTCGGAGCCATTTTTGGGCGATTTTCGTTCGTCGGATTTGAGGCCATTTTGATTCGTTCCTTTTGGTTTGATTCGTGCAGGGACATGTGTTGAGCTTTTCTACCAAGTGACTCGAACCAATTCAACACGAGCACGGAGAAATTGACGAATTTCTTTTCGGGCGACTTTTTCGTGTTCTTGGCCGTGATCTGGATTTCAGGGAGTTTGGGTGCGTTTCTATTGATGATCTTTGAGAGTATACTCATCAACTTCATAAAGATTATGTGTGCAAAATTTGAGCTCAAGAGCTTTTGATTCGAGACAGTTCCACTTGATTTTTGGGGCCGGCTGTTTCTTGCTCGAGACTGTAGGCCTTCTCTTCTTTATCGGGCTCCTGTTCTTCCACTGGCTGGAGACGCAGGTACAGGGGGCCAGCATCAGTGCTGCTAAGCCGAGCAGAGCAGGCGTCGTGCGCCCAGGTCTTAGCCCATCGGCTTGCTCCAGGCGTCAAGCTCCGTCCATCGAGCGGTGCAGACCGTGGGTGGCAGGGCACCTCATCCCAGCGGCGTTCAAGCACCGTGCGGTGCTTTGCCCGTGAGCCAAGGCCCAGGCAGTGCCAAGACCTGCATCCTTGCTGTGCGTGTCGGTCAGTTGCTCATCCATCTCTCCCTCAGGCAAGCAGAACAGCAGGACAAAGAACAACAGCTACACTTAGACAGGTAAGAAGGTAAGCACTGCTTGTGCCATTCTGTTACAGATCGAACTTCAGGTGCAGCAGCTCCTTATCCCGCGCTGGCTGTTTTGATTTCTCTGATCACTAGTGTAATCGATAGCTCTGGTTAGTACTCCAGTGTGAAGGTCATATTTTGCAGGAGCCGATTTCTGGTAGCAGCACCTTGCTTGTTCGTGAGTTCAGAAGCTTGTTTGTGTTTGCGTTATTCTTCAGGTGCTCACATATTAGCGTTGTCAGTATCAAGCAACAATAATTCAAATATTGCAAGTTTGTTTAGCTAGTATTAAATGGAGTAGTTGATTCACGATGAATTGATGCTTCCTGTTAGCTTGCTTTTCAGCTCCATGCAAATTCCTTTTGATATCTGTTCGGCTTTTCTATAGGTTCAGCTCGCAAGGAAATTAACCTTGTGTACCACTGAACAGAAGCTAGTAGCAGTTTGGTCTTGTTCCCTCTGAACCATTATCTGCAGGCACTCTTGATCAGCAAGCAATCAAAGTTCAGTGCTATTTCCATTTCCTTGCATCTGTGATTTACATCTTCAAGCAGATCAGTGTATTTCTGAATTTTTTGTTCAGTAGCAAGAGCTATCGATTTGTTCAGAAGCTAAATCCATTTTTCTCTTGCTCAGTGCACGTGCTATCCAGCAACAGCAGCACTTTGTTTTTGCTTCTTCGTGGTTTGCTAATCTATTTTGGAGCTGTCCCCTTCAAGCAACAGGAGACCATTTATTACTTGGTTTTGAGCTATTCGACTGAGTCCAGTACACTGACCAGCAAGCTTGTTGGTTTCGGTTTATTTTCTGCAGGAAGAAGGCAGTGTGTCACCTTTTGTTGTTGGTAGGCCGAGCACCTTCGAGTGTCGTGTGAAATCCAACAATTTTGTTGGGTGTGTTTATTTTGCAGGGATCCAATTTGAATCAGGTGGATGAATGATTTTCTTGCATATTTTCTGGCGAATTTTCACTAGCCCTGATTTCCTATTTTGTCCGCAGCTTGGTCTTTTGAGCTCCGTTTCTCTTTCCGCTTTTTGCGTTGGCCTCCGGTGTTCGTTTGTGGTGTCCCGCTGTGTTCGTGAGGAACATCGACCCACTAGTTGGGTCATGGACATTACGGTGTTTTGATAGCGCGTTTGGCGGTGAACTTGGGACAGTGGCCTAATTCTTTCGAAAGAAAATTTACGGCTCCCATTCAACCCCCCTCTGGTCGCCGTTTTCGGTCCTTCACGTACCTGGTTTTCAGGCCCTCTCGTCCGCCGTGGAAGCCCCCTGCCTCATCAGCGGGGCTAGCAGCACCATCCATGGCACAGCCGTCGCGAGGTCGATGGAGGTGCTGCGGCCGGTGGCATGGCCGCCTGCCGCTGCCCGGGAATCGCCGCCGGCGGCTACGCGCGACGAGGACGGATGCCCGATGAAATGGGAACGAGGATTTTTTGATTTCGGGTGAGGAGGAATCGGGAGTCTGGTGCGGCTATACGGGTAGACGTATACGGCGGATCGGATGTACGGACGTATACAAATCGAGTACTTGCCACTTTTTTCTTTTTTTTAATCTGGTCCTTGCGAGACTTGACGACGGCGTACGGAGGCAAGCAGCAACCTACCTAAATAAAGCATCCATAAAGACTTACATATCATATCCATGTGAAATCAGAAATACACAAACACGTACTGTATCTTGTTTGCATGTACATATACCAACATGCAGATATGCGGTGGTCGATGTGTGCCTTTAGGAGACAAGTACAGGTTGACTTAGATTCGTATTGGATTTCTTTTTTAAAGGAACAACCAAAAAAAAAAGAACAGGTGTTTTTTTCCATACGAATTCTGAAAACGTAAAAAAGAAAATATAATCCAAACAGAGATTGGAGATGGACGAAAAAACACACCGGAATTTTTACCAATTTATTATTAGGGATAGATATAGAAGTATAGAAAAGTGTTCTCTATGTCTTCAGTATTCAGATTTAGAGGAGCGTACAATTTTTTGCACCACTAATAACTTATTATCACATAAAGAACAAAATTAATATGAATTATTAATTAGTTTTTTTAGGTTGTGCATGGTTGCATGTGGCCCAGTGTGCTTTTACGAGTGGCTTCTCTCTTCTTCTTTTTTTCCTATATATTTTCCTTTTCCTTTTCATATTCAATTTGATTTCCTTCTTTTTTTACTAAATTATTACTAAAAACAATTATTATTAGGTATATAGAGGTATAGAAAAATGTTCTCTGTGTCTTCCATATTCAGATTTAGAGGAGCGTATAATTTTTTGCACCACTTTAACCTCTAAAATAACTTATCACGTGAAATTAATATGAATTATTTATTAGTTTTTTAGGTTGTGCATGGTTGCATCCGGCCCAGTGTGCTTGTACGCGTGGCTTCTCTCTTCTTTTTTTTTCATATATGCTTTCCTTTTCCTTTTCATATTCAATTTGATTTCCTTCTTTTGGTTTGGAGCACGGATTGGCGGACAAACAAATATATTGGATAAAGGCGGTGCTTGCTATTGTTTTATTCGTCATGGACTCTGCTTTGCGCAATTGCCATAACGTGATGTGAATTCTTTTACGGGAGGACAGGACAAGTCCTTTACGGATTATAACGGGGAGAAGTCCTTTACGGGAGGAGAGGAGAGAAAGAGGCAGAAAAATAATTCAGAATTTTGTAAAATAAACATAATCCGATTAGAGATCGAAGATGGATGAAAAAACACACCGGAAATTTTGCCAATTTATTATTAGACTAGCAAAAGTGCCCGTGCGTTGCAACGGGTAGATATACCGTTGCCTAAAGTTTTAGCATCTATATCTTGTTTTGTCTTGAAAGCAATGGTTTTTCATTAACATTATTATAAGCAGAGAAAAAAGGTTACTTGCATTGTGCCACTATGCTAGTCGTTCTTTCTCGATACTATGCTAGTCGTTCTTTCTCGATTGCTCACTTGCTCCAGTGTTCCAAAATGAGATTCAGGTGGGCACTATCTTCGTGTCGGCGAGTGGTTTGGCGAACTTAATGTAGAACCCCATAGTGATGACGTTGAGCCCTATTAGCATGGATGCCATGTCTGGAAACAAGTCACAATATACACCGAGTCCCAGGCCCCACAGTGATAGATGATAAGTCCCGCACCTTGTGTCGACACACGCCGAGCCTTGCGCCGCGATCATGTGTGGCTCATCTTCATGTAGACGTCGCCCGTCACTCGCTCGTCGTCCTTAGTTGCTAGTCTTCACATAGATGTCATTCTTTACTCATTACTCCACCGTCGCATTACCAAGTTTTGTGTGGCTGGAGTCCTCACCAAGAGAGGCATTTGGATGAGCAGACCATGGAGATTCTCAAACGTCGACGTTGGCAGCTATTGCGAGTAGCAACAACACAATATTGGTTTCACGAGACACCTAATGATGTACGCCATCCTCCAAGTTTTTTTCTTAAACTCTCAAGGCCTTTTTGTTGATCGACTCGATCACCTCCATGGAACACTACTTACCGTCCACGAGCTGGATACGGGTCATCTCGATTTATCTTAGATTATCCCTACTTGTTTTTCGAAAGTTAGGAATCCATATTGTTTCAGTGCCTATGATTATGGACATTTATACACTTTTCATTCCTCCGTATTTTGAATTGCTTTTAGATGCGCATAAAGAACTTGCAACTCACATTGGACGATAAAAAGAATACGGGCTCGGCTATGTTTATTTGGTTTATTAATTGATTTTACTAATAAATACAATCCTCTAATAAATCCAGATCTAATAAAATAACACCTCTAGCATTTTTACGCTGGAACCTTTTTTTTATATCATCGCTCCTACTCCTATATATGCGTTTGGACAAGGGAGACCGAGTCTTTTTCCAAGTTCGGTAAGGCCGGCAGAAAAAAGAAATAGCGGTAGAAAAGAAATACTGGAGTAGTAGCAAGATTTTTTATTTAATAAAAAACATAATCCGAATAGAGGTTGGAGATGGACGAAAAACGCAATGAAAATTTTGCCTCTTTATTAGTAGGTAGGTATAGATATAGATTATCTTCCTTGCTCCCGATTTCCTTGTGTTCAAATATAAAACGGTATAGAACTATTAATAGGATACGGAAAGAAACTTTAAAGAAAATAGGATACGGAGAGGGAGGGGGCTACGGGTGGCAAGGACAGAAAGTTATTGGCGGACAGAAAGGTATTGGCAGACTGAAATTTTCTTGCTTTATTATTAGGTAATACATTCGTAAGTAATCATGGCGAGCAACCCGTGCGTTGCAACGGGTGATTAGCAAATATACAATTACCATCAATTTCAAACTTCATGAGCCAATAGTCCAAATTTAACTTGTTTAAATGAATTTATTGAAAAGTAATAGGTATTGATAATTAAAATACTTTTTCACATCTAAATTTGTGATGCAACTTGTAGAAGTATAAAAAATATATTACGATGCAAGAGCAATTTAGCAATTAATACACATCCTTATTACAAAGATGCAAGAGCAGTTAACAATTAAAAATTACCTCGTCTTGGATCAACGTATCATTATTACTTCGGTAGACACGAATTATAGAAGTGTAGAACATTGATAGTTGTATATATCTGTATTATTTTTACGGAAGCTATATTTACGTTTTTGAAAGCTTAGATCACATCACTCCTCTTTTATCCTCGTCTTTCAATTCATGTTCCGCCCTAGCCTTGTAGCCTTTCACGTGAGCAGAAGCACGAATATTTTTTTTTTATTCAGATCGGATTTATTTCTAGCCAGCCAGAACAACTTTTCTTCTAGAAAAGCCCAGCCAGAACAACTATAAATGTAACCTGGGCCTGTGCTCGGAAAGCCCCACTTTGGGCCTTTTGAACTCGCAGGCCCAGCTAAGCCGCAAGCTTTGTCGACCGTTGATCCACATCTGACGGCTGAGCTTCTCCTCTACTTGAACAAAACCGGGGAAACCCTAGCCTCATTTGCTTCTCCCCCGTATACACCAGCAGCCAGCAGCCACACGCTTCCTTCTGTTCCTTCCCACATTGTGCAGCTCCAGCCTTCTTCCCTCTCCGTCTCTCCCCAGGGGGCTCGATAGCCGCGAGCACGAGCAGTGTCCCGTCCATAGCAGCGTGAGCCGCGAGCGTGCTACAGCTGGGGCGTCGGCGGCCACAGCGAGTCTAGGACGCCGACCTTGGGTGTGAGCGCGCCAGCCACAGGGACGCCGACCTCCGCTAGGCGAGCGCGCCGGCTGTGGGGACGCTGGCCTCCGTGGGGTGAGCGCATTGGCCGCGGGTACGGCGGCCAGGATCGAGTGCGTCGGCCGCGAGAACGCCATTGCGGTATTTAATTTATGGTCGATCTGGTGTCGGTGTGGCATAACATTCGGATCCTCGTGCAAGGCTGTTTTTGTGATGCTGTCGTATGGTACTTTCGGATCCCCATTGTGGTATTTGTACAGACATTAGTCCTATACCTATACCTACACGAACTGCAGTATTGGTCAGCGAGAAGCTGGCAGGCAGGGCGGACAGAAATTCACGCGGCGGACAGGGCATACTGAAATTTTGCCCTTTTATTATTAGGGATAGATCATCGCTCCTACTCCTATATATGCGTTTGGACAAGGGAGACCGAGTCTTTTTTCCAAGTTCGGTAAGGCCGGCAGAAAAAAGAAATAGCGGTAGAAAAGAAATACTGGAGTAGTAGCAAGATTTTTTATTTAATAAAAAAACATAATCCGAATAGAGGTTGGAGATGGACGAAAAACGCAAAAAAATTTTGCCTCTTTATTAGTAGGTAGGTATAGATATAGATTATCTTCCTTGCTCCCGATTTCCTTGTGTTCAAATATAAAACGGTATAGAACTATTAATAGGATACGGAAAGAAACTTTAAAGAAAATAGGATACGGAGAGGGAGGGGGCTACGGGTCATGACGAGAAAGTTATTGGCGGACGTAAAGGTATTAGCGACTGAAATTTTCTTGCTTTATTATTAGGTAATAGATATAGATATAGATATAGATATAGATATAGATATAGATATAGATATAGATATAGATTATCATGTTGTGCACTCATTGTCCGAGGTCTCATAAAGGTGTCCCCAACAATTAATGCTGGGTTCTTTCAAACCCACTGGCAGCTTGTTAAACCATGTGTGGTGAATGCGGTACTGGGTTTTCTTAATGGAGGTGACTTGCCTGAGGAGGTGAATAAAACCTTGCTGGTCTTGATTCCCAAGGTGAATAATCCACAGGAGTTGTCGCAGTACCGACCCATTTCACTATCAACTATGTTGCGCTAAGGTGTCACGAAGAAAGAGAGAGCCATGCCCTCCACCCTCCCCACGAGCGCTCCACCCCTCGTCGCCGCCTCCGACCATGAAACTTGCCGGTGAAGATCATCGGCGCGGGCATGAGCAGCCATGGGAACCTCTTCGGATCTGGCTGCTCACTTGGACTTCGATCGTGGCCTGGTCTTCCGGGATGAGATCGAGCATCTCTTCGATCTCCGGTACACCACCCCTCCCAACCCCCAATGGATCGTTCTTCCTTCTCGTCACCTTCAGAAGATTTCTCTTTCGCCTCACTCCGGATTCAGTCGCTTTGGCCCTGCAATCAAGTCTAGGTGGAATTGCTGAAAATTTCCATGTTCAGTTTCTTAGCAACAATCACTTTCGCTTCTCGGTTTTCTCAAAAGATGTGGGTTTTCATATCTATAAACTCCGTCGTGTCATTACAAAATCCTTTGATGCCTATTTTCATCTCTGGAACAATGGCACCCCGCATTGTGAGAGGGAAAAGAGGAAATGGGAATTAGAACAAGAGAAAGAATGGACAAAGGTCCTCTCTAAATCGGCCAGACATGAGGCAAAGAAAAAAGAAACTCAAAAGAGAGTCCATTTTGCCAAGCCGATCGTGCAGCCTGATCAGCCTTGTCATAAGCCACCGAGTACATCAAAAGTTTCCATCTCTTTTGGTTCTTTCTCTAGGGATTTCGATCCCAATCTCTCTCCTTCTGGGATGATCTTTCAGCACAAGTCACCCGATCACGCGAAGAACAAGGCGCTTTCCTCGGCGCCATCTACTCCCAAACAGTTAGACTCGGATTCAAATTTGAATCAGTTGTCTCGCTATCGGGCTGTCAGATGTGTTCGTTGTCTCGAGGATGGACACTCGAGATGGGCCTGCAAGTCAAAAATACGATGTAACAAGTGTCGTGAGCTGGGCCACATAGCCAGATTTTGTTTCCAAAAACCCAAGCCAATTTGGGTCTGGAAGCCCAAAGCGACACCAACTGTAACAGAGCCCAGCATCCTATGGAGGCCCAGTGCGCCCATCCCACCTCACATCGGTGCTGACAGTTTGGAAGGTGCAAATCTAAGCCGTGGTGTACCGGCCGCTGACGAGAATTTAGGAAGGGAACAAAATATTTCCTCAGAGAAAATTCTGGAGCATATCTCGGCTGCTTCGCCTTCCACTTTGCAACAGTGCAATCCTCCTCCAATCTCGTCTTCTCCACCACACCAAGAAAACCCCAGGGAAGAACAAAACCCCAATCCCACCCAAGCCGCCGCCGCCGCTGCCGCGTGATCCTCCGGACGGCACGATGGCAAACTTCCCTGTGAATCCTCAGCTCTTCCTCGTGGCGGGTCTCACTGTTGAGCATGGATGGAATCGCCCTGCTCGTGGACGCATGGCATTGGGCGGAGAGCCGACGAGGGAGCACGAGGAGTACGCCATCGTCTCCCTCAATCCCATGCCCATGATCCAAGATCGTCTCCACCTTCGTCAGGCTTTGGACATGGTCACCACCTTTCTCGAAGAAAATCAGATGGTGCGTATTGAATCTGCTTATCCGTCACCCCTCGGTCTCGGCTTGATACAACTCCGGAATGCTGCTCAGCGTGAAAGATTGGTCAGAAATTCTCCATTCAATTTGGGTCCAAATCATGAAGTTAGAGTTGTCAGGCATGAAGGAATCAATGCTCGCTCTTGTACCTACATTACAGTTTGCTGGCTCATGTTCCTAGCTTTTCCACTTGACTTCCAGAAAGATCTTTACATTAAAGCTGCGGTTGCTCCTTATGGTAGATTGCTGGAGTGGTACAGGGATGATAATAGGACCAGAATTCTAGCACAGGCGCTGATTCTTAGTCCAGACAGGGTCCCAAGAAGCTTGATAGTA
Organism: Themeda triandra; assembly: GCA_018135685.1. Lineage (NCBI taxonomy): Eukaryota > Viridiplantae > Streptophyta > Magnoliopsida > Poales > Poaceae > Themeda > Themeda triandra. The sequence goes on along the minus strand of JAENPR010001811.1, from coordinate 71,123 downwards.
TCCAGGGGCACGATGATTGGTGGCATGGGTCGATCGTGGTCAGTCCCAGTATACATCCTCAATGGACACTTTCCTGATGCTTTCCCAGGAGATGAAGACCCAGTTCCTTTCGATGGTGAGCCACACCCAGAACATGCCCCTGTAGTGTTGGGCCCTAACCCACAGAATCCCAATTGGCAAGAGGAACAGCAAGGTGCTGCACCAAATTTGGGGATGTTTGGAGGCAACCCACACCCAAACCCAGTAGATCAGATCATCAACCATTATGCTAACCTGAATCAGGGGAATGCTAATGGTGTTCAGCAGAACCAATGGAATGCAAACTGGGCAAATCAGAACCAGAATCAAGTGCTAGAGGCTGACAACCAGGACAACAACATGGAGGTTGATGATGACCAGAATGAAGATGAGGGCTGGCCTGCATGGGACCCTGCCATCTTCATAAATGACAATGGACCAGCTGTTGTTGCACCTGGAGTACCACAACATCCAATGGCCCCTCCTGGTTCTTCCATGAATTTCCTGAGATCCAATAGCCCTGATATCCCTCTGGAAGAAGTCCTCAACCTATCTAATGATAGCTCTGGTTCTGATGCCACCTCTGCTGCTGAGAGCTCTGTAGTTGCTGAAAACAGAGCAAGGTTTAATACTGTCAGAAATATGTGTGCACATGTGGCCATCTTTCATAGGAAAGGAGTACCTGGAGAAAGCTCAGCCCCAGCTCATACTATCATCCAAGCTAGTCTGACAGGTACTGAAACCATAGCTGCTGCTGACACCCAGCCAAAGGAACATGAAGGCCATGAGATAGTTCCCTGGAATCCTGTCCAAGCTGCCAAAGCTTTGGAGATTTGGCCCTGGTTCAGCAGTACCATCAGGGAGGCAAAGATTGCACAGATGCAGGCTGGAAACAATAAAGCACCCCACTCTGTCCTGATCATTGATGAAAGTGGAATTCTGCATGACAATGTCTCTGTCAGTGCACCAATTGTTCCTCCCCCAAGCCCTCTAGCAACAGCAGCATTTGTTGTGGAACCCGAGTCAGAGACCCAGATGGAAAATGTGAGGAGAATGTCTGCTCAAGACAAAGGGAAAGGCCCAATGGAGATCCTGGTGCTGCCTAGTGATCTTGACACTGATTCTGTGGTGATGATTGACCAAGATTCAGTCATGCATATCTCTGAACATGACCCAGAGCTCGATTCAGAACCTGTGGAGGGTGCAGTCCAATTGCCTCTACTTGAAGCCTAGGGTGGAAGCCAAAACCCCAACAAGAGAAAGGGTATGCTTTTACCAAACATAACTTCTTTATCTGACACCCGCACCCCCATGATCCAATCATCTGTTCGTCGCAGCACACGATTATCCGCAGGAACGGAGGGTTTTCGCCAAGTTAGGATTGTCAAAGAGCCCTCCAAACGATCCAAAAACTAGGCAGTAGAAGTGGATGAAAGCACAGGTGAACTAAAACCTCTCTCTATCTCCATTCTTAGAGGCTGGGGCATAGAATGTGGTGTGGATCCTATGGACCTCACTAACGACGCGCTTTTACAGGCGCCACCTCAACATGTGTCAGATGATGAAGAGGAGGAATAGCAGCCTGGAACTGGACCTGAGGCGAGGATATGACAAGAACAACATCTGCACTACCTTCTGTCGCGCCTCAGCTTTATCATTACCTCATTTTGTCTTTTGGACATCGAACAATATCTCTTCTGTTAAGCTTAGCCGTCGTCCTGAGCACTGTCTCATAAACTATCATGTCAAGTGTGGTCATGACTCTATCCTATTATCCTTTGGTTTTATCATACTGAGACTGTATCCATGCTTTTGCTCTGTGTCTACATCTGTGTGTATTCCCGATCTCTCGTTTTGCTGCACTATGGGTGATCGATTTATACTGTCAGCTATACCCTGTATGCTTGAGATACCAGCTCGATTATTGATGAGACACCCTGCTGTGATGCCTCATGCTCCTGTTAAACTGTGGGTGACCCTATGGGCACTAAGACAGACACAAAACTCACATAGGTTTATTAATGAGTAACAGAGATTGGAATATACTCTGCTGGAATATTCGAGGAATCAATGCACAAGGCAAGTGGGACGCAATAAGAAACAAGATTGAGGAAAGCTCTTGCTCAATCTTCTGTATATAGGAAACAAATAGGGAAATTTTTGACATGTCATACATTAGAAATTTTGCACCGAGGAGGTTTGACAGCTACGACTTCATACCCTCCATGGTGGCCTCAGGTGGAATCCTGCTAGTCTGGAACAGTTCCAGCTTCATGGGCACAGTGATAGACAAGCAACAATATGGAATCACAATCAGATTTCAGTCAGTTCAGAATGCAGAAGTCTGGAAACTCACAACAGTTTATGGCCCTTGTGATGAACCAGCTAGGACTGAATTTGTAACATGGTTTAAAAACCATAACATTGATGATGATGACAATTGGATCTTCCTTGGTGATTTCAACTTCTACAGATCACTGAGTAACGAAACAGAAGTGGTGGAAATATTAATGATACATTTATTTTTAATGATGCCATTGGTCATCTTGGATTAGTTGAACTGCCTTTGAAAGGGAGATCCTTCACATGGAGCAACATGCAAAGTGAGCCACTACTTGAGCAGTTAGATTGGTTCTTCACATTTGTAAACTGGACAATTGAATACCCAAGTACAGAAGTGCTGCCTCTAGCAAAGATAACTTCAGATCATCTCCCCTATCAGATAAGCATTGGAACAAAAATACCAAAAGCCAACATCTTTTGGTTTGAGAATTATTGGCTAGAAAGGCCAGACTTGATCGATACAGTGCTGGGTTCATGGCAGACAAGTGCAACACTGGGGGACAGAGCAAAAAACATCACAGCAAAGCTCAAAGCACTGAGATACAAGCTAAAGAAATGGTCAAAAAATATATCCAATCTAAAGTTGCTGATCTCCAACTGTAATGAGGTGATTGCTCTCCTGGATATGGTGGAAGAAAGCGGGCTCCCCGACCAACCCAAAGGCAAACCCGAGAGTTTTGGTCAAGAGGCGTTAAAAGAATGGCTCAAATGTAAAACAATCTATTGGAAGAATAGATATACTATGAATATAATTAAGCTTGGTGATGAATGCACAAAGTTCTTCCATGGGATGGCTACAATCTCTTACAGAAGGAATAGTATTTCACAGTTGCAAAATGATCAAGGTGCTATGATTCAGGATCATGCTGGGAAGGCAGGGTTACTGTGGAATTCCTACAAAAATAGAATGGGCACAACAGCTTCACCTACCATGTGGTTTGATCTCCAGCAATATATACAGCCTGTGCCTGATCTAGACAGCCTAGTACTACCATTTCAGACTGATGAAATTGATATGATTGTGAGAAGGATGCCTACTGATAAGGCACCTGGTCCTGATGGCTTCAATGTGGCATTCATGAAGAAGTGTTGGCATATCATCAAGAGTGATTTCTATGACCTGTGCTTGGCTTTTTATGATGGGACAGTATGTTTGGAAAGCATCAACGCATCATACATAACACTTGTTCCAAAGAAAGACACACCAGAGACAGTGAATGATTTTAGACCCATTTCATTGATGAACATTTCACTGAAGCTCATCACTAAGATCCTGGCTGACAGATTACAAATGCAGATCCTAAGAATTGTGCACCAAAATCAGTATGGCTTCATCAAATCCAGGACCATACAGGACTGCCTGGCTTGGAGCTATGAATACATTCACCAGTGTCACCAATCAAAGAGAGAAGTGATCATTCTTAAATTAGATTTTGAAAAGGCTTTTGATACAGTACAGCACACAACAATCATTCATATGATGACTCACTTGGGGTTCCCTGTCAGATGGATAGAGTGGATACAAGCTATACTTGACTCTGCCTCTTCAGCAGTCCTTCTCAATGGAGTTTCTGGGAAATTTTTCAAATGCAAAAAGGGAGTAAGACAAGGAGACCCTTTGTCTCCATTACTATTTGTGTTGGCTGCAGAGCTGCTGCAGATATTGATAAATCATGCTGCAAGTCTGAATCTTCTGAAGAAACCTTTACCTCAACCTGGACAAGATTTCCCCATAGTGCAATATGCAGATGATACACTTCTTCTGCTGCAAGCTGATGCCAGACAGTCAGTGTTCCTCAAATCAATGTTACATAGCTTTGCAGAATCAACTGGACTAAGGGTCAACTATGCAAAATCCCAGATGTACCCAATCAATGTCTAGCATGACAAGATGGTAATCTTAGCTAGCACTTTTGGATGTGACATTGGAATGATGCCATTCACTTACCTTGGACTGCCAATGGGCACAACCAAGCCAAGGATTGAAGATTTATCACCTATGATGGATTGAGTTGAAAGAAGACTATCAGCATGTTCCACATGGCTATCATACAGTGGAAGGCTTGAAATGATAAATTCAGCAATCTCACCAATAACTACCTATGCTATGTGCACTATCAAATTGCCTAAAGGGGTCATTGAGAATATTGACAGGGCAAGGAGACAATGCCTCTGGAGAGGCAATACAGCAAAGAAAAAAGGGGGAAATCTGGTTGCATGGCCAGTGGCCCTTTTGCCAAAAGAAAAAGGTGGACTAGGCATCAAGAACCTCAGGTTACAAAATGATGCTTTGTTAATGAAACATTTGCACAAGTTCTACAATAGAGCTGACATACCTTGGGTCAGAATGATATGGAGCAGATACTACACCAATAAAGTACCACACACTGTAGCAGAGACTGGGTCTTTTTGGTTGAAGGATATACTTAGGCTGAATATACTATACAGGGGAATTGCAAGGTGTGTAGTGGGCAATGGTGCTTCTGTATGCTTTTGGGATGACCTTTGGACAGATGAAATACTCTCCAATAAGTACCCAAGACTGTCCTCATTTGCAAAAAATGATGGGGCCTCTGTGTTAGATATAATGGAGGCTGAAGATCTTGACACAATCTTCATGTTGCCACTGTCGATAGAGGCTTTTCAAGAGCTGGAGGACCTGCAAATTCAGCTAGGAGACATTGAATACACTCCAGAGAATGCAGACACATGGGAAACAATCTGGGGCAGCCAATACACATCCAAGAGATACTACTCTGAAGTTTACAAAGCTATGAAACACACCCCCTCTTCAAAGTGATCTGGAAATCGAGATGCATCCCCAGAGTGAAGTTCTTCATCTGGTTAATATTGGTGGATCGGCTCAACACCAAGGAAATGCTACACAGAAGGCATTTGAATGTGCCAGGGACGCAAATTTGTGTCATGTGCAACTCAGGTGAGATTGAAAATATTCAGCATCTGTTCTTCGACTGCCCATTTGCCCAGGAATGTTGGCATCGTATTGGTTTCAACTGGGATGCAAATCTTGAGCTGCTGGACAGGATAAACCATGCCAGGTCAGTAAACTCCTTGCCGTGCTTCATTGAAGCTGCAATGATAGCCTCATGGGAGATATGGAAGCAAAGGAATGATAAAATCTTTCGGCAAAGGGATCCAACTCCATCGACATGGTTTTATAAATTTAAATACCCATGTAATTTGCGGTCTATTCGTTTCAGGGATGACCTGAGGTCATCCTTCTGTGTTTGGTTAGACTCCTTTAGTTAAAATTGTAAGTAAGACTTTGTTCTTCCCTTTATAAATGAAAATGATCTTGCACTGTGGGGACCTCCCCCACAGTCGTTTTTGGTAAAAAAAAAACAATTAGCTATTTGACTAGTTATTATGGCATGGACCTGAAAAACGTAACAGAGAGTAATCACTAGAGACGAACACATAGCCGATCTATTACACGTAGTCTAAGAGTATGGGTGAACAGCATGTGAGTTCAATGGTACATAGAAATATAACAGTATAAAAAATAGTATTTTTATAAGAATATATAAGATAGCATTTTTTTTAATCTCTCATACCCATGTAAGCTAGCTACATAGTTAATACCATTATGTATGCTAGCATTAACTATAATGGTTTCTACCCAAATCGTCATGGGACCTAGGCACATTTTTTGATGTGGCAAGCAATAATAAGAAGAGGGACCGAAAAATGTAGTAACCGCTTCTAATTATGAAATTGAGTCTTCACGTGTCACAATGTCAATGAAACCATTTGCAGTGCGTTGGGAAGGTCTCCATTTCCGTGGGCATATGTGGATCCTGCGTGCCTGAACCTGTAAGCATCAGCAAGCGTCACCGAGTGTGCCACCGCCGCTAATGGAGCCCTACACTACGTGATTCGTAGGATTCCCATCCATTTTCTTGTAGGGGCGAAGGAGCCACCCCTATAAATGGCTCTATATTGGTAAGAGTACCCAGCCCGCTTCTTTTATCTTTTTATATTGCAGTTGTAAGAGTTTATCCAAGAATGAAGCTTCCAAAGACTAAACACATGAAGACGATGCCGTTCAACTATATGAAGATACTACGCTAGGATCACAACTTAGGAATGTGCTTAGGAGTAGGCTAGGGATATTCTACACCTAGGACACATGGGATGGCGGTTAGGATAGGCGAGACAGGCGAGGCAGGCGACACCGGTGGCGACGCGGCGGCTCCCCACGGGGGCCGTGCGCCGCCGTCGGCTGGCGGCGGGAAGGCGGCAGGGGGGCTCGGCGGCGGGTTCTCCCACCCCTGGGCTGCCCTGGGGGCGGGGACGCGACATGGGAAGGCTAAAGATTCGCAGATTGCAAGTCGTGGTCGGAAGGGTGACTACGGCAAGGAGACGTCCAGGTCTTCCCCGACAGCGAGGTCAACGACGAGCGGAGGTGAGAGCTCCTTCTCGCATCCATGGTCGGGATTGAGCTCGGGTGTTACAGGTTCTAGGGTGCAGGGGAATCGAGATCGGGATAACATTGTCATGGAGATTCTAGGTTTTCAGGGAGGAAACATTATTGGGTTGAGGTTGATTCGTCGAAAAAGCGTGATTACTGCACAATTGAAGTGAACCATAGTGAATAGAGTACAACTGAAGAGAGAACAGGGAAATTTGCATCACCTCTTCGACTATGAGACTGGATTTAGAGTCAAATGGGTGAGTCGGCAGGTAAAATTAAAGTACCAAGGACCAATTCTAAGCCTCAGAGTGCAGAATCGATTGAGCAGAAGATGGATGGAGGGAGGATTGACCTCAATTTACAGATAGCTAACTCTGACAATCTGAACCAGAGTCTGAATGTTCATTCAGAGAATGGCGCCAAGTCAGAGGGATATGAAAAGGAGGGGCTAAGTGGAAAAATTGAGAAGAGGAGGTACCCATTTGGAACTTGTGCGCGGGACATATACCAGGTCCACCCGAAAAAGGATAAGGTTGAGGGCTGGTTTTGGGTACCGAAATCGGCAGTGCTCCAAACCCTAGATCGAGGAGAGGGTTGTAGGGCATCGGCGGCAGAGGTAAGGAAGTACGGCTCGGCGAGTAGGAAAATTCGTAGAGCAGAGGTCAAGTTGGTTGATGATAGATCTTTTGCAGCTGTTCTGCACGGTGAAGGTGAAACGACCTGATTTCCGCAAAGGGAAATCCACAGAGTCGAAGTGTCATATGACCGTTTAAATCACATTACCCAAATTCCAGTTGATAATCATCATCCATACATCGTAAATAAAAGAGTAAAGGAGGTAGTATTTTTCTTATACAATGCCTCATGGCAGAAAACACAAAGTAATTATCAACCGAAACAGCTCGAAAGGTGCGGAAGCTAAGGTCTCCTCGACTTGAGCGAAGGCACGAATCCCTCAATCGCTATACTCAGAATTGTAATCCTCATATGAACTTGTGCCAAAAATGTTTCAGTACGATTTGTACTGGCCACTCCCACACTATGTGCTTGCTTTGTGGAATTGGATGCAATAAAGATAAATTCAAGAGGCCTATGGTTTTCCTATGCAATAGTAATCAGGTTTTAATTATAATAATAGTCAAGTTTTAACACAACCCCAATCCCACACACCATCCATCACCTTCCATTCCATACCATCCCAAACCATCCCATATCCACCTCCATCACCATCACCAACATAGCCCACACTCAGGTCGGCAAGCAGACTCCCACTCTGGTTGCCTCAGCAGCCCGCAGCCAACATCCTATGGCTCACGGCCGGAAGTATCTCTCGGGGAAGGTAGAACACTCCTCTCACTAGTCTAGTGCAAAGCGAGACACGGGGAAAGGTCCATAGCCGAGAAATCGGCATATGTATCGATTGATCAACCATACACTCTGCAGAGGTTTCACTATTCCACAAGATAACCATCATTGATGCTCACGAACATCTAGGAAGATACCGGGCGCCTGCCGGCCTAGAACGATGCCACCCTACCTCTCAGCCCTGGAACACCCCCTATGGAGTGGCTGAAACTGTGAAGTCATGTCCCCGATCCCGAATAGGGGGCCATGATCGTCTCGAGAGGGTGTGAGACCCATCCATACCCATACCTCCCTAACACATCCTCGCTTTGCAAAGTGGCATCATTCTACCCGGTGGTTCGGCCGTCTCCCCCATGGGAAGCGAGTGGAAAGCAAAGGATTCCTATGATCCGGTTACTAGAACTTTCGGTCCTTAGTTGTGACCAAGCTGGAACATCTTCATCGGGGTTTCCATTTAACGTGCCACCACAACACCTCCACCCTAAGCTCCGCCCCTCGGAGACTCACACGGGTCCACCTCACCAACACATTCCACATTTACCCGCCACGTAGAACTAACAGGGATGTCCAGTACATCCCCCAGCAAGACTCGCTCCAAAAGCTCGTCGTAGATCCCAGCTCAGTCGACTCAAACCTCACCCTTCACACACCCAAAACACACGCCAAGACCACCATATCCTCACCATAGTCCCCAGGTCCAACACATCCATCTGGTCCGACTTCCAAGCCAAACCATTCCCCGGGTTCACCACCATCATCACATCATCGATATAACATAGTGGAGTAAAATATAACAGTAAATAAATAAGCGTGCATCTATCCTAACAGCGGGTGAGCAGGGTGAAAGGTTAATCAAGGTAAAGGCCATCAAGTATAAACATACTACCATGCAATCCTATAGCAGCAATTATATTCAACAGAAATGTAAAGCACTAGTAGTTCTATTATTTGCCATGCGTAATGGGATCTACGGAAATGGGTCGGATGTGGCACCTTTGGAGTAGTCGTCACCTAGCTCCTCCCTGTACTCACGGTCGTCGTCAGTCCGATCCTCCTCTGTCTCTGAAACGTAATATATTGGTCGCGGGAGCGACCCCTATAGATGAGCACAAAGAATGAATAAACAGCAAAAAGAACCAAATGCACTCAAAAAGTACTCCATTGTATTGGGCTCGATTTTAGATGAATTTACATATAAAGATCATAATTTTCGAAGTACGTATGAATTAGTTATGAATTTCTGAAGTTTATTCTATTTTCTGAAAAAGAAAAACAGGGGATTAATCTGAGCACGACACGTGGCAGCTTGTGGGTGGACCACGTGTCGGTGGGGTCACGCTGACGTGGTGTGGGGCCGGCTGACGACATCGCTGATGTCAGCATTGACCGGGTCAGCGAAGGTGGGCCGGATGTGGGCCTGGCAGGGCCGTGCCAGGGCCTGGCGGGCCGGATCTGGGCGGGGCCGGGCCTGCCACGTGGCGCTCTGTGGCGCTGCCACGTCGTGGACTAGGCTCAATCTGGGTTCGGGTTTTGGTGAGCCTGGCTCATGGTGGATTGCTTACTGTGGGTCTATGGACCACAGTGCGGTCCACGGTGAACCTGGTCCATGCGGTCTCCTCCCCCTCTCGGCTCACGTGGACCAAGTCCACGCCTCTCTCTCTCCTGTGGGACCCACTCGTCAGCCTCTCTCTTTCTCTCTCACACTCCCCTTCTTCTTCCCCAAATCCCGTCCCGGTCCGCTCTGCCCTCGGCGGCGCCCGATGCCGGCGGCGTGAGGGCGCGCGGGCTTAGCAGCGGCAGCGCACGGATCGATGGCAGCGGCGGCGTACGGTGCGGCGGCGACCCTTGGCTATCTGCGGGGCGGCGCCAGCGTGGAAGAAGGAGTGGCGGCGGCGGCGCACGGCGCGGTGGCGCGGCGGCGGCAGAGCAATTGCGGGCCACGGGGCTGGGCAGGTTCGTCGGACAGGGAGTAAGGGCAGTGCTCACCGTGGCGCGGTGGTGAAGCGGAGGCAAGGGCACGGAGGAAGCGGGGCTCGGGGCAATGGCCCGGCGGCGTCAGGAGCTCTGGCGCAGATCCTCTTCACCGGCGGCGGCGCGCTCTCTCTCTCTCCTTGCTCACTGCTTTCCGGTGTAGGTGCTACGGAGTGGCGGGGGTTCCGAAGGGTTCTGGTTAAGGTGATGGCCAGTGGAGCGGTTGGGTCGTGGAGCTTGGTCCTTATGCCGCTGATGGCGGGTCATCGATCCGCATGCGGGGTCGACGAGACCGGGATAGGGGGCGCGTGAGCGACTGAGGCCCCCGGTTGGTGGCGAGCGAGGCGGGCCTGCGATTGCAGTTGATACGGAGATGCAGCATGCGCAAGTGCGGCGGGTGCGGCTCTCCTCTGCGTGCGGGAGCGGTGGCGACGGAGTCCAGGGGGAAGTGATGACATGTGGGGGCCATGTGTAAGTGGCAGCGCGCGGGGAGGTGGCAGCGACGCCGGCCTGGTGGCCTGGTGGGCTGGCTGCTGGGCCGGCCGGCTGATTGGGCCACGGGAAAAAAGAAAAAGAAAAAGAGAAAGAAGGGAGGCAGTAGCAGGCTGGGCCGGGCTGAAGTAAAGGAAAACAGGGGAGTTTAAGCAGGCCAGGCTCGGGGCCATGGGCCAAATGGCAGTTTGCCATTTAGTTTTATTCTTTTCTCTTTTCATTTTCTGTTTTTGGCTATTAGTATATGCATGTATATATTTTGTGATTTGTATCACTTGTACAACATTCCATGGTGGTCATACTAGGTCATAGGCTTGTTGGGATAATTAGTCCCATAATAATATATTTATTTATTGTATAAATAAATATGTTGTAGTGCTTGTATTGATTTGAATATACAATACAAAAATCCAAATAAAAGCCAAATCACAAGTATTTAATTAGATGCAAATATGATGCTTGTAAAGTTAGAACAATTTACGTGGGTCCACTAGTATTGGTGGATTATTCCAACTATGGTTAAGTAATAACTCCTCAAGTGGGGTTAGGGCACATTTCTCTAACTTGGCATATTGCTAGGTTGTCTCACTATGGTAACCTAGTGGGGTTTATCCACTAGGGTAGTTGAGTGGATAGTCTAGCCGAGGTGGGTAGTTCCTATTATCAGGACATCGAGGATCAACATCCCCATGTAGAGAGGTGTTACCACGGGTTTGGCAAGATGTCACTAGTCTCTGAGTAACTAGGGTTAAGTTGTTAGTTTCTTAGGTGTGGACAACATCTACTGACCTAAGTTAGGGTTATAGAGATGCTCTACCCTGTGGGGGTTTTGGCCAAGGCTTTGATACTAAGTCGAGAGTTGGTGTGGTTAGGCTAGCTACTATGGCTTAGGGCAAGGACTAATATTATCATGTGTAGAGTCAGGATCATAGGTCTAAGTTACTGTGTCAAGGGTTGGTGTGATCCTACTGGCATCTAACCAGCCATGGTTAATCATGGGTTGGCCGCAAGGTTCTACTATGGGTAGGTGTACATATATACCTAGTACATCTTGGGGTATGGCTACTAACTCTAGTATGGTTCCATCAGGGTCTAAGCTCATGACTTAGTGACTAAGCCTAGGGTCCATAGCTATGTCATAACATGGTTGATGGTTGGTCATGGGCTATCACCTATAAGTACAATAGGTTTACCTAGGGTCCCAATCACATGTGGCTTAAGAGCTATATTGAGACACATGTGATGTTGTGGCATAGCAACGCTCACAACTAAACATACATGCTTTATATGCAATCTAGTAGGGTTTCTTACATGACAAGCAACAAACATGGGTTTATTTAGAAAAAATTTTGTAGTTGGGATTTTTGTGTTAGGTGAATTTTTCGGGTTGTAACAAAAGGCATGGATCGTGGAAGGGAGAACTACAAAGATCAAGGGGGCAGTGAGGGCGCCCAGATTCTAGGGAAGGTCCAAGGAGATATGATGAGCAGCGTGACTGGAGGGAAGATGAAGAAAGAAGTGCTCAGGGTTGTTTCAGAAGGGAAGATGATCGATCTAGGTTCAATTCTCAGAGAGATACTAGGCAGGGTTTCTATGATGGCAATCTGCAAAGAGAGAATAGTGCAAGTCAAAGAAACTTCTATGAGAGTGATAATCAGAAACCCAGCTATAGGGCTGGTCAGGGGGGTATGGGTACAATGAAGATACTAGGCCTAGGCAGATTCAAGGTGGCTCCCACTATGCTGATGACCAAAGAGGAAGAACTGGTGGGGGGTATGGGTATGGAGATGAGAAGATGGCAGGTTCTGGGCCAAATAGACAGGGTGATGATTATGATAGAGGTGCTCAGGGTAAAAGGAGACAGGCCGAAAGAGATGAGTGGCCAGAAGAAGCTATGCTGAGACATAAAGCTCTTAGGAATATGGAGGATAAGGGTAGAGCTGATCTGAATCGAGGATTAAAGCTGAAAGTGGGTAGGATGTCAAAGATAAGAAGGTACTCAACATTACTGAGGTTCATTGTTTCAATTGCAACAACTCAGGTCACTTTCAGAAGGATTGCAAAAACCCTCCTCATTGCTATAGCTGTGGCAAGGATGGTCATAAGAGTGGAATGTGTCCAGAGAAGAAAGGACTCAGGGTATGTGGTTTTGGGCTGGATGGTCAGGGTTTTTACAGTATTAGAGTTCCTACCAAAGAAGAAGCAAAAAAAGGGTCCAAAGGGGTTATGACTATTCTACAGGGAGTTGTTAATGTGGATATAGTGAGAGGTGAACTGAAAGCTTTCTTTAGGCATAACATCACTTGGGATATCACTCCTCTGGTTCCAGAAAAATAGTTCCTCACCATGTTCCCCAATGAAAATAAGAGACATGAGTGTCTAGGATTAATAACTTTGAATTTGAAACTGCCCCAATCGAGCTAAAGTTAGAGCAACTCACTTAGACCCTGGATCAGATGGTAGTTTGGAAGTGGTATGGGTAAGGGCATACAACTTTCCTAATTATGCTAAGACTCTGGAGGTGGTTATGCAGGTGGCACATCTGGTGGGTGACCCTGAGGAGGTTGATATGGCTAGTTTAATTTGGGATGGTCCTGTCAGAATTAAGATTGGCTATAGGAATGCTTCAGAATTAATGGGAGAAATACAGGTGTTCTTTAATGGTGAGAGCAGGAGGATAGGATGGGTGGTAGAAACAGGAAAAGATCGGTTTGATGATGAGCTCAATAAATCAAAATTTGATAGACATAGAGATGACAAAGATGAGGAAGAAGAAGATGAGGGGGAAGAATAGGATAAAAATAACAATGAGAAACCTTATTCCGGGAAGGATGCGGTCAGCCATCAAATGTCAACAAAGGTGGTCCAGCACCAAACCAATTGAACCAAGTTTCTATGATGGATCCACTAAATCTCAAGCAAGCTGAGGTAATGCAAGCAGAATCAGCAGGAGAGGAGATGGTTTTGGACTCTGGAGAACAATAGATTTTAACTCAACATAGTATAGCCGATAATGATAAACTACGGGAGGACCTCTCACAGCCACATGGCTCCAATGAACTTATGCCCATGAGTAATGACAGTGGCAATATTATAGATGCTAATCTAGCAGAGGAGAAACAGGAAAACAAAGAGTTGAATCAGAAGGTGGGCAGTGAAGGAGTGGAAGAAGAATTAGTGGATTATGAAGACACTTATGAACTGACAGAGCAGGATAAAGAAGAATATGAAAAGATGGTACAAGAATACAAATGGAAGTCACAATAGGAGATGGATGCTGAGCTATCTGAACAAAAAAGAGAGATGGAGATTCTAGATAAAAAGATGGAGGATAGGACCAGGAAGCTTGCTTCAAGTATGAGTTTTGACATAGGTGCTAACTATGAGTTGAAAGTTTGTTCTATAGAAGATGAAAATGAGAGGATTTTTGCTAACACACCAAGAAATACATCTTTGCCTATCATTGATGCGAGGTTTGGGGGAAAATGGGATATTGCTTTAAAGACTTCCAAGAGTCTTCCACCTATTGCACGAGAGGAAGAGTGCAAGAGTTACTTTGGTACTATCAACAACCAGAACAAGCTACCAAGCTTAAAGCCCGAGGGATGAAATCTCGTGTAAACCCCAATTTTCTGTTTTTCTACTCACCAAATGAGAAATTAGTGAAATTTGCTAGTAGCATGGTATTAACTTAGGAAATGAAACCGAGAAACACCTAGCCATAGATAAACTTAAAGCTCATGAACTTGCAAAAGATGCTCTCCAAGAAGCCAAAAAGAGAATGCAGGAGAATAAGGGTAAAAATAATTCTCCTAACAGGTTTGCAATTTTGAGTGAAGTGTCCGAGACAGTTGTGAAAGAAGTTGCTGAGTTACAGGCTACAAAAAGTAAAGAGAGAAAACAGGTTAATGGTGAAGAGAGGGATGAGCAGAATAAAGCTAAACTCCCCAGCCGGGGGAGACCAAGAAAGCAGCCAAAATGAAGATAATGTTCTAGAACATTAGAGGGTTAGGTACTTCTGGAAGGAGAGGGCAGTTAAAGAACTTAGTGGCACAACATTTCATGGAGGTTATTTGCTTGTAGGAAACAATTAAGAGAGAGTACACTTCTAATTTTCTTGCTGATCTTGTGAATGGTCAGAACTTTGTTTGGGTATGGACAGAAGCTGTAGGTCATTCTGGAGGTACTCTAACAGGTGTTAAAGAAGGTGATCTGGAAATCTTGGACTGTGATAGGGGATCTTTCTTCTCAAGTATCAAAGTGCAGAATAGGCAAGATAAGTTTGTGTGGGAGGTAATTAATGTATATGGCCTGTACAGCATGACAGGAAACAAAGTTTCATTGAAGAGATGTGCAACAAAATTAGATCTATTCAAACAGCCTTTATAATGGGAGGTGATTTCAATTTGGTTAGATCAGCATCAGAGAAATCAACACAACAGGTGGATCAGAATAGAATGGACCTTTCTAACAAATTTATTTCAGATTGTGGGATTAAAGAGATGCCCAGGAAAGGTGGTAAATACACATGGGCAAATAAATAGGAAAGTCCTGTGATGAGTGTGCTACATAGGGTTTTTATTAGTTATGATTGGGAAAGATATGATAACCCCAGAACAGTGGAGAGAAAGATATGATAAAGAAACAGCTTTAGAACATGTTTATGCTTTCGAAGAGCTCCAGTGGCAAAGAAGAGGAGGTGAAAAATGGATCTTACAAGGGGATGCCAACACAAGCTATTTCCATAGCAAAGCAAATGGGAGGAAGAAGAAGTGCACCATTGTTTCATTGAAGGATGGAGATACCATAATCACTGGAGAGAAGAATCTGAGAAATCATATAGAGGCATATTATAAGAGTCTCTTTGGGAAGGAGGACAGGGGACAGATTTCACTAGATGAGGAGTTTTGGCCCGAGCAAATGAAGCTAACCGCTGCAATGAGAGAGGACTTGATTAAACCTTTCACCTATGCGAGAGATAGAGACAAAGATTGAAAGAGATGGATTCCAATTCTGCCCCAGGCCCTGATGGGATTCCTACTGGGTTCTATAAGAAAATGTGGCCTTTTCTAGGTGGAATTTTGACAGAGATGTTTAGAAAATTACATGCTGGTGAAATGAATATGAGTAGATTAAACTATGGTATGATTACATTAATCCCAAAGATAAAAGAAGATAGCAATATTAAATAGTATAGGCCTATCTATCTTTTGAATGTGGATTATAAGATCTTTATTAAAGTGCTCACAGTTAGGTTGACAAGAGTGGCCTCTTCAATCATCAGTCAGGCACAGACAGCTTTCATCCCAGGGAGGTTTATCTTAGAAGGAGTGGTTATGTTACATGAAGTGTTATATCATTTGAGAGTAAATCATAGGAAAGGGATAATATTGAAGTTAGGTTTTGAAAAGGCGTATGATAAGGTGAATTGGGACTTTATGATGGAGGTATTTAGGAAAAATGCTTTCCAGAGAAATGGATTGGTTGGATGAAACAGATTATTGAGGGAGGTACAGTAGGTGTTATGATAAATGGGCAGCCTGGAAATTTCTTCAGGACTTTCAAAGGACTTAGGCAAGGGGATCCTCTGTCCCCTCTGCTCTTTAATCTAGTAGGTGATGCCTTAGCCAGAATGTTTAATAAAGCCAAGCTAAATGGAGACATCACAGGTTTAGTACCAGATCTTGTACAGGGAGGTTTAACACATCTTCAATACGCTGATGATATAATCCTTTTCCTGGATATGGATAGAGAGAATATTTGTAATGCCAAGTTTTTACTATACTGCTTTGAGAGTATGTCAGGTCTTAGAATTAATTATTATAAAAGTGAATTTTTTGTCCTTGAATCAACCATTGAGGAACAAAGAGAGGTAGCAGATATGCTGACCTGCAATATTGGGGCTTTTCCTCTTAAGTATCTGGAAGTGATGATAGATAGGTACTATATGAGCTCAGCTGACTTTGGATATGTATGTCAGAAAATTGAAAAGAGAGTCCCAACTTGGCAGAGCTGTTTCCTGTCATATGGGGGTAAAATGATATTGACAGAGTCTTGTTTGAGTTCAGTCCCAAATTATGTTATGGGAGTTTTCTACCTAAGAGGAGAAGCACACCAGAAAATGGAGACTGCTAGATCAAATTTCTTTTGGCATGGCCTAGGCAGAAAAAGAAATATCATATGATGAGATGGGAGGTGCTTGCATCTCCAAAAATGTTGGTGGTTTAGGATTTACGATACCAGTGTAATGAACCAATGTTTGCTCTCAAAATGGATATATAAACTTGAAACAGGTGATGACAACCCTTGTTTAAATCTGCTGAGGAAGAAATACATGGGAGAAAAAGGCTTTTTCAGTTCTAAGCAAAGAGGAGTTTCACAATTTTGCAGTGGATTGCATGAGGTCAAACACTGCTGTGAGAGAGGGCTGATATATGTGGTTAGAGATGGTAGGAAAACTAGGTTTTGGATGGATGTATGGTTAGGACAGTGTCCTCTGAAATTTGTATTTGATAACCTCTTTGTTATATGTACTGAGCAGCAGGGCACTGTATATGAAGTGTTAGGTGATGATAATATTAATCTATCCTTCAGGAGATCTTTTGGTGAGAGAGAGGTGGTAGAATGGCAGAACCTGTTAGAGCTGTTACAGGAGGTTCAACTCCAACAGGGTGCAGATACTGTGTCCTAGGCACTGCATAAAAGTGCAAACTTCACTACTGCTTCGCTATATCAGGAACTTTAGAATACAGGTGAAAATAATAGAGACCTTATGGCTATTTGGAAAGCCAGAGTTCCAATGAAGATTAGGTACTTCTTATGGGCAATGTATTCAGACTGCCTCCAAACTGCTGAGCAACTTGTGAAGAGGAACTGGCCAGGGGAGGAATTTTGCAAAATGTGTAGGCAGGTGGAGACTGTCCAACATGTCCTTTTTGAATGTTACCTGGCAAACTACTGCTGGTGGGTGTATAGAGATGCCCTTGGCTGGGAATCAACACATTCTAATCTAACCTAGTTTCTTACTTTGAGCTATGGCAGAGGCAGTGAGCCGAAGCCAATGATGATTTACATTTTAGCTTGTGTTTGCTAGAGTATTTGGTTAATCAGGAATGAATATGTCTTTCAAAACAAAGTGTCCTCCAGCCCTGACGCAGTTGTGCACCAATCTATTGTGCATTTGCAGAAATGGAGTATCCTACTCAGGGCAAAGGAAAAAGAGCGGGTCTTGAAGATGATGGAAAAGCTCTCCCAGCACTTAACATCAAGAGGCCGAAGCTAGTGGCGTGAGAGAAGCTCCAAGAGGAGAAGCGCAGAGAAGAAAGTGGAAAAGCCTGATGGCGTGTACCCCTTCTTTTTCTTTTGGAGAGAGAGAGCTCCTTTTGCCCAAACTTAGCTGGGGTGTTACTTCTCTGTAATCTGGAGTTTGCTATGTTTGCGTTTAGGCTTTTACTTTCTGCACTTTGCATTGTAAGCTGGTAACCCCAGCAAAACTATTTCGCTTTCAATATAAAGCAGGGCCTCGGTCTGTGGTCTAAAAAAAGTAGGCTAGGGATCGTCCGTAGGCAAGATTGCCTATTGGTTTGGGAGCCATGATGACATAGTATAGCTGTGAAAGCATGCTGATATATATACAAGGCCTATGCATATACAACCGTAATGAACTTCCATGGCGAGCACACTGGGTTTACCGCAGCGGGTGCAATTTGTCCGCTGTGGTTAATCGATTTACCGCAGCGACTTAGCGGGTCGAAGACCAAGAAGTGGCTTATTTATACCAAGGATTCCTCTTATGGCAAGATCCAATCTCTTGGTCACTGCAGAAAGGAAAAAGAATTTCTTCCTTTCAGGAAGGGAGGTCCGACCTACCTATTCTATACCACCTATGCCACGTCCCTATCGTATCACCGTCAAGTGACGTATTTTAATCATTACGAACAACTCAAGCAACTGATCAAAGAAGTCTATCCCTAGATTGATCATCGAAAAAGCAGCCCCGGTCAGAAAAAACAGATATGGTCTACCCAGGCAACCAAGTATCGGGACAACTAGTTAATCTAAATTTGCAATGCTTCGTGGAACAAGTTAGCAAGGGTTGGTTTTTCCCAAATACACATCGCTTCGCGCCTTGAAAGAAAACGAAGTGGAACACACATGGGATAGTAGCCAGAATCATTTACAAAAAACAAAAAAAAGGAAAAACCCATATGTGCTTGGATGTGGGACTTGATCTTTCCGCCACCGCCGAAACCTAGTGTCACCAGGGGTGTGGCTGGCCACCCGCATGGCCCACCGACACAATCCAGAGTGGCAGGTCTAGGTCGATCCCCGTGGCCCTGAAGTTGATATGCACCACATTGCACCGTCAAGAGGAGTAGTCGCCCGCACACGGTCGAGGGCAGCTGGATCTGCCGGATTGGCAGGCCATGAGGCTGGATCCACTGGATCCGCGAGCCCTGAGGCCTTAGCCACCAGTTCCACGAGCCCCAAGGCCGGACCACTGGAGTACGCTCCACCGGCCGCCGAAAACCGCCGCTGCACTCGCACCTAGTCGGTTGCGCCCACGCCTTGGACTCCTTGTGCGCCACCAGTTCTGCAGCACATGGAACCGTCGCCATCGCGCCGATGAGAGAGTGAGGCGTGCCCAATGCCCGCCCACCACCGTCTCGCACTAGAAGGCAGCACCCGCCACCGTGGTTGTCTAGGGAGAGTGGAGGGTGGAGTGGAAGAAGATAAAAGCGAGTGGTGTGGCGAGTGGCGCAGCCCGCGGCTTGCGTCATGAGAGAGAGGGATGGAAGTTGCACGAGCGTGGAGCTCCACAGCACTGCGCAAGGCGAGTGGAGTTGTGCGGCTGAGATGATGGAGAGGGATGGGAGTGAAAACTGAAACCCTAGAGTCGTGAATTTTTATGCAGACGTGTCATTGGGCCTCGCCCTGGGTACATTGGGCCACAACCTTAACCAAGGTACGGCCTATAGGATGCCCGCCACGGTTAGTCATTTTGCCATGGCGGGTTTCTTAAGCAGCCCGCCTCGGTAAATCTATTTTCCATGGCGGACAAAAGTGCTCGCCAAGGTAAATAAAAAATGGACGCTAATGTAGATCGTGGGATTTACCGCAACGGGGACAAATAAGAGCCCATTACAGAGTGTAAAAATGCAATGTTGCGTAAATTCATTTTTGTGGTACTGATGAGCCACGAAACTCGAACAAGGTATCATGTTCTTTCCATTAGTTTTAATGTGTGGTATCACTTACTAATTCAACTAGTAATAAGGATGTATAGGGGACCCTGGAATTTAGGGGTCCGACAGTTGCCATGCATACAATGTGTTGGGACTTTTGGGTACCAACGAGAGTGAGAAGCGTGAGCAGAGGCCCTTGACTTAGGTCGAGGCCCCCGCCTAAGGAAGATTAGTCCAATAGGTGGAGGTCTCAGCACAGAGGTCGCACAGAGTTCCCAAGGTGAAGGTCAATTATGAAGTTTCTAGATAAAAGGTCTCAGCACAGATGTCGCACGGAATTCCGAGGGTGATGGTCGCATGGAGTTCCCAGGGTGAGCCTTCGACAAAGTTTCCAGATAAAAGGTCATTGTTATTATTGAATAGAGGAGGTGCAAAAGTCCAAGGGTGGAGGACCAAGTAACTTTTCATGGTTCTTTAGAATATTGGGATTCAGAAGGTAAGCTTCACCCTCCGAGCCTCGAGCACAGAGGTTACCTCACGTCAATAAATGAACAAGACGAGTGAAGTTGCAAGAACTAGGGTTTATAAAATAGTGTTGGAAGGAGCCCCCCCCCCCCCGCGCACCCGACCCCACCCCTTGCCCTCATTTAGTATTTGTATAGGCAAGTTGTAGTTTACATACGACCCCCGGTGCGGGCGGAATTGACAAATTAGCATTCTAGCCTCTATTGGGTCTCTTCTAGGGAGAACTGTCCGATTAGAATATGGGCTTCCCCAACATAATGGCCCGCACTTACTAGGTTCTGCACGGTACTCCATTAGCTGCAAAGATTCCGTTCTTAAGACGATTATTTTCTAGATGAATGAGTTGGTCAATGGACAAGTGAGGGATTCATATATTGTAATTTGATTTGATAGAAAATTCAGCTACAACAACTTATTTTGTTAAGTTGTTTACCATGGCGGTCCGGTTAATTGTGACCTTGAGTTTTAGGCGATTGAGAAAACTAACATGGCAAATAAAAAAATTATCACGATTAAACTTTATGCGTAGCGGGTTCATACGGGATGGGCAAAAGGAATGAATGAAATTCCTAATGATTACCTAAACAGTATGTTATAGGGAAGGGTTTGTTGTGCACAAGGAATCACCACTGGAGCGCTTAAATCTTAAACTCCTGTAAAACTAATGCCCACTAGTCTATTTTGTAAAATATGGTTGTAACATGAGCCTTCTCAGGGTCACGGTTCCATGTTTATATAGCCATGAAGAGCCCCTGGCGTGGCTTACATCTTGTACAACAAGTTTACAATGGAATCTTATCTAATCTCTAGACTTAACTTACAACACAAGTAATACATCATCTAAATATGGAACCGTATCTTCTACATATCCTGAGACGTCTACCATCGTGACCTTGTCACGTTACACTGTTAGGATCAGATACTTTAACACCCTCCAACAATCACAACGCCGTAGACAAGTTGAGATTGTCTCTGAACATAACCGTCTGCCTCTCTGGCAAGGGTTTGGTGAAACCATCAGCTATCTGATCCGTTGTACTGATGAACCTTATATCCAGGCGCTTAGCTGCAACTTGCTCTCGAACAAAGTGGAAGTCTATTTCTATGTGTTTGGTACGTGCATGGAATATGGATTAGCTGAAAGATAAGTAGCACCAATGTTGTCACACCAAAGACATGCAGCAAGAGGATGTGGTATACCCAACTCATCAAGTATCTGATGTATCCACATTACTTCTGCGGTAGCATTAGCTAGAGACATGTACTCGCGCCGGTGCTAGAGCGTGACACCGTAGGTTGCTTCCGTGCACTCCAAGACACTAGATTGTTTCCAAAATAAACAAAGAAAGCCGCTTTGTGGATCTCCCGTCATCGGGACAACCTGCCCAATCCGCATCGGAAAAGGCACTGACAAGTGTAGACTTTGATCTCCAAATCTTAAGTCCTAGACCGATCGTTCCTTGGACATACCTCAAAATTCTCTTAACAGCTTCCCAGTGAACCGTAGTGGGAGAATGTAGGAACTGACATACCTTGTTAACAGAAATGAAAGATCAGGACGTGTCAGAGTTAAGTACTGCAGCGCTCCAACAATACACCTGTATCTGGTTGAGTCTTCAGTTCCTAATTGCGTCCCGCTATGAACAGATAACTTGTCGGTTGTACTTAATGGAGTTTTGGCCGACTTGCACAATTGCATGTTCACCCTTTTCAGTATGTCAGATGCATACCGCTCTTGAGTCAAGAGAAGTTCACCGCCTTTCCTTTGAACTTGTATACCAAGGAAGTAGTGGAGATCACCGAGGTCTTTGATGGCAAACTCGGCCTTTAGATCCCGGAGAAGAGCATCAACAGCTTCTTTTGAGGAGCTCGCCACAATGATGTCATCAACATAGACTAACATATATATAGTGGTAGTCCCCTTCCGATAGAAAAACAATGATGTGTCCCCTTTTGAAGGCATAAACCCAAGACCACGGAGCTTGTGACACAGCCGAGAATACCAAGATCGAGGAGCTTGTTTTAAACCGTATAGAGCCTTGTCAAGTTTGCAAAGAAAATGTGGTCCAGTTTTGTCTTCATAACCTGGAGGTTGCTTCATGTAAACTTCTTCTTCAAGGTACCCATGTAAAAAGGCATTTTGCACATCTAACTGCCTTAGGCACCAATTTCTAGAGACTGCCAGAGAAAGTATCAACCGAATTGTTGCTGCTTTAACTACTGGACTGAAAGTGTCTTCGTAGTCTATACCATATCTCTGTTTGAATCCCTTTGCTACTAACCAAGCCTTGTACCTCTCTATACTGCCATTTGACTTCCTTTTAATCTTGTAAACCCATTCTGAATCAATCACATTCTTCCCTTTCTGAGGTGGTACTAAATGCCATGTTTTATTTTCAACAATGCATCAAACTCAATATCCATGGCTTGTTTCCAATTGCTATCAGCTAATGCATCTTGCAAATTTAAAGGACCTTCGGAAATTGCAGCTAATTGACCATAACGAATAGTACCATCAGTGTAGAGTTTGGGTTTTCTTATACCATGCTGAAGTCGTGTGGAGGGGCGTTGTGGAGGTACTTCAACTTGTTGGCTTGGTTGCGGCATAGGATCAACAGGCACAGCACCCGCCGCACCGGATCCAGTGCCCGCCGCACCGGATCCAGTGGCTGCCTGTATGGATGTAGTCGCAGTGGCGCTTGGTGTAGAAGATCCCGATGGTCCTGCACCATGTCCCCCCGTACGCGATGAGCGACGTGGGGCGGGGCCAGGTGGCGAAGCCGGAGCGGTCGGTACTGGCGCCAGCGGATCAGGCACCTGATCCGAGGTGGATCCTGTCGGAGACAAAGCGGATGGCGCAGGCGGATCTGCCTAGGGATCAGCGCCTGTCGTTGCCGAAAAAGGAAGGTGGCCAACCCGCATAAAATCACGGTGATTTGCATCCAATCTTGCATCATTTTGCGCCCAATTTTCTTCTCAACCTACATGCTCATCCAAACGGTTAGTGTTGTGCAGGGAACCACTATCATGTTGAGTAAAAGAATTGTCATCCCCATGACTAGGATTGAGGAGTGTAGGTGGAAGAAGAAGAAGAATTTCGGCACGAAGGCGTGCATCGGCTTTGGGGTGAAGGCTAGCAAAAGGATAGACATTCTCATCAAACACCACATTGCGAGAGATATAAACCCTCCCTTCTTTGACGTCAAGGCACTTAAACCCCTTGTGCATGTTTAGACTAGAACTCCAACTTGCGAGAATTGTATGGCCTAAGATGTGGCCAACAAGCGCAACCAAAGGTTCTAAGGGTGGAGTAGTCTGGTTTTTGTTGAAAGAGGCGCTCAAGAGGTGTTTGGTTGTCAATAACTTTACTGGGGAGTCGGTTGATGAGATATGTGGCAGTGATGAAAGCTTCATCCCAAAATTTCAATGGCATGGATGCATGAGACAAGAGAGATAGACCAAACTCTACTATACGTCGGTGTTTGCGTTCAGCGGAGCCATTGTGCTGGTGTGCGTATGGGCAAGACACATGGTGGGAGATACCAACACGCTGAAAGAAAGCACTGAGCTTTTGGTACTCGCCGCCCCAATCTGTCTGCATAGTGATGATCTTTCGATCAAGTTGACGTTCTACTAAGCTTTGGAAGTCATGGAATTTTTGGAAGACATCAGATTTGTTTCTCAGCAGATAAACCCAAGTAAATTTACTGAAATCATCGATAAAACTCAAATAATAACTGTTTCTTCCTACAGAAGTAGGTGCTGGACCCCATACATCAGAAAAAATAAGCTCAAGTGGCTTAGATGGCATGCTAGTGGATCTAGGATATGGTAGCTGGTGGCTCCTGCCTTGTTGGCAAGCGTCACATACAGTTTCTTCATTCATTGGGGAAACAAAAGGAAGTTGATTTCTACTGAGAATCTGATGGACTATGACTGACGACGGATGACCAAGACGAGCGTGCCACCTATCCGCTGAAGCTTTTACGACGCCATAGGTCGCTTTATTCAGAGACGAGCTAGACTACAACGGGTAGAGGCCGCCTTCACAACTCCCTCTAAGTAGAACCTTCTTCGTTGCCTGATCCTTAATAAGAAAATGATCAGGGTGATACTCAACAAAGGCAGAATTATCGGATGTCAAACGATGGACAGAGGCAACATTTTTATTGGCTTCGGGAATATAAAGGACATTGTTAAGGAATAAATCTCTCCTAGAGGTATGAACCAACACTTTTACCAACATGACTAATTCTCATACCTGCACCAGACGCCGTGTGGACCTGATCGTTGCCGTGATACTTGTCATGAGCAGTGAGTTTCTCCAACTCGCCGGTGATGTGGTCGGTGGCGCCAGGGTCGGTGTACCAGTTGGTATCTACCCCGTAGGAGTTGTTGGTGGCGGGAGACGCAGAGCGAGGCTTCGATGGACCGGTGAAGGACGCATCGAAGCGTTTGAAGCAGCGCAGGACAGTATGCCCCTCGATGCCGCAAAGCTGGCATGTGCGACGCTCCTCGTCGTTGTTGTTGCGGCGACCACCATTGCCGCCGCCGTTGTTGCCGCGACCGCGACCACCACGGCCACGACCGCCACCACCGCGCTTGAAGCCGCCACGACCACCGGTGTTGTTGTTGTTGTTGCGCGCGGCGGTGTTGGCTGACGATCCTGAGCCACCGCCATGAACAAGGTCCATGCGCTGTTCCCAGCCCGTAAGCTGGTTGTAGATCTCGGTGAGGGTCACTGCTTTGGTCTTGCCGGCGATGGTGGATACGACTGGATCATAAGATCCATCTAGTCCAGCGAGGATATAGGATGCCACTTCCTCATCCTCGAGCTTCTGGCCGGCCGCCGCCATATCATCGGCGAGCCCTTTGATCTTGCTAAAGAAATCAGCGATGGTGGAGGCCCCTTCTGGGCCATCGCGAGCGCCATGCGGGGTTAATCACCCGTCCGCGGGACTGAGCCGCGTGCATCTCCTGGATCTCCTTCCAGATCTAGGCGGAGGTGGTGCAGCTCGACACTTGCACCTGAACATCCTTGGAAATAGACGCGTAAAGATAATTGAACACAGTCTGATCCTTACCAACCCATTCATCATATGCAGGGTTGGGGACGAGCTCGGTCGGCTTGTCAGCCGATGGAGCGACCTCCTTCGCCGGCGTCGCCGCCGTCTTCTCGTCGAGGATGTGAGATAATCTCTAGCCACGAATGGCCGAGAGGACGTGAGTGCTCCAGATGGCGAAGTTGTTCTTCCCCAGCTTGTCCGAGACCGGGCAGCCGATCAGAGAGTACGCAACAGGTAGCGCGGAGGACGACGCCATTGAGAAGTTTCTGGACTAATGACCTAGCTCCGATTACCAAGTAAAATATGGTTGTAACGTGAGCCTTCTCAGAGTCACGGTTCCATGTTTATATAGCCAGGAAGAGCCCCTGGCGTGGCTTATCTAATCTCTAGACTTAACTTGCAACACAAGTAATACATCATCTAAACATGGAACCGTATCTTCTACATATCCTGAGACGTCTACCATCGTGACCTTGTCACGCTACACCGTTAGGATCAGATACTTTAACATATTTCTATAGCTCATCCTTGTGTCACGTCATTGGATGGATCCCACAGCTCATTAACCTACATGTCATGCACCATCGATCAAAATTTACTACTGACGTCCTCTCTCTACACATAGAAGCACACACCTCTTGCAATTCCTCTCCCTCACGATCTGGCTCCCGCCGCTGCCATCATCTCCTGGACTCCCACTCAACAAACGAACAGACATGGATATTCATTTCCACATTGATTCACTACGAACTCCTACGGAAGATATTGAACCACCACGCTAACTTAGTGTTTAAATACCCATCCACGGCGACGACAAGAGAGGAGACCTCAGCTGCCGTAGCTTTCTCTGCGCTGGCTATTTCACCTCTGCGCCGTCCCCTGCCTCCGCATGGTCGCCGCCCGAATCTTCCTCCGCATGGTCGCCAGCCGGGTCTGCCTTGGCGTTGGCCTTATTTAGCTTGGCATCGATCCGTCCGCTCTGCCTGACAGCTATGCATCCACGTCGAGCATGCCTTGCGTTGTCCACATTTGTAGGAGGGGAGACCGCTAGGGAATGCACTACAGCTGACATTTTCATGGCCCCGTCATTGGGAATGGAGGATAGGTTTCTCTATTCTTCAGATACAATCTGTCGGGTAGGTTTTTTTTCTCTTTCTTTATTCATTCAATTCCTCGGAGTAGTAGAGTCCATCTAGCCATATGTATTTTTGTCTCGAATACGCAAAAGGGTTGCGTATCATTTCATTAAGAAGAAGAGTTTGACAAACATACAACGCGCTTGCGAGAGCACCAGCGGTCAACGCAGCCATAGCTGGACCATCCTAACGGGAATCTCTAGGTCGATATTACATAAAGAAACAACCAAAGTTGATGCGATGGCACATAGGGGGTGGCCTTGCGCCGCCTCTCCCTTCACGGCTGAGCAGTATCACTATAGAGTCCATCTTGCCATCTGTAGATTTTATTTCTTTTTTTAGTCAAGTGAACGTCGTTTTAGTTGATGGCTGTTGGTACAGGAATTAATGGTGTGCTATAGTGTTATATTTGTACATCAAGTATTATGAGTTGGAGAGTTTTCTTTTTGGCTTTTTTACTACCTGCATTTCGAAACTAACAAATTATAGATATACACATTGAAACGGAAATTGTTTATCTATCTCCATCATTCATCTAAACTATAACATAAAATTACCGCAGCAACACGTGATGAATTTACCTAGTTATACAGGTAGAAAAAGGACATTATGAACAACAAGAAAATCAATGCGCTCATCAACATCATGGTCCGAGTCATAGAGCTAGCAAGCCCCAGGTGTAGGGCCACGTGGCACGGTAGGAAAATAGATGGTCAGACATTAACAATTTTGCCACTGCTTCGTTCCTCTGCTATCAATTTTTTTTTTTCAGAAAAGAATGTCAGCCCTCTTGTCTGAAATGGGGGCAAAAAATACAAATACCGTAGTAAAAACATAGAAAAGAACGCATTAGCAAAGTTGTCATTTTGTCCAAAAAGTATCACTGTTAGATGAAGTTGGTATAGTCTTTCATTGTTTTGAGATCGCAAGGCTAACACCACAAAGCGATAATATTGTTGTTCAGAAAATTTACATATTACTTACACGGTTCCGTTGAGTTCCCTAAACTATAAGAGAGATATTTAAATTTTGTGTACAATGTTGCTTTCACTTGGTCATTTGGAAAAATGACCAAAAGAAGAATTGTACATCTTGATGAGTTGTACAACTCTTATGTTCATAACTTTTTCAACCAAGACCATTTTATATTTTAAAATGGTGTTTGAATTTGACATTTTTAAAATTTGTATTTTTAAATGTTCCCAATAAAAATATAATAAAAATAATAGCAGTAAGAACATATTAACATGATAGACCATGATTTTAGAATTTTTTTATGAAAAAAAAAAACACCTCATTTGGAGTTAGTACGAGGGAGAAATACTAGTCATAAGTTCTATCCACAGATTAAAAGAGAAAGACAACTGTTCAACAATTGAAATTAGAATCTAAACAATATTTTAATGTACTAAATAATTTCAAAAAAAAAAGTTGTCCACTATAAAGTTACATAATTTTTAGATCTACATTTTTTATATTAGACGTTTTACTATCGAAGGTAGTTTTGAAAAATTCAAATTTTCTATTTTATTTTTTTATCATCCAAAGAATCGGTGCGGTTCGTAACACTATCGGTCGGTTTTCTAAAATCCGGCACCGATGAGGGTAACACTTGATAAAAGACGTATTGGAGAGGGAAGAAAGGAAGAGATAAAAGACGTTCGTCTCGGCGGTGAGCTCATCAATGGAAAGTCTCTAAGGATGGCAAAGTGGATCGGGTTCATTGTGGACATCCACGTTTTGATGCCTAATTTACCCCAATGGTTTTGCAGGTTTGGATATCCAAAGTACTACGGGGTTAGTGCGGATCTTGAATTCCACCCACGAATCCTCTATTTGGCCTAACTAGCAACCCTCGGTATATTACATGAGATTCTTAGTCCCTTGGCCCTCTCCCTAACCTCGACGTGCGACGGCAGGTCGGCAGCTATATTCCCTCATTCCGGCATTCCCCTCGCCGTGACCCTGCATCCTGCTAAGGCATCACGTCACGAGTTTGCCTCCTCCCCCAATGCCCAGTCGCGCAAAGGAGTAGAGGCCGGCGCCACCCCAGATCCGCTCCTCGCTTCATCTCATCATCTTCCAGCATCTGAGCCATTCTGGTCTGGGCACTATGCCAGAAAGCGCTATCTGTGACGCGTGTAGAAGGTCATCTGTGACGCGTAAAGCATGCGTCACTATTTTCGCGTCTGAGATAAGGGTACAATTTGTGACGCGTGTTCAGAAAACGCGTCATGGATAACGGAAAATTTGTGACGCGTGTTCAGAAAACGCGTCACGGATATCCGGAACACGCGTCACTAATAGAAACCTATGTGTGACGCATGTTTAGAAAACGCGTCACGGATAGCCGGAACACGCGTCACTAATAGAAACCTATGTGTGACGCGTGTTTAGAAAACGCGTCACGGATAATGGGAACACGCGTCGCTAATAATATGTAATGTGTGACGCGGGTTTATAACACGCGTCACGGATAGAGGGAACACGCGTCACTAATAGAAACCTATATGTGACGCGGGTTCAGAACACGCATCACGGATAAGGCACAAAGGGTGATGCGAATTGAGAAAGCGTGTCACTGATAGAATATAACTAGTGACGCGTGCTAATGATGCAATGACGTCACCATTTCATCAGAATCACACATTGTTCACAGAAATATATATATATATATATATATATATATATATATATATATATATATATATATATATATATATATATATATATATAACATTTCACACCGTAAGCTCCTCAAATAGTTCACAAACATATATATTTATGGAAGCCAAATACAACATGTTCACAGATTCACATTTATATCAATTGTTCACAACTTAAACTTAGTAAGGCATATGAATGATGGCATAACTAAGGATAGCTGTTGCCTAGCAATCAAGCGAGCAAGCAACCGCATTCTTCGCTGTTCTTTCACCTCAATTGGCTTCCCATCTGGATGAATCTCTGTGACTTCAATCTGGTCAATAGGCCACTTAGATGTTGTCTTTGGTTTTCGGGGTCGGCGCACAGGCTGAGGAACAGACTGCTGCTGCTCGACATCAACAGGCTGCTGCTCTTCATCAACAGGAGATTCTGACTGCTCCTGCTCGTCCTCAACAGGTGATTTCTACTTCCTTTGATTCGTCGTCACCACTTGCACTTGATGAAGAATAAGTGGAAGACACCTATCAATCAAATTCGAGAAAGATATGGTTCAGCAGAATGCACAGGACTTAATTTAGATGCTAGAAATATGCTCAACACTTGAAATGATTATGGGCGGTGATAGCTTACCATTTTTATGTGGAACTGGATTCAACTGCAGTGAAGCACCCAAAACACCAGCAGGTCAGCAACCTGTACACTAAAATAGGAGGAGTTCAGTTAAGAAACCATCTTCGTTTCAGTTAGATACACCAGGTATCACTGAATATTCACATGTCCTAAAAAATAAACTTACAAAGTGACCTATATATCCATTCTAGTATATATCACTGAAATATCACTGAAATAAGCAGGTGGCATCATATCAAAATATTTCATCAGATAAGATTCAAGGCTTAGATGAGAAAAACAGGAGCTCAATTCAGTACAACACATCAACACGAGATGATCAGAGTAGTAACTGCCACTAACTGAAACTCCCGTGGAAATGAAATCAAGCATTCAGATAGGTGTTAACATTCAGATAGGTTCTAGCACCCTAAGAGACAAACATGCAGTAGATGCTCACTTAATCACTTGACTGTGCAGAATATACTGAAATCACACACAACAACATACCCTAAGATAGACCATTCATAAGGAACAACTAAACTGAAGCCCAGCAAATATCTGAGCCAGCAAGGTGGGTAACACCCGAGACAATTGCATGCAATTTGTGAAACATGACAGGAAATTTAAAAAACAGCGCTAGCTTTAACAAGAATTATCAACACAAAATATTGCTGTCTAGATAATACTTAACATGAAACAATCTAAAAGTTGACAGTACATAGAATAAAACCTGAGAAACAGTCCTCCTAGCAATTCGAACTCCAAAGCAAAAGGTTCGAGCATCAACTCTTGATAAGCTAATTTTATTGATCCCTTCTCTACTGCATGTGGTTATCTGCAAAAACATACAAGAATCACAAGTTTAACCCATGAATAGAACTTGAAGAAAGAATTTCAGAGTAATAGAAAAATGCAATCAAATTATCATATCAACTACAAAACTGAAACTAGGTCTCCATATGCTAGAAATGTGCACCCAATTGCTTTCTATCTCTGAATGTACAGATAGAAGAGTATAACTTAAATCTTGCCTCATAGCATGTTGAAATCAGCACTAGCAATTTCTTGATAAAATCTGACAATTTCTTGATAGAAGTAAACCATGAGCTTCACTAGCTAACTACAAATATGGAGTAAAAAAGCCAGTATCTGAGATGGCAACATGTGTACTCACATAACACTATTTCCAATATTATGCTATGAATCAAGAACATGCAACATTTTCTAAAAAGGCAGGGGTAAAAGGCCATTTTTCAACCCCCATAACTACTGGTTTCAGGAAAGCAGAAGAAAATGCCAAAAC
Source organism: Themeda triandra (assembly GCA_018135685.1). NCBI lineage: Eukaryota > Viridiplantae > Streptophyta > Magnoliopsida > Poales > Poaceae > Themeda > Themeda triandra. The sequence goes on along the minus strand of JAENPR010001811.1, from coordinate 40,005 downwards.
ATATGATCTTAAGACTACTGTGTTAACAACTTATAGCATCCACAAGATCACAACCAGAAGAATTTCTCTGTTCCAAAGAACAAGAACAGAAGAAAAAGTCAGTGGCCGTGCTAAATCATTGGTTCATTTCCCAATCAGAACATAAGCTTGTTATCAAACTATGCAATACAAGTGATTAATCAATTGTTCACTAAAATAAAGCTTCCATTTATACTGAAACCAAACAGAACCACAACTTCACTGATGAAGAGTCGAAGGCGATAACTCTACTCCGTAGTACCAAGCGCATAATTCTACGATCACACCCGTAAATTTGCCTGAAATGGATCCTGAACCCCAATCAAAATCCTATTAGCAGCACTGACGAAAAGCCCACCAAAAGCATCATCCATCCACCGCAGCAGCCCGCGTAGATCACCTAGCAGAAGCACACTCCCCATCCCCATCGCACCCATATCCTTGATTCGTTTGCCAATCAGAACATAAGCTTATTATCAAACTGTAGCAGTCCAAAACTTATGGCAGAAAAGAGAAATAAACCATCAAAGTCATTAACTGATTCTTCACTTCACTAAAGTAAAGCTTCCATTTATGCTGAAACCAAACAGAACCCCAACAACTTCACTGATGAAGCGTCCAAGGCATCTAACAAACCAACAGCTAAACTAAATAGCACAAAATGCCTAAGATAATTCTACTCTGTAGTACCAATCTAGTGATTTACACATCATGATCCAGCGGCAGGAACCACTAACCAACTAGTGTTCTACTAACCAGTAATTCGACGACAAGTTGCATAAATTTGCGAGGTAGCCGCGATTCAGATGCGCTGAAAGGGGCTTGTGGGCGTACCTTGAGCTGCTGGAGGAAGAGGACGGAGGAGGCGTAGGCCTGGAAGCCGTAGGAGAGGCGGAACCCGCGGTCGAGGAGGCCCACGGCGCCGTCATCGCACCCCACCGCGACGCGGCCCCGGCCGCCCGAGCAGCAGGTGACGCGGCCCGCGATCTCCGCCGGCACGACGGCGGCGACGAGAGTGCGATGGTCGCAGGTCGCAGGCGCGCCCCCGGTCGCCGAGTCGCGGTCGCCCGTCGCCGGTCACGGGAGAAGGAGGAGGAGGAGGAGCCGTGCGCCGCCGCCCGCCGTGCGTGTCCTCCTGCAGTCGTCTACACCATCTCTTGCATCTCTTGCATCGGAGAGGGACCGAGGAGGAGGAGGAGGGGCTGCATCTGGAGTAAGGGTTGTGGAGCGACGGCTTGGGAGAGAGCTGCGGGGACGGCGGCGCACGGGAGAGAGGGACTTGTGGAATTTGGGCCTGCGGGGAGATATTTTCGGCCCAAATATCTGTATCCCGCTCGATTTGTGCGATGACGCGTTATCTAGTTTTGAACAAAACTTAGCGAATACGATCACTTAGCGAATGCATAGCGCAGTGGATCAGCTGTGGTCGTGGGTTCGACTCCCCACTGTGGTCGGTTATTAGTGACGCGTCTTACTCCTGGGGGCATGGGCAACAACTAATCGGTGACGTGTCTCGTGAACCCGCGTCACGGATAGATTATTGGTGACGCGTTTTGTTTTTGTGTCACGAATCGTCGCGTCACTGATAGCGCTTTCTGGCATAGTGGGGATGTGGTCTAGCGACGTGGGATTTGAGCCGCCTTTGGTGGACCATTTGGAGCCTTTCAACTTAATTTCGTTGCCGTTTTAATCGCATGATTTCGTACATCTGATTCTTTATTGCCTTGTCCTCCTCATCGGCGTCGTCTGTTGAATGCTAGATGCATTATCTCCGTGACAGATGTATGTCTTCATGTTCCCTGATCGGGACATGGGTAGCTGCTGGATAAAATGTGTCTATTTTTCTCTAATCTGTATATGTCTTCATCTCCAGTCTATGATTTTCAGCATATTAGAGATACAGTTCATCTGTGTATACGTTATTCATGAAATTAAATAACAAGCCTCCATATGGTTGTGTGCTGTTACACAGATGTACAACCCATATTACTAGTATGAAACAGTAGTTCTAGATAATAAACTCATAATTGTGCAAGAAAATTTCAACCCATAACCTGTTTACAGAAGTTGTGCCATAGAAATAAAAGTAAACATGACGATCTGAAAAGTCGTATTTTTATTTTCTTTTAAGGTAACTCAAAACCCTCGTACAGTTTCGTTGATGACGTAATAAGATGCACTACTACTCTCTGACGTGGGAGGCAGGCTGTCGATGGTGTTCATGCATCGATAGCAATCCGGAGAGTAGCAGGGGCGGCTTAGAGGATATGTCGAAGAACCACCTTTTTTACCAGGTTTATTACCCGGAGAATTACATACTGTGCAAAATTGACAATGCAAATGTCATTTTAAATATTAAAGTGTAGTAGTCCATGTGCAGAACAGATAAGCCAACGTATTAACATGGAAATTGAAAATCCACGGTTTTTTGCTCAGTTGGACAACATGAGCATATCTTATTTACTGCACAGAATCTAGAGGTAACAAATATTATATTGGAAAGAGTACGACTACAAGGTACGGCGCAAGTAGTCAGGTACGCTTACTTAGAAGGAGTATTACAATGATAGTGAGGGCAGTATCCAAAGCAACTGGAGGTGCTGGCACTACCAATAAGCAGTATCCAAAGCAACACTGCAAGGGCAGGAAAGAAGGCAAAGCAGAGTGCACGCCTCGACGGCATTGTGTTTGGTGGTGGCCAACTTCTCTTGTCTCCCGCGGGTATATACTGATCCCTTCATGGTATATATAGATCATCTCATGGTCCAAATGAGGATATATACTGGTCTATCACAGCAATCACACGTACATTATTTCAATCCAAGTGCAGTCTTACTATCACACACTCCCAGATTCAAAGAAAAAAAAATTTCGGATGAAAAAAGCAAACACCAACAAACTTACCACTGGATTCAAAAAACGTGGTCCTCAGTTAAAAGTCTCGTTCAAACTTCCAAGTCCATGGATAGGTGTACTGTAGTAGATCCTGTCGTGCACTCACAGGTTTTGGCATGTGGTTTGGCAGCAATAAAATGTAAATTGACACGACCCATCACTCCTAATTCCATCTCTTCCAAACCTAGGGCCATAAGATTTCACGGTAGGCATTAAAACAAAACTACTGGGTTTTAACAGGAACGTGTGCAATATATGCACAAGTCAACAGTTCGGATTTCAATTTCATATGAATTATACTATCTGGTTCTGGGTTATCTCTTGCGGTCGTCGGATTTGTATGTGTGCCCGAAATCCACGGATAAGTATACTATAGTAGACCAATCATGCCCGACAGTTTTGTACAAGAAAAAACCAGATGACTGAGATGAGATGCGTCCAGTTGCACTAGGGTTATAAAAAACAACAATTGCTATGAAAAATGTTTTTAGGGACCACTGACAAACTAATTAGCAAATTAGTCTTTTATTATGGTGTTCTTTTTTTTTAAAAAAAAAAACTAGATTCGTGGTGGCTAGACAGCCTCAGGTATTTTGCTGTTAAGATCTTATCACGTAGATTGAGAAAACCCCCCGAACCTCTCTGATGCTCCGCCCATATGCATCAACATCACAGCTTTATCAGATGAGCTGTGCTTTTGATGTGGGGAGAATGAGGGAGTTCTTTTCATCAAATACAACACGTGGCTGCGCAGCACTTGGCGCTCAAACCCATGCCACAAGGGGTGCTAAGGAGAGTGTTACACCCGCTGACCTAGCACCTCTTGCCGTAATCAGGGGCGGATCTACGTGCATTTATCGGGGTCAGCTGACCCCGATAACTTGGTGAAAACAACACTACAAACCCTTTCATGCACATACAAATTACACTAAAAATAGAGAATTAATGCATGTTTGACCGCATCACCTAGTCATGGACCCCGATGAGACAATATCCTGGATCTGCCACTGGCCGTAATGTTTTTCTACACAAAGGAAAATTATATATTAGATTATAGATGAGGGCACTAGAATGCACAACATATACCAAGAAACTGAACCTTGTCTATATTGTACTCACACTTTATATAATTCCAAATCTCAAATCCGAACATATACAAGGATTTGTATGGATGAACACACTGGTATAAAGCTCAGCAAAAGGCCTAAGAATAGATGGCTCAAGACCAACGATAGAAGGGGTAATTCCCATATGCTTTCTCGCTCTCTAGCTCCCGAGTCACGGGCCCTTCCTCCACGAACACATGCCCCCTACGCCTGCCATGGTGGTCATGGCCGCCCCTGGGCCATCGTTTAGGGCTGCCACGGGCCCCTCGACAAGTTAAGGGCTTGTATTCGGAGTCAGCTATGATCCATGGCCGCCACCGCCACCATGAACGTCAACGCCGAGGAGATCTGCAAGGACATCAAAGCTACACTTAGTTTCGAGCATCAACGCGGCCAATGACATCACCATCCATATTGATGATAAAATCGGCGAACTAGATGGCCGCCACAACGACAAAGAGAACGAGCTGGCACAAATATTGTCGGTAGCATCATCACCAACACCGCGAGCAACGACATCCGTCCCCTCGGCGCCATTGTCGTCACGATCCGACCCAGATTGGATCTGAACACCATCATCAACAAGGAGAATGTCGCTGTCAACATCCACCAACTGTTTGTTGAATAGAAATACTAGCTGATGCATCCACAAGCCAACAACACATGCGCCCAACAAGGATCAAATCGGTGTCTTCATCAACGACGCTATTAAGGAGGAACAACATGTTAGGATCACCTCCAAGAAAATTTCCGTTACTGAATGTATGCATCAACCCCACTCAGTCAGCACCACGGAAAATACCACGGAGGAGACAAATATTCTGCTCATAACAAACAACACACAACTGCCAGGACCACCGAACCCAATTCAGATCAACAACAACTGCATGATGTCATTCAACGTCCACAGCAACAATAAGTATCTATACCCCAAGGAAATGCAAAATTTCAGGACTCAGGACAAGAGATATACTACAATAGTTGTTCCCTGGTGATTATAATTAACCCAGACCCAGGCCCTGATGATAGCTACGGCAGCACGCTGCCACGTGACGTTGCAGGCAACAGCTCAATTAAAAATACCAAGAAAATCAACAGCAGCTATAAGCTCAGCCCGATCAAACAACCAGGACAGGAGGTAACACATAAATTCCAAATAATATTTTTTGCACCCTCCAACAGCTACAAATTCAACTGTAGCTCCAGATGCAACACTGGAAATATTCTCTCATGATTTTTCTATATCACCAACAGCACTACATCAACAGTTGCTATCTTATTATGATTCCGTTGTTTGAGAAGTATCTAGTACACTGAATATAGAACTGAACACACTACACAGTCTGGGTCATCTTTTGTGGTCGTCGGATTGGGCTGTCTGCACGATGCAAACAGTACAGAATTTCAATTCCAAATCTTCTACGTCGTCGCTCGTGGTCCACGGATAGGTGCTGTATTAGTGCATCATGTCGTGCACGACAGGTTCAGGCTTGTGGTTTTGGAGCAATAAAAAATCGGACGACTCATTCTCCCTCCTTTAGAAAGCCATTAAAGCTTTTACTGGTCATCGCAAAGCACGGATACGCACTGTAGTAGACGTAGACCAAACCACGGATACGCACTGTAGTAGACGTAGACCAGTCATGCACGACAATACTGTCAAGCATGTGCTTTCATCAAAGCAATAGAAAACCAGACAACTCTATTACCTTGAATTGCACGGGTTGGGCCAGCCGCCCCTACAAAGCCCGTATTTTTAAATGCACCCTGGGAAGGGCGGCAGGATTGAGCACACCCTTTGCCTGGGCAGCCGCCCATAGAAAATGAATGTGGCCTAGTGTGTTGCAAAGGTGGAACTAGTTAAATATGTACGAATCTTAAGGTGCCGTATCCCTTCCGCTTCAGGCCCCCGCGTCGCCCAACCCTAGGGCGACTCGGGCGGCACCTCCGAGCGCCGCCACTCGCCGCCGCCCCCTCCCCTCGCCTCCCCGGCCCTCGCCAGAGCCCAACGCCGGCACAACCCGGTGGACAGCCGTGAGGGTGACGGCTGGGCCGTCCTCGCCAAGTTCTCGCGAGGCGGCGTCTCCACCTTCTCCTTCCCCCCCCGCCCCCCACCCCCAACCTCTCCGGTGGCAGATCGCGTCTCTCCATGCTGTGATCCGTGATCCGCGACGGTGCTGGATGCACCTTCTCGATCCACTGCGGCGGCGGCCGCGCCAACCACGATCCGCGGCAGCGCGGCCCTGCCCTGCCCCTCGTCAACCAGCTCCGGCCTCACCATGCCACCGCCGCGGCTTACATCGTCCTGCGGCGGAGCGGCTCTGGGAGCAGCGGCCGCGTCGCGATCCCACGACGGCGCGGCGCCCCTCCCCCTCCGTGCTGGAGCCGGCCTTCCCCTCCATGGATCTGTAGCGTGGTTGGGTGGTCCGGCTTGGGGCGGTGGATTCAGGGGCGGGGCGGCGCTGGGCTTCGTCGGCCTGGCATGGCCCCGAGCTCGGTGCCGCCTCCTCGGCTTGGGGTCGCGGTGGCATTCCAACCACTGCCGCGTCCCAGGCCTCCCGTCCCGGCCAGGTGCCCGTCCGGGATCTCTTTGCCGGCCGGATCCCTACTGGGCGGATTTGGGTGTCATCCTTCGGCCTCGAGTACACGGTGTACGCCACGGCCGTCCTCGGCGTTTCAACTACGTTTGGGAGAACCTCTGGAAGTACTAGCTCGACCCATTCGTGGGTACGGGCATCGCGGCGCTCGTTTACGACATCACATCGGACAGCGCCAACATCACGCTTTCTGCTACCTCGCGACATCTGATGAAGACCCCGCCGATTCTCCGGAATCTGTTGTATATAGGCTTGGCTTGGATGTGTTTTTGCAGGACTTTGGCACTACAAGAAATCTGTCATCTTTTGACATTTGATATATGTCATAATACCTGTAAATTATGTCACAAGTCACCATTTATGACACGAAGTTGATGAAAATTAAATGTCAAAAGATGATCGTCTATAATGACAACTTGTGACATTTAAATGTTAATGTCATAACATTATGACATTGATTTTGTACGTCATAACCTTTTATGACATCTGCTTTTGTGTCACAAGTTCTTTGATCTTGCTAGGTGGCCCATTTCATACAACCCAATATTATTTGGAAATCAATCAAGACACCACAAATAATCCAGAGTAACATATGTATGCCCAACAATATATTCCATTCATAACTAAATCCACACGTTCACAAGTCATACATCAATATATTTGTTACATTCATCACGAACATGAAACTAGTGGTTCAACAAGTGCCTTAGTCACAAAGGTGTCTCAGACAAAATATACAGATGGAAATTTCACATCCCTGTCTCACAAGTGACCTTTGTCACCAAACTAGTAGTTCGACCACCGGTGCTTGTTGTCAAAAAAAAAAAAAAAAAAAAAAATAAAAATAAAAAACCGCCGGTGCTAGCAGCTAGTTATTCTTGGTGCCACGAGCAAATACCTTATGTTGCTGGAATTTTTCCATATTCTGTAGACGCACAACACAATAGAAGTAACCATCACTTGTTGAAACAAATGAGTTAGTCAAAAAAGAACGTTACATGTGTACTACTGCTGGTCTGTCCATAGAGTAACAGTAGGTGCATGGACATATGACACATATGACAGATAACTAGCACACCTGGTTTGATCTATTTTGTTAAGAAGGACAGTTCATATATGCTCTAAAACAAAAGTCAGGTGCTGTCATATGCTAAAAACATAGAGATGTTGTGAGGAAAGCTCTTAATTTTTTTTCCCAGAACATCTCCTGAAAAACAATTGCACAAAAAAAGTGGTATCTTCACCTTAGGTAGAGCAATCTGCCTTTTTTTTGTCCTTCAGTAGATGCTGGTTCCAGTTCTCAAATATCTACACATGGGCAAAATCATTAATATTCATACACTGTAAAAAGGATGGCAGCAAGTCATAATTGTATATGGCATTCAGTAATTTTCATATACTACAAAAAGAATGGCAGCAAGTCATACACTGTAAAAAGGATGGACCATACAATTCATGGGTATGATGGACCAAACAAAGGCAGGTATCACCTAGACAGGGAATTGGCATGAAAGCAAGACTGAAAGTGGATGCTTTTGTCTGGGTAAAATAATGGTCAGGTTATGAAAAATTAGAATTTGTGGATCAACATTCTCTATCAACTGGGGCTAAATATAGCTTTGGGCTGACATGCACCTGCACTACATTTTCTAGAACAGGACAATCAATTTCTGTAAATTGTGAGCCTTCGGACACGACTATCGAGATATCGCCACGGCAATGCGTGTACAACAACAGAACGAATCTAAGGAGCATTGCAACACTAGACTTTATTTGGAAATCATATTAGGAGGAAGTGATTACAACTGAATTTTGTTGGCATCCTATTTGATATCAGTAGAGATGACAATCTAATTTAGAGCATTGCAAGTCCTACAGGACTGCACTATGCATCTCCTAATCACAATTATGGACACATCGAACAAGTTCATTCAGATTATGGGACAATTTTAGTTGTCTGCCATTGCAAAAACACACTAATAAATCAAGCAGATCTATTTGACTTACAAATGGCAGTGTCCAGCTATTCAACAATAAAGTTCAAAGCATTTACCGATTCATAACTAGCTGATCTATATACTTGAGAAAAAAAAAGTCTAGCAGATCTGAGAAATAGCAGCAGGTCCCTCACCTTCGGATGGCACTGCAGTCCTGGACGTAGGAGCTCGACCCCTGTGCGGACCTGTAGGCATGACGATGGCTTGGATGGACAAGCTCAGCCCTGGCTCGGCTTGCAGCTCGGTGCTAGCCCTGCAGAACTCGCATTTGATGTGGGGGCCGATGGTGAGATGGAACGCACCCGAGTTGCAACGAGCAGCAAACCAGCACCTTCCCCTCCGCATGTGCCTCGCCTACGAATGCGCGGCGGAGACGTCCTCTGGTGTGGATCTGGGCGCCGCTGGTGGAGATGGTGACGGTCGGCGGAGCTGCTGCAGCCTGCAGGTGGAGGTGCACCCCTACGTAGGGTTAGGGCGGCGGCGCCGTTGGAGCCCACGACACGGACGGGGAGGAAGTGAGAGCGGCGGCGCGGATGGGAAGAGCCCCTGGCGGCGCGAAGGGGTTGCGGCGCGCATAGGGAGAGGAGTGTAGCCACGGCGCGGCGGCCGTCCTTGGCTGGATCGAGACCGGGTGGGCGACCTCCAGCACTCCTGCTACGCGCTACTCCAGCAGGTGCGTGGGTGAGCCGGAGGTGGAGGTAGAGGACGACCGTGGAAGATACCGGAGGGCACGCGATGGAGGTGGAGGACGCTGCGAGCTCGCGGATCCAGTCGCTCTCGTGGTCAGCAGTGGCCATGGCCGCCACCCCCGCCAACACCAGTTGCGGTGCTACGACGGGGAGAAGAGGAAAAGGGCAAGGGAGTGTAGGGTTTGTGGATGGAGTGTATATCGACCGTCCATGTTTCGATCTGACGGTCAAAAGATCATGGGCCAAATAGACTTGTAATGTTGGGCCACATATAAATGGGCTGAACTGAGATAAAAGTTCGAAATTGCCCTCACATATATAAGGCAAAGCACATGTTGGCATGGACAAAAATGACTTTTTGTATTAAACAGATTTTTCAAGTTGATTTTTCAGGTACTAAATGATTTCAAATAGAAAAAGTGTCAATTGCAAAATTGAACAACTCATTCATTGAGACCTACAATCTTTGTTTCTGTCATTTTTTCATACGACTTTGTTTGGAGAGTTCAAAATTCAGATTCCAACATATTTTTTTTTTGACAGAATTTTAGGGTATTAATTAAACTCAAATGAAAAAGTCATCAACATCAAGATTGTACAACTCATCGAGATGTACAAACTTTATTTTGGTCATTTGTTCATCCGACAAAGTGATACTAACGTTGTTCACAAATTTTACACATCTCCCCCATAGTTTCATAAACTATGAGGGATCAAGAGGTCGAAGGTTCGAACCCTTCCAGGCATAAGTTTTGTTATTTTCTTTCATTTTGGTAACTCAAAAAAACAATTGTAATAGCTGAATAATCAAACAAGAACAGAACAACTTAGTAAGCTTGGTGGTTTGGTCACTCCATTTTATTTTGAAGGTCGCAGGTTCGCACCCTATACACCACACTATTTTGCTATTTTCTTTCATTTGGTAACTCGAAAATACAATTATATAGGCCAAACCCTATGCACCATACTATTTTAAAGGCCAAACCCTATGCACCATACTATTTTGAAAAAAAAGAAACTGAAAAACTTTCTTACCCTTGTGGTTTGGTCGCTCCATTACCTTTTAAAGGTTGCAGGTTCAAACCCTATGCACCATACTATTTTGCTATTTTCATTCATTTGGTAAGAGAGGATAAGATTGAAGGTTGCAGGTTCAAACTCTATGCACCACACTATTTTGCTATTTTCTTTCATTTGGTAAGAGAGGATAAGATGGACTGTGCGGGTAGACAGGATAAGTGGGATGTCGGTGGTGCATTTTATTTTTAATTTTTTATTAGCTGGAGGTAGGGCAGGCAATTTTGAGGATACCGCACAATCGATTGGAACCAAAGGCCTGATGAGTGCGGCCCAATTCAGGCAACCCATCGATCACTAGACGCGGGCTCAAAAAAAAAACGAATACATGTGAAGGCACTGCTGGGCCATGTTCTCCTCGCCTCAATAAATATAGAAAATACAAAAAAGACATTGGGCTAAATGCATGAGAAAAAAAAAGATTATTACTGGGCCATGTTTGACTGGGCTCAATACATGTAGAAAAAAAAGATGATTCTCAAAAAAATAGATGGGCTAAATATACATGAGAAAAGAGAGAAAAAAATATATTTGAGCCACTCATCTGGGTGTGGTAGTGGGACCTATTTTGCCAAATTGACCCACATGCCACCTTGGATTATAAGGTTTTCAAAAATCAATAAAATAATTTATGACTCACTATCTTAGTCATAGGATTGTGACAATGATAAATTGATCGTTATGACATGACGAATGTTGTCACAATATACCATTTCACTACCATTTTGACATTTGTTATGACATTTATTAATTAGTGTCACTAAGTTGAGCTGGCTCCAAAACAAATGTCATAAACTAGTCGATTTAGTGACATTTTAATCATATGTCGTGGCATAAATGTCATACGATGACATATTTCTTGTAGTGTGGATTACGGGTGAAAACCCTGACTAGCGGTGCTGGGCCGGCGGCGATGACGCACAACGTCATCTTCCCCCTTGGAGGCGTCGCTGCAATTTCCTCTTCCTTTCATTGATGATGGCGTCTGCGGATGCCATTTAACTTCTTGAAGGCATCAACACAAGCACACATACTCCTAGCCATGCCCTGCACAGCGACACTTGGGTCTTAGCTGCGGCGTTAAGAGCAAGCCAAGTACACCCTCTCTCAAATAGAGGGTCGAAGCATTTTTGTTGTATTGTCCTGGTCATTCTATAAGACTATGGCTTTTCTTTCTTTTGTTTTTCTTTCGCTTTTGTAACTTTGGGCTGTGTACATCTCCGGATGTACGAATCTTAAGAAGATATAAAATGAAAACAAATAACTCAATGTATTTAGATATTGTCAAGCACTGTAGCATTATTATTGGGTTTGCCTCCATCCATGATCATTTGAAAAAAAAAAACCACTAGTTCTTAGTTCTCGCAATGTTTAGTACATCACTGTTACAGAGTCCACGACAATGCCAGCGTGCTAAGCACAAGGAATTTCTAGTCGTTGTTTAAACCGATATTGCTAGTAGAAAGCACTCGAGTCGTTTTTATTATATGGGCCACTGCGAGTCGTACCTTCTCTTTCAGCTTGACCTCCTGTGAGATCTTAGCTTAGAATACACTGGGACAGAAAATATTATTTCGTTATCATGGCTAGTGACGGTCTATATATTCAGGGCTTTTGCTGCGATACTTCGAAATGACCGTGGACCGTCCATTTATTCCGATCCAACAGTCTATTACCTCATTGATTTTTTATTTTATAAAAATAGGATAAATAAGATTTGGTTGTTAAGATTTGGTTTTCATGCGTATGTGTGTATATACTAAACTATTTATGATACTGGTATTCTTTTTTGAGACTATACTATAGTGGTATTCGGTTGAAAAAAATTATATATTCAGTGTATATGTACGTGTATACATACATGAGGAAGAAAATAAAACAAAAATAAAACGGACATGCAGTTCTCTCGATCTCGTCCGTTATACCAGGATCTGATGATGTTTTTTATATTAATTATTAACCTAAATGCTGCCTTACGGCTGCCCATGATATTGGTAATCGGCATGCACATCTAATCTACCGTTCATTCTCCTGTCGTCTCCGCCACACCGGCGCGCCGCGCCCGCCATGCACAACCGCCCGTGCGAGATCCTCCCACGCGCCATGCGACCTACTCCCCACAGGCCCACGCCGGTTGAGGTTCCAGCGGCTTCCCGGTGTGTGAGGAGGTGAATGTGAGCGGTTGAAGCGCATGCGGATTCTCTCAATCTCCAGTGATATTAGGATCTGATAATTTTTCTTTCGTATATTAATTATTGATTAATTCATTAGCTGTAAATAGGAATGTGGGTGGTTGAGGCGCTAGCGAGAAAAGGGGTAGAATGATGCAAAATTCACGGCATGCATTGGTTGTACGCAAAAATCGCGCCAGTAGGGAGACAGAAAAAGCATTTGAGCGCAAAAAGAAAAGAAGTGCCCACTAGGAATCGAACAGAGGAATTTATTAATTTATCTAATAATTTATTAAATTGAAAAAAAAATTAATGGTCCAGATCGATTTGAGATATTACCTCCTTATAGGTAAATGGAGTACCTGAGCATTGCCTAGTCAAGTGTGAGGGGCAGACCCGAGAAGGTGCAGTACACTATGGCTGTGGCTGCAGGTTTCCTTCGCACAGAAACAGTAGATATATGAGTGCTTGATCTGCAGGAGCAATTACATCTATAATGCCGCCAAGGGGAGGAGGACCCCGCTTTCTCTCCATTCCAGCCCATGCAGTGTTGGTTTGGATGTTGATTATTGTGATTGCCAGTAACAGGATTATTGTAACAGGCGAGTAAGCATTCCTGACTACCTTTGCCTAGCCTAGAATAGTACTCTTTCCATGGAAATTTGTTGGCTCTCTCTTTATCATATTCATAGCTATTATCATCATGTGATCCTTGCTAGGAATAGAGCCATCGTCCATGTTCTTAACATGCCAATGAGCTCTGCTCAAATGGAAAACTTGCAATTGATCTAGAGCCTATGAGGAGAAGAAGAGAGTGTGCGGTAGTTGAAGAGTTGTGCTGCACCTACACCATAGGTTTGTTCAACCCGTGGCCCTCGAGGCGGAGGCAGCCACCACGCCCTTGCTTGTGCTGATCGATCCTCCTCTATACGAGATGCTAGAAGCTCACCGAGCTAGCTCTCTATCTCCATGTCCGTGCCTTATGGAGCCCTGCAGCCCCCTTCGACCATAATTTGTCAGCTTAATTTGTCACCACTGCTGTACTCGCTCCTTCGACCATAATTTGTCAGCTTAATTCGATTGCCAGCACTAAGATATGCTCATGCCTATCATTCTCAGTAAAACCAGTGGCTTTTCAATTTCAAGTAAATTTGTTGACATCTCAACACGTACGCTACTACTCATAATTTGTTAGTTTTTTAAAAAAATCTGTGCAGTTCGTCACGGGCCAGGAGATGATCCGTCCCCACACGGTGGTTCTCCGCCATATCAACCCGGACAACATGGCTGCTACTCTCCGCATTGTCAAATAAAAGTATTAACTATTAAGCTCACAGCATATCGTGACATCATAGCTGATATGGAAGCACCACAATTCTTATGTTTTCATGGAGATGCTCCATCCGTTAATAAGTTCTTGAGGCAGACTAGGGATGAGTACAAACTGTGGTGCTTGGCTGGAGCTAAGAAGCTCCAAGCACTCTGTTTAGATGGGGGTAGGGACCTCTGTCTAGGTGCTTGGTGGTTTGTCGTCAGATGTCTCATAGGTGGTAATGCTGTAAGTGTCACAACTTTCTCATTAATGGTTCCGGCATAAGTTGGTAATGTACTCGGGCCTTTCTTTCCTCTATAATGCAATGATACATAGCTCTGTTGTGCATTCAAGAAAAATATAAGTTCAACAATGACTTCATCTTGAGATAATGGGACCTCTTGGCCTGACTAGTATGGAAATCTTTTTGTATGCAGTCAAAAATGATTTATGGAGGCGAGTATTGCAACCTCCTCCATCGAAATTTCACGTTAATGCCGGATTAACATTGGCATGCAGTACTCCGCAAAACGATTAAAATAAACAAGAAAAGAAAAAGCCTATACCTAGCCTTAGATGGCCGTAGAACTGGGCCGCCAGTGCCGAGGAAGTTGAGCTCAGCCCGCACTTCGCCATAGCTGAATCCGCCAACCACCGCACCTCGACGGTCAGGGATGGTTGTCGTCGATGCTCACCAAGCATGAGAGGTGGTGATCCGATCACCAGTTCTGCTCTTCCCGTCACCCCTCCATGAGGTGGGGAGCTCCGGTAGCCGAATCTGGGCCTCCGGCTATGATGCCACTACTACAGATTGACACTTCACAAACACTACAAAAACTTATTTTCCATCTGTATGTAAGTAATAAGCAGATATTCTTGTAGCCATCGTTACTGCCTCTGTGACTGCCTCCGGTGTACACCATCAGAACCATATTGGCTTATGATCCATCTATGATGAGTCCTTACTTCTGACGCATTGGAGCATTGAACCGCGGCCATTGTAGTTCTAAGGTGGGACCTTAGAATCCCTGGCTAGAGTCTATACTGAAGGGAATAGCAAAAAAGCAGTGGAGAGTGACGAAGTGGTCCGAAACGACTTGCACTAATATGCTCTCCTCAAAAGCCAGGGTCCTCCCTTACAACTCCAACTGGAGGGCAATTTATAATGGTTTGTAGGCTTTTACAAGACCATTTTACCCTTCCACCTACTGCCTATTATGAGAATATTCCTTGCTGGGTCGGGGTAAATGGTCCTTCTGGTGTAAAGCGCCATTGGATCCGGGATCCCCTCCAACCGACCAAATTGGCTCACGCCTGCAGCATGGTCGGCTCTCGTTTAGCTGGTTGCTTGGTGCCGATACTGAAAGTGCAAAGGTCCGATAATGGTCGCTTGGTGCTGATACCAATATCAGCATCACGTGGCCAAAATTGGCATGCAATCCATTTATTGCTACTCTGAGTTCCTTCAGTCCACAACCGATAGTGTTTTGACCGATATCGAGGGCAAAACACCAAGTATAGCACTATCGGTAATCGGATATGCTACCAGTTCAGCTCAGCGTGGCGCACGGGTTAATTAGCCGATACCAAAGCTGAGGACCGAAATAACATTTGTTACTGTAGGATCGATTCACACTTAGATAGGCAATCGGAGAGGAGGGGGAGGAGGGGGGGTGAATGATTGTGCCTCCACTAAAAATAATCTCCCTCTAGACACAAAACCTATTTAAGCCTAGTTTCTATTCTGGACAGAACATTGTGCCTCCACTAAAAATAATCTCGAACAAAATCTATTGCTCTAGTTGATATCAAAATTTAACACAACAAACTATATGAAATTTGTGAGCCAACCAGGAATCATGTCAATCAGAGATCTACACCTCGACATATAGAGTAAACAATGTCGCTGTGTCGGATGATGACGAGAATAGATCAAGCTCTAATTCTTTGACTATGCAAAATCTATTAATGCTTATTCAGTGAGACCATTTCATAGCACTATCACAATGCCCTGGTACAATTTGGATGGATCGAAAATACGTTTAAACTTGCCAACAAGATATCAATCTAAACCAAATGTTAGACATATAAATGAAGAAAAGCTGAGCGGAGGAACGAGATTACCAACACATCAACATGAGATATTTCAATCTTCATTGCTCTGAAGATTTGTTTACAAGCTGCATCACACAAGCATCGATACAAGGATTTCTCTTAAATCCCTAATCTATAAAAACAGCCACCGGCTCAACCTTTGCCTAGGCTGCCTGTTCTAATGTGCTCGAAACTACAACGCAAAAAAAAAAAAGACGTCCTCCATTTATCGCCGTACACCAGCCCCTACGCATGCTGATCCGGCCTCGTAGTCAGGTACAACCATTCACATGGTCTGCACCTTGACCGAACTCTATGCAGGCCAACACAGCCTCAGGCTCATGCACAAGCTCGATCAACCATGTATCATCACCAGCTAGCATGCTGATCCTCCAAAACTTGGACACTATTTCCATGCATCACGCACACACCACGCAATGCATGCACGCACGTCCATCTCCACAATTGCAGCTATTCACGTATCCATGCACATCTCCTGTGCCACAAGTCATAGCTACCAATCGTTATCACGCCGCAGCCCGTACATCTCCCATGTACGTCTCACGAAGTGATCGTCTTGACTTCATGTACATTGTTCTCTAGCACGAATGTCCCACATGACGCACTTGACCGATAGGTCCTCAGTTCCTCCCTCACCTTAGTCCTGAAACCTCATTTCCTCCCTGAACCGAGTTCCAGTCCATCAGACCGCGTTCCGCCTCAAGCAACACCTGCACATGAACAAACACGCAAACCATGTCCAAGCCCAAGTCCATGACTCGACTCAAGTCAATCCGCACAACACCTGACATGAGCATGATGGGCTCTGGCCATCGGCAAAGGCCGTTCTTTGCCGCCGGCTGATTCGTTGGCCATCGGCAAAGGATTCGGTCGTCGGCAAAGTCGGCGTTTCCGGTAGTGTCATGCTATGTTGAAATCTTCCAGTTGCATTTCTTCAATCATTTTTGGAGTGATAGATTATTTTTGGGTGTGGCGTAGGTAACACTAGCTGCTGCGATGGTGACAGCCGGTGACTTGACTGACTTTGTGGTCGTTCATGACAAGTGATTCCAAGAACACCACTATTGCGAGGGAGGCCACAAGGTGTTCCATCAAAACTTTAGGTTCACATAGCTGTGGACCATTGTTTCGTTGAAATGTCCAAACCCTAAGTAAGGTTTCTGCTGATATAGGTTAGAAAAAAACTTGTTTTGATTCCACTACTATAAATGGTGAGGCTACCTCCATGCAAAAACCAATCTATTAACACGTCTGTTAAAATCACGCGGCCATGCTAAACTGTTAACGCTACCATCTCTATTAATCTCTCACAAATAAAAAGAAAGAAAGTAAGACTGCCGTTCCATGCGTAAAAATTTTTCCGTCTGCCGGCCATCGTTTCATGCGATCCATGCCGCCGAAGGAAAAGGAAGGAAATAAACCACGTGATTTGGTCATTTGGTCTGCCCGCATTCCTGTTGAAAAGGAAGGAAATAAACCTCGCTAAAAAAGGAAACCCATCTTCCGTTGAAAATGAAACAATCCTCCGGCGCCTTCATCGTGCGCCGCCCGGCTCCCGCGCCTGCTCGCAACTGGGCATGCTGCCGCCGCCCGCGCGACCACGGTGATCACGGTGCCTTCCCCCGGTCGCATTCCCACCGCTCGCGCCCAGAAGACAACAAGACCGCGGTCGATCTTACCATGGCGTGTACGTTGCGATCTGTCATCTCGCTAGCTGCTCCTCGACGAGCTCTCCTCCCCTTCCTCGTCCCACTCCCGGCGGCACGGCAGCCACCTAGCCTCCCTCCACCCACGGTTGCCATCATTGGGTGCGGCACGACCTTGATCGCCTGCTGGACGGAGCCGGGGTTGGGGTCGCTGGTGGCGGCAGGACGTGGTGACCTAGCAAGATCACCGAAGCTGAGCAGAGCATCGCTCTGGCGGCACAAGATCACCGCATACAGATATTCAGCTTCGTCCAGGTTTTCATCACGTCTCTAAGTGTCTCTTTGTAGTAGTTCTTTTCTGCAATTTCTAGAGAGCATTCCATATTGTCAAGCATTCCATCTTCAAGCTGACTCCTATTATATATATATGGTCTATCTGGATGATAGAGTATTATGGTTCTGGTTTATCAAATAGACACTAGAGATAGTGTGATATGCTCTGAAATTGGTGTGGTCTATCTGGAGTGATATGCTCTGAAATTGGTGTGGTCCTTCAGTTGCTACTTACATTAGAGAGAGAAAATAAAACACTAGAGATTATGGTTTAACTGGAGATGGAGAGGAACTCATAACTGCACTAACCAGTGACGGTGTTCAAATGTTACAAGATTCATGGCCGAGACAGCAAGAAGCGTCGCGCCTTCAAGATCTCTAGCAACCTGCAGTATCCTCTCTTTCTCTCTAGCCATGTTGTTTGCTTGCGGAATTTGATAAAACATATTTGATATTGCCGATACTAGATAATATTTGGGGTATGAGGAGACGATAAAGAAACTCAAGGGAGCCTCCAGAGGCTAGAGCGTGCTATACTGAAGTTCAGGTCAGCCCCTGCGTTCTTTATTTCTATATTTAATTAATTGAGTCATTGTTAAGAACTTCTCTAATGACCACTGAAATTTATTGTTTTTGTTCTTAATGTTCTTTCATTCTAGATGAGTTCACAAGTCTGAATTTCCTGAACATAGAAGATGTGTTCTTCCAGATATCTGCTGATTGATATGCTCTCCTTTTTCCAGGTGCATCAGTATGTCATCTTGAGGAGCATTGCAGCAACAGCAACAGAGGCTGATGCTGAGGGACTTCAGGAAGATGGAGCAACTCAATTGTAACATGTATTTACTGATGCACTGAAAGTTAGAAACTGTCCAAACAAGTTTCATTATTTCTTATGGGACCATTGCATCTGTTGTAGGTTTAACTCTGAATACTCCCAGTGATCTTTGCCATTATCCTTGGTAGTGACACAATAGCTTGAGAAGACATGCTCAAATTTTGTTTGATTACTTGGTTTGTTTATCTGATGGTTGTATGTAATTCATCCTCTAATTTCTTATTACTCTGCCATTTAGTCACCCTGTTATTTAGCTTAATGCATCTACAGAAGTCAAACTTGTTTGAACTCTCTTAGTACTTGGAACTTTTGTAAGCATTAATTCAGTCTGGCTTAAATGCTTCCTACCCTTGATAACAAATTTGCTGGTAGTTTTTCAAACTCCTTTAGCAGATCGTCATGCCTCTCGGGGCTTGGTGGTCAGGGTCACAGTGTTTGTGTAATTATGTTCCCAACCGCGGGTCCAAAAGGTACCTGATTCCATTTTTTGTCAAAAAAATGTCTGCTATGTTTTATATGGTCTTATTTTTTCCAAAAACCACTAAATAAATGCCTGAATTTAGGTTGAATGCAGCTGACTTTCCAAAAGCCAAGGTCAGGTCACCTAGCCAAAATATGGGTACCTTGACGTTGATTAAATCTAAACATGCACCGTACTCTTGATGGGTATGTTTTTTTTAAAAAAAAAACAATCGGTAACTTGATGTTGATCCACAGAATATATATTATTCCCGTATAAAATGTTTTTACACCCTGATGTTGATCCACAAGACATATTACTCCCGTAAAATAAATTGTGCTTTGTATGGCTAAAAAACGCAAGATCCAGGTGCTAGACTCTTTGGCCGAGATGTTCGAACGTGGTTAACCTCAATAAAACTGTGGCTATTTTCCAACATAGGTATTCGTAAACATTTTATATTTTAAATTAGATAGGCTAATCAATTTATTCTGTGAATATGCTGTAAGTCTAGATAGGCTTATAAGAGCACAACTGGCTGGATTTTGAGGTTGATACCTAGCCGGTTAGGGAGATTATTTAAGGCAAATTATTACAAATTGATGGGTTCGTCAAAAATAATGAATTTTGCCAGCCTTTGACCCTCGATCTGATTTGTACCTGAACCTGTATTAATAACCTTTATGGAGTATTGGACTGAAAACGATTTTTCATACTTAGTTCAACCTAGTTCATATGCTTCAACATGAACATGATCAAGACTATGCTCTAGTTCATACACTAAGCAATATATAAAGTATAAGAACTTGAACAAGGAAGAACACTCCATAGATAATTACCAAGTTGAATCTCTTCTTCCTTGGAGACAAGCTCTCCTTGGTAGCTTTCCTAGCTCCAACACTACTAGCCCTAAGCTAAGAAACAAGTGGAGGTGAGGGAGAGAGAGACCAAATGAATGTGTGTGTAGAATTCCTTTCATCTCCCCTTTTATATGTATGAGGAGGTCGGTTTGAGCCTGATATGGAAGGAACACCAGCCGCCCTCCTCAGCATTGAATGAACCGCCTCCAGCCGGCCTGCCCCACCTGGCAGTTGGGGTGGCGCGAGCGCGCCCCTGGCGGGGCTGCGCCAGGGTGCCGCCTCCCCCTGACCGCCTTCGGGTGGTCGGTTGTGGAGTGGGCCTGGGCTGTGCTGGTTTGGTGTTTTGGCCCAATTCTGGTCCCGAAGTGGCCCATCTCCCTTTGGGGTGGTTTGGCGCTTTCCAGAAAGCGCATTTTCGGTATTTAATCCCTGCACTTTTATATGATTCCTGCAATGACAGTATATTTCCTAGTGCACGTGGATTTGGGTTAGTTGCACATGTATATGCTTATAGGAATATATAATTTACCCCTTTTAATGTCTAATTGGCGGTATAAAATCGTCGATAAGGACCGCCAACAGGCTCTCTCTCTCTCCCCTCTGGCCTAATACCGGATTCAAGTGAACGTCGTTTTAGTTGATGGCTGTTGGTACAGGAATTAATGGTGTGCTATAGTGTTATATTTGTAAATCAAATATTATGAGTTGGAGAGTTTTCTTTTTGGCTTTTTTACTACCAGCATTTCGAAACTAACAAATTATACATATACACATTGGAACGGAAATTGTTTATCTATCTCCATCATTCATCTAAACTATAACATAAAATTACCGCAACAACGCGTGGTGAATTTACCTAGTTATACAGGTAGAAAAAGGACATTATGAACAACAAGAAAATCAATGCGCTCATCAACATCATGGTCCGAGTCAGAGAGCTAGCAAGCCCCAGGTGTAGGGCCACGCGGCACGGTAGGAAAATAGATGGTCAGACATTAACAATTTTGCCACTGCTTCGTGCCCCTGCTATCAATTTTTTTTTTTTCAGAAAAGAATGTCAGCCCTCTTGTCTGAAATGGGGGCAAAAAATACAAATATCATAGTAAAAACATAGAAAAGAACGCATTAGCAAAGTTTTCATTTTGTCCAAAAATTATCACTGTTAGATGAAGTTGGTATAGTCTTTCATTGTTTTGAGATCGCAAGGCTAACACCACAAAGTTAAAAAACGAAAGCAAATTCACCATTTCGTTTTGAAACAGGGGTGAAATACTCAAGTCCCTAATAAGTTCCACTACATACTCGACGATCCAGGGAAGGTAGGATGGTTTTTGATTCATGATTAGCATGACGGAGAGGAGCAGGAGCGCTTTCGTTGATATGTCGAAGAGCAAGCTACCATGGCAAGCTCATAAGCTCTCCAATGACGACCTGCAGTGCCGAATTGAAACACGAAAAGTTGTTATCCTAAAAATTAATAAAGAGTAGAATAGTCCGTGCGGAGAACTGAGAAGCCAACAGAGTGACTTGTAAATTAAAAAACCACCGTGTTTTTTAATGCACAGAATCTACAGACAACGAATTATCTTGCCAAGAGTACTACTATAGGGTACGGCACAGGTAGTCAGGGTGCGCTTACAAGTAAGACGAATATTAACTGGAAGATGAATATAGCCGCTGGCAGTAACAATAAGCAGCATCCAAACCAACACTGCAAGTGCAGGAAAGGAGAGAAACCAGGGTCCACCCCTAGACGGCATTTTTTTTTTATGGTGTCCTACTTGTATTGTCTCTGCCGCGGTATGCTGCAAATGAATTTATACAGATCGTCACAATAATACCACGTTACCTCAATCCAAATGCAGTGCAGTTGCAGGGTTATAAAAGGACAAGATGCTACGAAAAGGATTTCATTGCCGAATCTTCTACGTCGTCGCTGGTGGTCGTCGGTATGGTACGTCGTTCCAAGTCCTCGGATAGTGCTGTTTTAGTGGACCCTGTCGTGCACGACAAGTTTCGGCTTGGGTTTTTGCAGCGATTAAAAAAAAACGGACAACAGAGTTATTAAAAACTTCTTCGTCCACTTGACAGGTTTTATATGGCAGAGGAGGACACACAGAAATAAAACAAGCTCGACGTGGGTGACTCTAAGCCATGTCTCTTTCCCATCTTATTCTCCCCCAGTAGAAAGCCGTTGATGCTTGCCGTGTCGTTTGGGCAATTGGTTGTGGTCTATCCTACCAAATCCACGAATCGTACCGTAGTAGACCCGTCATACACGACAGAGCTGCCAGGCATGTGCTTTCATCACAAAGCAATAGAAAGCCATACAACTGTGTTACGTTGACTTGCACTATGGTTCTAAATTACAATGTACGATTAAAATCCTATAGCTTCAGTTCTCCGTGAAATTTTGGCATGATACATATTTAGTGGGCCAAAGAGCATATTTGAAGAAAAAGAATCTCTGAATGGTAAGAGGCAACGACTTGGGTGACTTTGTGACATCTCGTACCGAATCTGAGGAGGACAACAGTGATTACAACGGAAAACAAAAAGTATATCTAGTAGGTACCTATATGGACCGACAAAGGGACACCAGATACATAGCAACATAGATTTACGAAAAAAAATCAAATTGAACTATAACTTGGAACGTAGGGAGTATGCAACAAGCATGACCTAGGGGTGCTGCCCTCTGGGGGGTAGCATCAAAGTCCCAGGTCGCGGCATTTTTTGCGCGAAAATCGTGCGCTTCACGGTTCATGGGATTTTAACATGTGACTCGCTCTAACCATTGCACCTCTTAGTCACTTGTGTCTATATTCCATTTGATTCCCCACATATTATATCAAACCGAGCAAAAATTGCATTTTGGAGGTCCTAAATGAATTCAAATAAAAAAGTTGTCAACTTCAAAGTTTCATAACTTTTCGAGGTCTAGACTTTTCGTTTAGGAATTTTTTTGCATCCAAGGTAGGATGGTTTTCATTCATGATTAGCATGACGGAGAGGAGCAGGAGCGCTTTCGTTGATATGTCGAAGAACAAGCTCCCATGGTGGGCTCATAAGCTCTCCCATGACGACCTGCAGTGCCGAATTGAAACACAAAAAGCTATTATCCTAAAAATTAATAAAGAGTAGAATAGTCTGTGCGGAGAACTGAGAAGCCAACATAGTGACTTGTAAATTAAAAAACCACCGTGTTTTTTAATGTACAGAATCTACAGACAACGAATTATCTTGCCAAGAGTACTACTATAGGGTACGGCACAGTCAGGGTGCGCTTACCACATGGAAGATGAATATAGCCGCTGGCAGTAACAATAAGCAGCATCCAAACCAACACTGCAAGTGCTGGAAAGGAGAGAAACCAGGGTCCACCCCTAGACGGCATTTTTTTATGGTGTCCTACTTGTATTGTCTCTGCCGCGGTATGCTGCAAATGAATTTATACAGATCGTCACAATAATACCACGTTACCTCAATCCAAATGCAGTGCACAGTTGCAGGGTTATAAAAGGACAAGATGCTACGAAAAGGATTTCATTGCCGAATCTTCTACGTCGTCGCTGGTGGTGGTCGGTATGGTACGTCGTTCCAAGTCCTCGGATAGTTCTGTTTTAGTGGACCCTGTCGTGCACGACAAGTTTCCGCTTGGGTTTTAGCAGCGATTAAAAAAACGGACAACAGAGTTATTAAAAACTTCTTCATCCACTTGACAGGTTTTATATGGCAGAGGAGGACACACAGAAATAAAACAAGCTCGACGTGGGTGACTCTAAGCCATGTCTCTTTCCCATCTTATTCTCCCCCCTGTAGAAAGCCGTTGATGCTTGCCGTGTCTTCTGGGCAATTGGTTGTGGTCTATCCTCCCAAATCCACAAATCGTACTGTAGTTGACCCGTCATACACGACAGTGCTGCCATGCTTTCATCACAGCAATAGAGAGCCATACAACTGTGTTACGTTGACTTGCACTATGGTTCTAAATTACAATGTATTTTGAAAAAGTCCTATAGCTTCAGTTCTCCGTGGACTTGGCATGATGCATATTTAGTGGGCCAAAGAGCATATTTGAAGAAAAAGAATCTCTGAATGGTAAGAGGCAACGACTTGGGTGACTTTGTGACATCTCATACCGGAATCTGAGGTGGACAACAGCGGTTACAACGGAAAACAAAAAGTATATCTAGTAGGTACCTATATGAACCGACAAAGGGACACCAGATACATAGCAAAATAGATGTACCAAAAAAATCAAATTGAACTATAACTTGGAATGTAGGGAGTATGCAAGAAGCATGACGTAGGGGTGCTGCCCTCCGGGGGTAGCGTCAAAGTTCCGTGTCGTGGCCTTTTTTTGCGCGAAAATCGCGCGCTTCACGGTTCATGGGATTTTAACCTGTGACTCGCTCTTACCATTGCACCTCTTAGTCACCTGTGTCTATATTCCATTTTGATTCCCCACATATTATGTCATACCGAGCAAAAAATGCATTTTGGAGGTCCTAAATAAATTTAAATAAAAACTTGTCAACTTCAAAGTTTTATAACTTTTCGACGTCTAGACTTTTCATTTAGGAATTTTTTGCATCCAAGGTGGTTCATGAAATTTGAATTTTAAAATTGAGATATTTAAACGTCGGTCATTTATAAATTTTAAAGTTGAAATCAAATGCAAACGTTTTCAACTACAAAGCTTCATGACTTTTCAAGATCTACGAACTTTATTTTGGGTGTTTTTCCATATGAGGTCATTTATATATTTCGATTTTTAAATTTTAAACAATTCAGATGTACTATTCGATAACATGATGATTTGAAATTAAAAAGTTGCCAACTACGAAGTTTCATCCGATGAAGCGATAATATCGTTGTTCACAAAATTTACATATCACTTACACG
Source organism: Themeda triandra (assembly GCA_018135685.1). Lineage (NCBI taxonomy): Eukaryota > Viridiplantae > Streptophyta > Magnoliopsida > Poales > Poaceae > Themeda > Themeda triandra. Next base: position 14,983 of record JAENPR010001811.1, on the reverse strand, counting down.
GTTTCGTTGAGTTCCCTAAACTGTAAGAGAGATATTTAAATTTTGTGAACAATGTTGCTTTCACTTTGTCATTTGGAAAAATGACCAAAAGAAGAATTGTACATCTTGATGAGTTGTACAACTCTTATGTTCATAACTTTTTCAACCAAGAACATTTCATATTTTCAAATGGTGTTTGAATTTCACATTTTTAAAATTTGAGTTTTGGAATGTTCCAAATAAAATATAATTAAAATAATAGCAGTAAGAACATATTAACATGATAGACCATGATTTTAGAAATTTTTTATAAAAAAAACCTCATTTGGAGTTAGTACGAGGGAGAAAGACTAGTCATAAGTTCTATCCACGAGTAAAGAGAAAAACAATTGTTCTTCAACAATTGAAATTAGAATCTAAACAATATTTTAATGTACTAAATAATTTCAAAGAAAAAAGTTGTCGACTATAAAGTTACATAATTTTTAGATCTACATTTTTTATATTAGACATTTTACTATCCAAGGTAATTTTTAGAATCAGTGCCGGTTCATAACACTATCAGTGCCGGTTTTCTAAAATCCGGCACTGATGAGGGTGACACTGATAAAATACGTACGGGAGAGGGAAGAGATGAAGAGATAAAAGACGTTCGTCTCGACGGTGAGCTCATCAATGGAAGTATGTAAGGATGGCTGTGGATCGGGTGCATTGTGGACATCCACGGGTTTGCAGGTTTCCGTTTTGATGTCTAATTTACCCCAATGGTTTTGCAGGTTGGGGCATGGTACCCCAATCGCATTGTCCCGAGCACCAGTCCCCCCAGACGTCTTCTCGAGAGATCTTCACGAGCCATCTGTGAAGTGGGACTCGGGGGCTGGGGCCGAGCCGGCCGTCGAGCCCGCTCCTACGGCTGAGCCCCCCCTCGACGGGGGCTGAGGTCATGGAGATTGATGAGCCTTCGAGCCCACCAACAGATTGGCGCGCACTCTTCCTCGAGTACCTAATTCGAGGGGAGTTGCCCGAGGACCGAACAGAGGCAAGACGACTGGCTCGGCGAGCCAAAACGTATGTCCTCTACGGGGATGACAAGGAGCTCTACCGATGCAGCTCAACCGGCATACTCCAACGATGCATCTCCATCGAGGAGCGCAGGAGGTTGCTCAGGGACATGCACTCGGGGGCTTGTGGCCACCATGCTGCACCAAGGACCCTCGTTGGAAACGCCTTCCGTCAAGGCTTCTATTGGCCGACTGCGACAGCAGACGCCATCAAGCTCGTCCGAGCGTGTGAAGGATGCCAGTTTTACGCCAAGCAAACTCACCTTCCAGCACACGCGCTCCAGATGATCCCCCTCACATGGACGTTTGCGGTCTGGGGGCTCGATCTGGTCCGACCCCTCAAGAAGACAACAGGAGGCTACACCCACCTGCTCGTTGCTATCGACAAATTCACCAAGTGGATCGAGGCCAAACCTATCACCAACATCCGCTCGGAACGAGCGGTCGAGTTCTTCACCGACAACGTCCACCGCTTTGGAGTCCCTAACATCATCATCACGGACAACGGCACTCAGTTCATGGGCAAAAAGTTCCTGGACTTCTGCGATCGTCACCACATTCGTGTGAACTGGTCGGCAGTCGCCCATCCTCGAACTAATGGCCAAGTCGAGCGCGCCAACGGCATGATCCTGCAAGGATTGAAGCCGAGGATCTTCGACCGCGTCAACAAGCACGGCAAAAAATGGGCGGCCGAGCTCCCGTCGGTTCTATGGAGCCTGCGGACAACGGAGTGTCGAGCCACTGGATTCACTCCGTTTTTCCTAGTCTATGGATCGGAGGCCGTCCTCCCCACCGACCTCGAATACGGATCCCTCAACTCAAGGCCTACAACGAGCAGACCAATGATGAGATGCTAGCTAATGCCGTCGACATGGGTACCTGCTGGATAAAATGTGTCTATTTTTCTCTAATCTGTATATGTCTTCATCTCCAGTCTATGATTTTCAGCATATTAGAGATACAGTTCATCTGTGTATACGTTATTCATGAAATTAAATAACAAGCCTCCATATGGTTGTGCGCTGTTACACAGACGTACAACCCATATTACTAGTATGAAACAGTAGTTCTAGATAATAAACTCATAATTGTGGAACAAAATTTCAAACCATAACCTGTTTACAGAAGTTGTGCCATAGAAATAAAAGTAAACATGACGATCTGAAAAGTCATATTTTTATTTTCTTTTAAGGTAACTCAAAACCCTCATACAGTTTCGTTGATGATAAGTAATAAGATGCACTACTACTCTGACGTGGGAGGCAGGCTGTCGATGGTGTTCATGCATGGTTAGCAATCCGGAGAGTAGCAGGGGCGGCTTGGAGGATATGTCGAAGAACCACCTTTTTTACCAGGGTTATTACCCGGAGAATTACATACTGTGCAAAATTGACAATCCAAAAAGTCATTTTTTTTTTGACACACAAAAAGTCATTTTAAATATTAAAGTGTAGTAGTCCATGTGCAGAACAGATAAGCCAACATATTAACATGGAAATTGAAAAACCACGGTTTTTTGCTCAGTTGGACAACATGAGCATATCTTATTTACTGCAAAGAATCTAGAGATAACAAATTATATTGGAAAGAGTGCGACTACAGGGTACGGCGCAGGTAGTCAGGTACGCTTACTTACATGGAGTATTACAATGATAGCGAGGGCAGTATCCAAAGCAACTGGAGGTGCTGGCACTACCAATAAGCAGTATCCAAAGCAACACTGCAAGGGCAGGAAAGAAGAGAAAGCAAAGTGCACGCCTCGACGGCATTGTGTTTGGTGGTGGCCAACTTCTCTTGTCTCCCGCGGGTATATACTGATCCCTTCATCATGAAGGGATCAGTATATATAGATCATCTCATGGTCCAAATGAGGATATATACTGGTCTATATGAATCCGACGACCGCATGAGATAACCCAGAACCAGATGGTATATATAGATCATCTCATGGTCCAAATGAGGATATATACTGGTCTATCACAGCAATCACACGTACATTATTTCAATCCAAGTGCAGTCTTACTATCACACACACTCCCAGATTCAACGAAAAAGTTTTCGGATGAAAAAGCAAACACCAACAAACTTACCACTGGATTCAAAAAACGTGGTCCTCAGTTTAGTCAGTCGTTCAAACTTCCAAGTCCAAGGATAGGTCTACTGTAGTAGATCCTGTCGTGCACTCACAGGTTTTGGCATGTGGTTTGGCAGCAATAAAAAGTAAATTGACACGACCCATCACTCCTAGTTCCATCTCTTCCAAATCTAGGGCCATAAGATTTCACGGTAGGCATTAAAATAAAACTACTGGGTTTTAACAGGAACGTGTGCAATTTATGCACAAGTCAACAGTTCGGATTTCAGTTTCATATGACTTATACCATCTGGTTCTGGGTTATCTCTTGCGGTCGTCGGATTTGTATGTGTGCCCGAAATCACGGATAGGTACAATAGTAGACCAGTCATGCCCGACAGTTTTGTACAAGAAAAAAACAGATGACTGGGATGAGATGCGTCCAGTTGCACTAGGGTTATAAAAAACAACAATTGCTATGAAAAATGTTTTTAGGGACCACTGACAAACTAATTAGCAAATTAGTCTTTTATTATGTTGTTCATTTTCTTAAAAAAACTAGATCCGTGGTGGATAGACAGCCTCAGGTATTTTGCTGTTAAGATCTTATCACGTAGATTGAGAAAACCCCAAACCTCTCTGCTCCACCCATATGCATCAACATCACAGCTTTATCAGATGAGCTGTGCTTTTGATGTGGGGAAAATGAGGGAGTTCTTTTCATCAAATACAACGCCTGGATGCGCAGCACTTGGCGCTCAAACCCATGCCACAAGGGGTGCTAACACTACCGGATCCAGAGGCTTGGCCGATGGCTTGACGCCATCAGCAAAGACCAGGACCCTGCCGGCGAAGACTTTGCCGATGGCAAAGTCACGTTGCCATCCGCAAAGTCCCATCGGCAAACCCGGCAAACATCTGTTTGGCGATGGCAACTGACGGTGCCATCGGCAAAGCGTTCGCCGATGGCCGCGTCCGCCATCGGCGAACACGCCACGTCAGCCGCCCCGCCATCAGGCTGACGGCGTGTTTGCCGATGGCTGACGCCACGTGGCCATCGGCAAAAAAATTTCTTTTCCGATGGCCATGGCCATCGGCGTAACTTTTTATTTTCTTTTGAAATGTTTTCCGGGATCCGGTTTGCCGATGGCCACGCCATCGGCAAAGTTATGGTCGGTTGCCGATGGCCATGGCCGTCGGCAAACCTGGGCTTCGCTTAGGAAATTTTCCCCGGTTGCAGGAAATTTTTTTTCCTTTTTTCTGTTTTCTTTCATTTAGACCACATTTAATCACAAACATCACACATATCCAACATTCATCACATATATTCGCAATAATACACCATTTCAACCATAATATAGCATCAAATCCGTATAGCATGTCCGGAATCATCCATACAAGTCCAAATAGCTCCATACAAGTCCAAATTCATCCATACAAGTCCAAAGTTATCCATACAAGGCCAACATCGGCAAAACATGTCCGACGTGCCACAACAAGGTCCAAAAGCTAGAAGAGAAGGTACCTATCTCGAGGCGCCGTCCCTGGGGCCCCAGCCCCCGGCACCATCCTCCCACGGAGACCAACTCGAGTCAGGGGCCGCGGCGTCTTGCCCGGTGGCAACCAGGCGCTGTGGGCTGTGGAGGGAACACGGAAGGCACGGAGTACCCCGGCTGCGGAGGAAACTGAGACGGCCCGGGCTGCCCCTGCGGCGGCCACGAGTACCCCTGCGTCGGTGGAGGACCCCAGACGAACGGCTGCGTGGGGAGGCTCTGGTAAGGTGTCCAGCCGTGCTGTGGAGGAGGACCCTGTGGAGAAGCACCCGCTGGAGGGCTAGCACCTGGAGTTGGGTTCGAACCCGCCGACTGTGCCTGCACAAAGACCAAGTGATGGAATTAGTACCTGCAGACTGGCATCACAAGCTAAAGCAATAGGCAATGTACTCACCGGACGAGGTACAACAAAAGGCATTGGAGGTACCTTTGGGTGGTGGAATGAAGACAGACCGGAGCCTCACTCATTCCCCGGGCACGCATGTGTAGGGACATCTCGACATCGCCTGGTAGTGCCGCAAAACTGCGCCATGTGCTCCGGATAGGCAATCGCCATCTCTTCTATTTGGATATCACCTCCCCGGACCGGGCCTCGCAATATTACACGAGCATGGTTGATTGTATTTGAAGGCAAGGTACATTATTTCTGAAATGGTCGAACGGCGAATGAAACTCCACTTACCCGAAGACCGTGATCACCGCACGCTGCTCGGCTGCCGAGGCGCTATGGGGACCGCATGTGCGCCCTTCGCTGGTCTTCTTTGTGGATCTCGGCCAGTGTCGGGACGAGGACGGCTCAATGGCGCCGTGGGCCATATAGAACCAGCCGTGATGCTTCCCTCCTCCCAACCTCATCACGAGCCGAGGGTCCAGGGCTCGGCGGTGACGTCGTAGTCGTCGCCATGGAGCTCTCGAGGCCGCGGCGCCGTACTTGGTGAGCTTCTCATACACGACCCCGGGGTGTACTTCTCGGGCCCATCCGAAGAGCTGTACGTGGTGGAGGCCGCTTTCGCTGGGCCGTTGTGAGCAAGGGCCCACCCCATGTACTCGTTGATGGGCTGCCCGTCGTGGTGCTCCCTCTGCGAGGAAAACAGAAAACATGGTTACAAGTAGAGATATAAGAAATCCAGCGCTATAAGAAATGGTTGAACACAAGCATACCCATGTTTCCATGAACTCTGGGAGGTTCTGGCTCCCCTGGTGGTGTGAGACCCCCGACCTCGCCATCTCTCGCCAAGTGTTTCGCCCCGACGTGCTCAAGTGCTTTGCATGTACGTCTCCGGCGTTTGCCACCCTCTACGACAATCTCACACCCGCCAGACGGCGTACTTGCCGCACCAGCCCGGAGGTGTCTGCATGACATTCAAGTATTAGATCTTCCAGATAATGAGTTGAATGTGTCACATAAGGAATCACAACGGATGTTTTCCTACTTATTTACCTGCATGTACTGCTCCTCGGTGAGGTCGGTCTCCGGTTCACATATCATCTCCCTGGCCTGGGCCTTATCCACCTTCATCTCCCTGAAGTTGGCGTAGTAGGAGATGACGGCCTGGGTGTGCGCCTCATAGAACATGTCCTTGAGCTGCAACTCGCACACCTTGTCCTGCTGCCGGTCCGTCCGCACGGGGTCCTGCCCCTCCGCCAACCTATAGTACAACTACACACAGGCATCAAGCATCATTCCATTGTTTGAGAAAAGTCCAACAAATGTGTAGTATTGAGATATGTGTAGCGATTGAAAGACTCACCCAAAACTCCCTCTTGATCTTGTTAGCGAGGACTTCCCCACGTTCGTCCTTGACGTGGAAGTAGTATGCCCATTTGTCGGGCACGATCATCTTCCCCTTGATGGTGACCAAGCCAGGGAAGTTATTTTTAATCACTCACCCCGGATGCTAGTGACATGGGGCGAACACTTCCTAGCCGTCACCTTTGCCCACCACCGCACATAAACAACAATTGTTAGTATGCAGTTTTAATTCAAAAATGACATATGAACAAGTAAAGAAATCAACAATGGATACTTACTTCCCAAACCGATCACGATCTCGCGGGCGGTCATCGTGGTGCGGCACGTGCTCGAGGGGAGCTTAGTGGGCCCGCGCTGGAAGGGCTTCTTCGAGGTGCCTATGGAAGTCGAGGTGCCTGCAGTCTCCTCGCCCCTGTCGTCCTCCTCGTCATCATCGTCGCCACCGCCGTTGCCGCCGTCCTCCTCCTCGTCGTCGTCGTCGCCACCGCCACCGCCGCCGTCATCCTGCTGGGAGTCCGTCCCAAACAGCCTCATCCTAGGAGTCCTCCGCCTACTCCCACCGCTGCTGGTGGTCGCCCGCCACGTGCTCCACGTGGTGGCCGACCGCCACGTGGTCCTGCTGGGGCTCGGTCACCATGTACCTCGACCTGACGTTTTGTCGACGCGACCGTCCTCCGCCTGGCATTTTGTCGAGTGCCTACAATGACAAAGATTAAAACAGTTAGTATTAATAGATTGCAAGTACTTGTAAAGAAATATAAATGTAAGGTAATATAAATAACAAGATCAATATTACATGAATTAGAAACTATCTCCGCTAATGGCAATATTGCCGTGCGCTCGTCGTCATCATCGCATCTTTAGTCATCACTATCAATATTGTTGAGCTCTCTTAAGTCCTCATCATTACACTCTACATATTCCCCAACTACTACATCGCGTCGCATCTCGCTGTGCATCTAGGATTCATATGTCCTCGGCATCGTGCACCTCATCACCCTCGTCCTCATCGATGTCGTTGTTTACTTCCATACTCATCAACGAATGAATGTCTATCTCCAACCTACCTTCTAGCCCCTCAGGTTGATAGAGCTCATCTGTCCTTGGGTCAAAGTTGTAATCATCATCGTTCGGGACCGCCACTTTACCGCGTGGCGATACGAACTGCACAAGGCTCCAACCCGCAAGGCGCTTGCCATTTTGGTTTGCCCATGGGAGGTAATAAACTTGCTTGGCGTCTTGGTTAGCCACAATATAGACATCGTCTCCTTGATATTTGGAATCCTGTTGGATTTTGAACATCACTGGCTTACAACCTAGGAACTTGCCAAAGTCAAGCTCCAATATCTGTTCGACTATGCTGTAATAGTCCTTCCCATCCGTGCTGGGAGTACGAACTCCGGTGCACGTGGTTTTTAGGTTGCCCCGTTTCTCTTCGTAGCTTCTCGTGCGAAAGCGATAGCAATTCACGTCATAAACGTCGAATGACTTGACATGTCGATCGAAGGTTTTGCCCACACATCTCAATGCAGGACTCATTTCCGCATCACAATTAGCCTGCATGATTAGGACAAAGGATAGTTACATTACTCGCTCATAGGAGCAAAGTGGAATCTCAAAGTCAAAACGATGTTAGGTAGATAGTTACCTTTTTGCTAAACCAATTGACGAAATTGGGCGTATTATGTCCGTGAAGATGGTCTTTTCTTCCTCGGTAGGATCCCCTCCGCACCTCCAAGTGTTCATTAATAAATTCCCCGGAGAAACAATAGACAAGGGGGCCGGATCGATAGGTGGAGGATAGTGGTGGCGTATGTAACAAGCCGAACGAGAACTTACTCTTGATAATCAAGTGTTTCGTCAAGGTTCAACAACAAGTACATCATGGTAGTGTGCCACTCAACATGCTTTTGCAAGTACACATTGGTCCCCGCTCCCGCTCTTCCGAGATCCCTCTCGAAAGGCCGAGAGTGCATGAATTCTCGTCGATGTTGTAACGAGGGGTTGGATCTCATGGTCTCTTAAGTGCCTCGGTATAGTACGCCCATGTGCATGTGGACACCTCCTCCAAATGAATGCCTCACGCCACGAAGCCTCAATTTTGGCTTTATTTTTACACTTTTCCGAAGAAGCTTTAGACACCTCTCGTTTGGATAGCACCAACGGTGCTTAGTCACGTCCCCCCAACCGTGCCTCCCTTGGTAGGTGCAAAATCATATGCTGCATGGACAGAAGAAGCCCGGTGGAAATATCATCTCCAACTTGCGTAACAACTTAGGTGTAGCCTCCTCCTGGTTCAAGACAAACGTCCCTAGACAACTCCTTGGAACAAAGCCGGTGGAAGAAAAAGCTCAACTCCTCGCCAGATGCGCCGGCTCGGGGTGGTATCCCCGGTCATCGCAGAAGGATCCGCTCAATCCGGATGTGGAAGTCATGACTCTTCATCCCTAAGACTTTGCCACCGCAAGTTCACTCCCCCGTTCGTGCATTCGCCGCATACCCATCAGGGAACCTTAGCTTCTTCAACCACCCAGCTCTTCCTTCCTATGTGGCCTTTTCAGATGTAATCGGCCGGGCCCTTCTTCCATCTCTTGCCCGGCGCAGGGTCTTCATCACTAGATTTGGTCTATCGCAAATCATTTCAATGTCCATCCTAGCCTTAACATTGTCCTTTGACTTCTTTCCAATGTCCAGGAGTGTTTCCCAAAGTGCCTCGGCGATATTCTTTCTCGTGTGCATTACATCGATGTTGTGTGGAAGAAGAAGGTGCTTGTAGTAGGGGAGCCTAGTCAAGCCCGATATATGAGTCCACATGTGGTCGGTATCATATCCTTTGAAAGCACCATTCACTTCATCAATTTCAAGACCTCTATCTGTGCAATGTCAGCTGGGCTCTTTTCCTTAGAAATGGGGCCGGTGGCTGTTGACCTTTCTTAGCGCAATCACCAAAGATAGATAAAAAGTCTACCCCGGCAATGACGCAAGAAAGCCTGCTGGTATTTCTTAACGTGTGCAGAAAGATTCCGCAAGCGTACGGAAAGTACCGTTGTAGCTTTCACCCGGAAGTATTCAGGGTATCGTATTTTCCACAGGGAACGGAGGTATTTCTTCTAGCTAATTCGTCCAAGGAACAACACAAGGGTAGAGATAGAAAGGGTTGTAGAGATGGATTCCTATAGCTTCTAGGTCTCAAGGTTAGCATCGCCATACTTCTACTTGCTTACTTCGGATAACACTTGGTCTACCAAGCGTTGCCGGCCTACGGCTCTATGTCGAACCCGAACGTGGGGATTACGAGGGACGGACAGTGGCCGTCACCACCCGCACCACCTCAACCGTGGGGAACGAGGCAAACGAAGGCAGCCTCTAGCCTAGACACCATGTCTACACTAGCGACTACTACTCTAGCGTACGGGGTGACCCGTCTTTACCGGGCCCTCTACTAGAGGATCCGCCACAAAGACGAGACGACGAACCCGCAAACAAGCTTGGTATAGCTCAACTAAACATAAGACACAAAAGACTATAGATAACACGAACACTTACTTGGCCAAGATCCCGCTAAGGAGCCAAGTAGTTGCTCGTAGAGGTACAAGCTCGGGGAGATACCGACAAGCCCGGCGCGCCCCGCTCTCTTCCTCACATCTCTCTCTCTAACTCTATAGCTACTAGGGCATAGCCCTTTGGAATGAACCTCTAGTGTGGTGCTCTTTCTCCCTTGAATGGTGTGTTGAATGAGGAGGAGGGAGCCTCCTTTTATAGGTGGAGAGGAGGGGCTCTATGCAAAAGGGTCATGCCCATATGGAAAGGTCCAAAACCGACCTCTAGAGGCGGTTTCGTACCTTCCATGTACAAAGCACCAGCAAAACCGACCTCCACACATCGTCATGGGCCATCGACCAAAATCGGGCTGATCGGGCACCAAACAGCGCGCCCAGCCGCCTGCGGGCGCGCGCGCCAGGTTTGGCTCCGATGGGGCCCATCTTTTACAGGCAGGTGGGCCTCGTCGTCAGCTTTCCGTAGCCTGGTGAATTGCATCAATCGGAGTCCGGATGAGGGAGTTATGGCCAAATTACTACACCCCACTCCTGCAGCCCATGATCGAGTTGGACTAGGTTTCGGGCTTCCATTTCTGGGTCCATGCTTGGCATTTTAGGCTATGTTTGAGACCCAAATTATACGGTAGGTGGGTCACCTTCTCACATCATAGTTTTGCTCCGTTCTTGGCTCATTTTTGGTGTGTTTCGTGTTGACCTGCAAAACAAGAATTCTGCGCCACACTATGGAAATGGTTAGAGTAGAGCCCTATTCTAGGTGAGATTTAGTTTGCCTAGGCTAAAGTTGGCGGGGTTAGAATCGAGTTAAGGACCGCCAACAACTCCCCACACTTAGCTCTTTGCTCGTCCTCGAGTAAAGGTTGAAGAACTAAGGTGGTTGTATTCTCCCAAGAGTTGAGCTGCATACAAATTATTCCGAGCTTTTTCCCCGCATTTGTGAACATTCATGGTGGCTACCAAGTTATCTTATAGCCATTGAAGGAGGAATAGCTTGAAATCAAGTCAACTCACACTACCCATGCTTTGAGACTTGGGGTTTTAGCATTTTCGCAAAGATAGCCTTAGCTCCTCATGTGATACTCTCAAGTCGCTCTTTTTTAGGTGGCTAGTCCTATCCAGGTGTTCTTGATCATCCTACCACTACAGGCTGATATGTGGAGTTTTGGGTATGGATGATGAACAGGTTCCAACGTCAAGCCAACTAGACTCATGAAGAGAAGGCCATATCCCTAGATGATGCAAGTGCAAGTGCAAGTGTAGAAATATTTGTGGACTCCCGATCATGTTTCTCTCTTTATGAAGGAATATGCAAGAAGGTATGGACTCGAAGAATGTCTCTAAAACTTGCTTTATTTCTTTTTTTTTGCTCTCTTTTTTTCTTCTTTTTTTTTTCTTTTCCCTTTTTTTCTTCTCTATCTCAAGACCGTGGAGAAAAAGAACTCTTCCTTATTCATGAACTATGCTTCTTTTTGTATGAATTTTCTAATAACAGTCCATACCCTTCTTGAATGAATGATGGAGAGAGAGATGCATGATTTGTTGACAGGAGTATTTTGGTGGAAGAGGGAGAAAAATGTGGAATATATGTGCTCAATTCTCAGTGTAAGAAATGTTGGCGGATGAATGCTGTGCGCGGCTCTCGTTGTGAGAGTCGGCATGTTTATTTGGTGGGTGAATACAATGATCTTGGGGATAAGGCCATCTCTAGCAAGAATCTCAAGACTTGACATCGCTAAAAGTGGCTAAAACAGGTTTTGAAATTGTAAGCGTAGATATTTGGCTCTGGTAGGACATAGCACTTATCACATGAGAAGCATTGCTAAAAAGTTTTAAATTTTTGCATAAAAATACCCAAGTCCATTGCACGAGTTGGTAAGTATCATATCATTCTACTATATCTCTCCCCGCCAATAATTTAGATAAGACATGGGGTCCCTATTGCAAGGTTGTTCACACAATCAAGATAGCAAGGAATAAAAAGTACTAACTCGTTCTCGATTGGTGAAAACGGGGAGATGGAGTTTTGCAAAGTTTTTAGTTTTATTTAATCAATTTAAACTTTAGGAGATGCGAGGGTAGAGTTGCACAAACCACCGTTGAAGGTGAAGGAGCCGGAAAGTCGTTTGCTCGTCATACTTGCATGATGAGTTGCTTGATGTTGTGCATTGTGTTTGGGAGATCTCGAATGTGAGAGTTAGTTATAGTTGAGAGATCTCCCCCACACTTATTCTTGTACCTGTTTTTATTTTTCAAAGAAAACAAAAAGGAAACAAACATGGACTCTACTTGGTTGGAAAACCAGGGGCCAGAATTTTTTATTGATCAAAATTTTTTCTCAACCAACTCGTAACTCAAACAAGGTCAAGATTAAGTTGCAAAGTAAAACAGATCTTGACTAATCTCCATAACAGATTACTTCCTATTGCTTATGGAAACAACTCAAGTTCATTAATCAAAATTCAACACCATGCCAAAATTTTGATCAAAGAAGACAATTTTAACCTAAGCACCATGCTTAATTTAAAAAGCCTATGGATGTATTGTATACGGCCATATACAAGCACACCCAAACCAGAGCATATGACATAAACATGAGAAGCAAGAATTTGTATGATCACATGGAGACAAGAATGAGCAAGAGAGTTGGTGAACTTTTATTACCTTGCTTTACCCGAGTGTTCTTCTCCTCACCGTGCAAAGCATGTGGACGGAAACTTCATGGGCCGCAATGGTGGCTTGTTCCTCATGAGCTTTCACTCAAGTAATTACCAAGGCTAGGTCATATGCACAACTAGTGCGCACGGGCCATAGGCCTTAGTAATTGCAAAGGTCTAGAAGAGGGAGGCTCTTCTTCTTCTTCTTCTTTTTTCTCCCTTCTCTTTTTTTAATCTTTCTCTTTCTCTTTTTTTTCATCATCATTTTTTTCAAAGTCTAGGGACCTTCATGTGTCCTCTTTTTTTCTTTTTAAAGTCTAGGACCTTCATGTGCCCCTCTTTTTTTCTTTGTTTTGTAGCAAGGCAAGGCTAGCATCAACTTTTTCTCTCTATTGTTTTTCTTGACTCTTGGTGTGAGTGGAACTCGATTCTGACGTCCCTCCCCACACTTGGACTTTTATATAAAAGTCAAGTGTGTTGGGTCGTAGGTCTCCTTTTCTTTCTTAGAGTGTGTCCTATCACCCAAGGATATCAAAATTTATAGTTGATGTGGCTTCCATGTTCTCAAGCATCATATGACCCGTGCCTCTGTAATTGTTAGTAACAGAATAATACCCAAAGGTGCATACGAAATTGAAAACATGCCCTTGCTTTTATTGAAAAGAAAAGTTTTTTTTCAAGATAATTCGGGTATCTCCCCGCAGTGCTTAAGTTATGGTCTTAAGCTTGACCGTCTGAACTTTATCTTGCAACTACAAATGGTGGTGTAGTCCCCATCTACTCCGCCAAACATTTGGCAAAAAAATGTTCAAGCTGCAAGGTTCACCCCACCGTGCTACTATGGGATTTGCAATGTTCATGATAACATAAGCATCACAACCATTCTCTTAAAAGGTTTGACAACTAGAACTAAGAGATGGTTTTGATCCTCGTAGAAGTAGGTGGTCCGAAGCGAAACAAACTCTAGAGACCCTAAAATTGAGCTCAAACATGAGAGGTTGCAACATGCTCATTTAGGGGCCTCGCTTAATCTCTAGAGTTCTTGCTTCGGGCATGTCCATGGCCGAGGAAGATTTTATCTTTAAAAGATATAACATCAAGGATGAACATTGAATCTCGGCCCTTATCGAGAACAATGTTTTGATGGGCTGGAGGGACATGACTCTTGTTCGAGCAAGGGTGAAGTGAACGTTCCATTTCATAAGGATGAAAAAGATAGCTCGGGTGAACGGGGAATGTAAACTTCACCTCGAACAAGTAGCTTTGCTTTGCCATTGGGTTTTAGGGCAAGCGATAGGGCCTGGCAAAAGCAAAACTTTTAAACTTCTCATCTAGGCTCCGTTGAGATGGTTATTTTTTTTTGAACTAGATTTTCAAGAGGGAGGCCTATGAGTTCTTCAAAAAATCGAGGATGGCTAGATGAAAAATTCTATGTAAACCTTGGTTTCATGAATTTCAATTGGCACGGCCCTAGCAATCTCACAATACTCAAAATGAGCCATGACGAACTCTTGAAGAGTTTGTCTGGTCGGGACTAGCGGTGTTTTGCCCAAAAGGATTTCGCAAGGAAATGTGACATGATAATAGTCCCGATTTGTGAAGATGTCTATGGCTTCTATGGGAGTCCCATCTATTGAACAAAAATATAGTTGTGGAAGGTGAAAGAATCAATTGCTTCAAGAACGTTTCACTTCCAACAACCATTCTTTTGAATGTTCCATATTAGAGGAGACTTCCTTAGAAAGGAATGTTGCATTTCTCATGCCAAGAAATAGTCAAGGTTCTGCCATAATCCTCGGGTTGATGGCGAACTCCGAAGGGTAAAGCATTCCTTCCTTCGGTGTTCGTGGTTCGGTGAGGGTTCAACAGACGAATCTAAGGATAGCAAGGGTAAGGATTCGACCGATGAGGCTCCTCAAAGCTTGACATGCCCTTTTCATGGAGGGGTTCTATGACGGAGAAGTGTGCTTCTCTAGGGCATGAACAAATACTTTCCTCTATTCCGCGTCATGGTTTCATGTAAAAACGACCTTCATGGGTCATGTCAAGTCATAGGGCAGCATCTATGTCTAGACCCAAAATGAGATGCAATTGCACAAGCCAGTAAAGACAAGTCTAGGCTAGCATGTATTAGCATTGTGAACCTAGCCTAGGTTGCACCTATGGATTCCTTCTCAACTTGCTTGAAATCGAGGATTGCCCTTGGTAGAGTGGTGATACGAGAATTGGGGACGTAATGCAAGATGGAACTTGTTCTTAAGTTCATCCCATTCTCCATTCACACACTATGGCATTAGCGTAACATTGTTTCACTTCCCCTTGGGGGAGAATGAAAACAACTTCCACTCAGGA